>JAWZSL010000019.1:19367500-19826010 GCA_034769285.1 Lutjanus argentimaculatus | reverse complement strand
AACTGAAAAAAGAAGAAATTAACTGCTGTCACCTGTAATCCAGACCCAGACTACCCGGAGAGAGTAGCATCTCTGAGCTGATTCAACCTCTGGCGAAGGAAGATGTCAGATCTGCCCAAAATGCAGACCCAGGTATAAGCAGAGTCTTGGTCCTGAAAAGAACTCACTTACATCATAAACACAAGCTGGGAGAAACTGAGACTGTCAGACAGTTCCTTGGAGAATGGCCCCGGCTACAGATTGATGAGGATGGGGTCCTAGGAGAGAGATGGTGTCCAGAAATCATCTGGTCGTGCCTGAGTCCCTGAAACCCTTGATCTACAACCATCTGCATGAATGAAGAGATGGGACACTTGGGGGCAGATCGAATGGTTGCTCTTGCCAGAGAATGCTTTTTCTGGCCCAAGATGAAAGAGGAAATAGACCATCATATATCCAGAGTGTGTCACTGTGTAAAAAGAAAAAAACGGAACCGAGCAACAAGGACGCCTATCCAGAGCATTGAGACCTCTGCACCATTCGAGGTGATCTTGATTGACTACCTACATTTGGAGAAAAGAAGGGGAGGAGAGGAATACATACTCGTGATTGTGGACCACTTTACCAAATATGCCCAGGCATATGCAACCAAGGACAAATCTGGGAAGACAGCAGCTAGAAGACTCTTTGACGACTTCATCATCCGCTTTGGATTCCCATTGAAGATACATCATGATCAGGGAAAAGAGTTTAAAAACAGTCTCTTTCACAAGCTCCAGAGTTACTGTGGGATCCACGAGAATCTGCTTGGTATGTCAAAGTGGAAAGAGTACAGTCATAAAGTGGTCCACACCTACAACTCAAGTGTGCATGAGTCGACAGGTTTTCCCCCTTCTTCCTTCTCTCTGGTCATGAGCCAACTCTGCCAATCAACTTATTGTTTCCAAAAAATGAGGAAAGGGGAACCCAGTTGCATACCAGCTATGCAGAGAGATGGAGAGAAACCATGCAAGAAGTCTACTCTATTGCCATAAGAAATATGAAGAAGAGTGCAAAGAGAGGGCAGAGGAACTATAATTAGTGCACATGGAGCTCCACACTTGAGCCTGGTGACAACGTCCTGGTAAGGAACCTCACACCCAGAGGAGGGCCTGGGAAGCTATGCAACTACTGGGAGGGCATGATTTATGTCATCAGAGGAGGAAAAGGCCCAGACAGGCCAGTATATGCGATGGAACCAGCACAAGGTGAAGGGAGAAAAGGGAGTGTTACACCGTAACCTAATCCTGCCTTGTCCTTACCTGGTTGAAAAGCCAGCGGTCAGCACCGGAACAAAGCAAAGAGAATGACAAGAACAAGCAGAAAACCAAAATGTGATACAAACCTGACAGATACAGGCAGCTCAGGGGAAGATGAGTATCCTATGTAGACAGCAGCAAGACAAACAGGTCCTCCCCTCAATGCTGAAGCAGAGAAGTTCCGTCCTAGGACAGAGGCACAGCAAGAAGAACCTGAGGAGGCCTTCATGCCAGAGGAACCCCCTGAAGAGAAGCAAGCAGGGGAGGGACGCTATATGGGAGAACTGACTGAAGATCCTGCTGCTGAGCCGCAGAGGACGAGGGAGGGAGAGACCTGCAAGAGCCAGACAGCCCAGGTGCAACCTATCAACTGCTAGGAGCTTGCAGTATTGATGTGACATCTCCAGTCATGAGCCATGGCCCCTCCACCAGACCATCTTTTTCATGTTAATGAGTAGTATGTTTTATGAAAAAAATTAAGCTGAAAAGAGAAAATTTCAAAGTTAGCGAGTTGATATAGTTTATGTTCAACATAATTTCATGATGACATTGTAGGGTTACTACAAAAAACAAACAAACAAACAAAACAGATAATCTGAGAACTTAATCTGAAAAAGGATCAGCACAGGGGTAGGTTACTGCGTATATTAAAGGAGCATTGACACAACAGAGTGCACTTCATATGTTGTGTGAAATGGAGAGAATTGGACCCAAAAGCGAGACCCAGACAGCTGTTCAGTTTTAAGTGGCTATATTTTCAAAAAACAAGAATGGATGTCTTGGGTTGATGCTGGGCTCTCAGGAGAATCAGGGCAGGCAGGAGTGGCAGGCAAACGGGTAACCAGTGAATGTGGATCTGAGACAGGCAGGCGGAGCAAGGCTGGAAGCAGGCGGCAGATTGAAGTGGCAGGCCAACGGGTAACCAGTGAGTGTCGAACTGAGGAAGAAAAAGACAAGTTTTAAGCAGAAATCCACAAGGGGAAAAAGCAATCAGCAACAAGTAGGCCGAGGTTAGTACCGCAAGGCAGACTGAACGATCTGGCAGAGACTGGACTGCAGAGCTGGGGTATTTGTACTGCTGGAGTTGATTAGTGGATGGTTTTCAGGTGAGCAGGCAGATTGGCAACAGGATTTGGTTGGCAGCAGGACTAATGAGCCACACCCAGGCACACAGACACAGAGAGAGACAAACAAGGAACCACAAGAAACAAAGGGGAGGAGGAAAACAGCTGACACATGAGGAATGAAGGAAAGGCACAGACACAATACAATATCTGACTCTTTTGTTTATTCCACTGTCGGCGGCCAAAGCCGTGACAATACAGCCTGGACACGTGGTCAGTGTGAGCCAGGAGAGGGTGTCCCGACCCTCTCATAAGACGCAAGCCATCTGGAGACTGTTTTAATCAGAGTGGCAGACACTTAATTACCTGAGTTTATTTCTATTTCATTTGTTATTTCTTTCTTTGAATTATTATTGATTGGGTTTTTGGGTTATATTTGATTTGTTGATTAGAAACCTTTTTGTTTCTTATTTAGATAATTTCTGATTTAGAATAGTTTCTTTTGGGTATGGTGTGTGAGGGTTGCCTTGATTTCCTGTTTTTAATTGTGTTCTTTTCCTTTGACAGGTGCTGAGGGCCCAGAGTGACAGCGGTCCCCTTGGTGGTGGTTCCTTTTCACGTTTTGGTTTGCTGTGTCACGGGTGCAGTGTAGTTTGGATCCCTCCCTTTTTTTGTTGTCACCGCTGTCGTGGTAAGCCCCAGCCCTGTCCTGTCCTGTTAACTGTTTATTCTGCCCCAACATATTGTATTTACATTAACAAAGGATAACAGGGTAAATGCTTTTTCCCTGCAACATAATGTAATGTATAATAAATATATATGTCATAACAAAATAATAATAATAGTATTGAGTATTTATGTGTTAAACTGCATAGACACACAACACTCAGTCCAGTTTTGCTTAACATTGTCGCTGACAACTACAAACTGCTTCTTTAATCTGTCAAATGCTACACAAACCATTTAAAGAATTGGATTAATTTAACCAAAATTTCCTGGCGCCATGTCATTCTTCCAGTGGCCCAATATTTCCAAACCTCAAAAGCCGGAAAAATGTTTAATTGTACCAAAAGCCAATTAGTCCGACAGCCTGTGATCCCAAACGCAGTCTGCCATTGCTCCGAAGGTCTGTGGCTCAGAAAACACACACAAACGCCCTGCAGTAACAAACCAACATTAACCCCCAACAGAACTACCAATCCCCTTTCACTTTTGGATAAATGACACAATTTAAATAGGGACACATGGTAGAAAATATGTTTCATACTTTAAACTGCTACATCACCTCAATCAGTCAATACTTTTCACCAAGCAAGACATCAGAAAATTGAATTTGTGATCAGCATAGTGGTGGAAATTCCCCATTGTTTACCTGGGGATGTTTCATATGTTGAAGTGTGTCTTATCCATTCTGTGTGCAGGTTAGCTCACAGGTCAGTCTGACCTTTGCTGTTCAGAGATCATTAAATTAAAGTACCCTCCTTGCCATGAGAAACCCTTAAAGGCTATGTAAAGTAGCAATAAATGTGTGTTCTGAGTTTGTCACACCACAGAAACGTGTTATTAACTCTGATGGGCAGTAACACGTTAGAAGTAACGCGTTACTGTAATCCATTACTTTTTTCAAGTAATGAATAAAGTAAGGGATTACAATTGCAAAAACAGTAATTAGATTACTGTTACTTTCCCGCAAGCAGGCTGCGTTACTGCGTTACTAAACCGTGATTTTGTTTTGTGAGATTGTCTCGTGACAATGACGTATGAGCAGCGTGACGTCAGTGGTAAACAACACACATGTGTAGTGATCAACAAGAGACAACATGGAGTGCGGGAGAGAGCAGGACCATGCAGCGTTTAATGCTTGGAAGTACCGACATTACTTTGAGTTTGACTCGGTAAAAGGTGACAAAAACATTAGCGTCCGCTGTACACTCTGTGTTGCTTTATTTTATTAAAATATGGTGGAATGTGCAGAAAATAGGTTTAAATGTTCAACAATTTTCTTCAAGTCAGAGACTGTTGCATTTAATTTAATTTTTGCTTGATGCAATGTGCATAAAGTTAAAAGATTGAAACTAATAAAATAAGTTTTAAAAAAGACGCTGTTTCATTTGATTCAATTTTATATGATGGAATATGCAGAAAGAATAGAATTAGGCTGAAAGATCTATTGCTTTATAGCGTTTTTTACACGTTTTGAGAAATACATTTATAACCTATATAGAGTAATGTGAATTCCCTTTACATAGCCTTTAATTTTTCATTTTCACACAGATAATCTGTCTCTTTGTCCATCTATTCCCCCACATTCCCATTTCTCATGAGCTGACAATAATATGGACCCGGCTGACACTAGCTCTGTCTTGGAGGCGTTTAAAAAGGTGTGCTCTAGTACTGAGAGATGAGCTTAGCCATCAAAGACTTCATGGACATCAAGCACAGTTTTGTTTTGACTTGACCTTTTGACTGTGATGCAGGGCTCTGCAGAGAGTCTGTTACACTTCTACCGTGCTTTCAGTATGCCTGGCAACCAACCTTGGAGTCTCCTGCCAGCTCCAGTTTCTGAGTCGGCAAGCCACCGGCCTGTTAGTCTCCAGCCAGTTCCTGTTCCACAACTGACCACCATCCTGCCCGATTCACCTCTTTTGACAATTCCCAGAGTCTTCTTTCTAGGGGACCTGGCTAGCTTTCAAGACAGTCCCCACAAGAAAGCAAGGTTCTCAATGATGTCAAGGCTCCCCGTTCTCCAGTTCTCTGGTCCCTTTTTTGCTACACATTGCTTTAGTGCCAAACGCCACCCAGACAGCTGGCCTTCAGCAAGTTGACCTCAGGACTGGCCTGAGGCCTGTTAAAAATATTGAAATAATTTGTCTTTCTAAGTTTTCAGCTTTCTAACCTTTTGTGGTATTTTATACTGTTTTTGTTGTTTTATACTAACAAGGATGATGTTTCTATGTTGTGTCTGAGGTGCACAGTTTGCCATAAACTGCAAAAAAATATTGTCATACTAAAAACAAGGATATTTGAATTGAAGAAAACTTTCAAACTCCAGGACACTTTCTCAGTGTCTCCTGACAGTGAGTTAGCTCAGCAGAAGCCAACACAATTAAAATCAACAACAAGCTTTAAATTATAGCCGCTGCGCAGCAATGGTCGGGGCCGGGCAATTTTAGGCAAAATTAGGCAATTCTGAGCAACAAGCAGAGTATAGGAAGATGAAAAAAAAGGTGCCATTCTAATGTGCATTTTACATCAGTTGAGGCTTGAACTCACAATTTCTGGCACAAGAGACTCTGCATATTGACTGATAGCTAAGCCAAATAAACAGGGAAAAGAGACAAGGGATAACAGGGAAACGTGTTGATAAAGAGTATTTGTCTCTTCCCAAAACTGCCTGAATCATAATTATTTTAACCTTAGTAGTCTCTAATCCACATAGCATGATACCTGAACATAAGGCTTTCACATTTGAAAGTCCATCCTGCCTTAGCTGAGGCTCAAACTCATGACTTCTGACACTGAAGTCCGTCTTTTATCTCACTGAGCTAATTGGCAAGTGACAGTTCATGTGTGGCTTCACAAATTGACTAAGCCAAGGATCAGGGTGCCAGGCAGCAGCCATCCATGCCATGGAAAAGCAAATTTCAAAGTGAAAGTTCCAAAGCTGTAGCACATATGGTTGATTTGTTGTGAATTTTCAAAGTTTTGAAATTTAGAGGCTTGCTGTGGCGCCATCATCAGGACTATTGTCTTGTGTTTCCAGTCGAGGACATCTGGCATGGGACTGGACCTTTGTGAAAAGTTTGGGTAGATTTCTCATATGGAAATGTTGTACAAGCTGAGGCTTGAACTCACAACCTTCAACACCAAGAACCATCCTCTATCTCACTGAGCTAATTGGCAAATGGAAACACCACTTGTAGCTTCACAAATTGACTAAGCCAGTCACCTGTGTACAAGACAGCAGCTGTTAGCATGTAAAGGCAGATTTCAAATGGCTGTCAAAAATTCAGTTATTGAGACAAAAATCCCAAAATACACAAATTGCATCTAGACAGCATGGAGATGTTGGTCATTAGTTTTTAACAATGATTTATTGGCTCCAAAAGTGAAAAACTGATGTTTAAAAATGCCATTTTTGCATTGACTCCAATTGTTCGCATGAGAGCGAAATTCAAAATGCTGTAAAAAATTCAGTTTTTGAGATAAAATTCTGATATTTTCCAAACATCATCTACCATGACTCCAAAATTTTGTCATTTTTTTTCATGAACATTGAAAATGTATTTAGCAAGAATTTGCAAGTATATGTTTATAATACCGTTTACAGTCAAACATTTTGATGCACTGTAGGCTCAATTTTTGATAAATCAAAAATCTGTGTGGATTGTTTGTGTACGACAGTCTGAAGATGATCTGTAGCAAGTTTGGTGCCAATTGAGCAAAAATTGTGGGAGGAGATAGGTTTAATAAGTTTTACACTTTTTGAAAAAAACAGAGTGATGGACTTCATAATTTGCAATAGGTTTAAATGTACAAAAGTTTCTTCAGTATTGGGGCTACATTTTGGTGAAAGTTGTAAATCTGTAGCACATATGGTTGATTTGTTATGAATTTTCAAAATTTTGAAATTTAGAGACTTGCTGTAGCGCCACCATCAGGACTATTGGCCTGTTTTTGCAGCTGAGGCAATCTGACATGGGACTGGACCTTTGTGCAAAGTTTGGTCATTTTTCGTGCATGGGAAGTAGGATTTCCTCGGAAGAAGAAGAAGAAGAAGAAGAAGAAAGAAAGAAAGAAAGAAAGAAAGAAAGAAAGAAAGAAAGAAGAACATGCAGGATTACAATAGGGTCCTGGCAGCTTAGGCTGCCCGGCCCCTAATGATACCCTAACTTTCCCAAGACTCACTAAAACTGATACAAAGAAATCATGTGCTGTGAATGGGATTTCTGCCTGCTGAGATGCACTGGGTGCAAAATTAGAAGAGAAAAGTGAAAATATAGAAGTGAAACTGTACTCCCACAAAGAACAACAATAACAACTTTAGATCAAATAACTTGACTATGGACATATGGCTGATGGCCAAATGTGGACATAAACCGAAGTCACAAAAATCGAGGAAGATGAATACAAAAGGCATAGTGCTTTAATCTCTATGGAGAGAAAAAGACCAGAAGACATGAGGATGGAGGAGGGGTGGGCAGGGATGATAGAGATAAATCAGCTGTATGACAGGAAACTTCAGTTAAAGGAAAGGAGGGTGTACAAATGGCATAGTGCTTCAATCTCTGTGGAGAGAAAAAGAGCAGCAGTGGTGAGGAGAGGGGAGGGGTGGGCAGGGATGACAGAGATAAATCAGTTGTATGACTTCAGTTAAACTTCAAGACTGCCAGAGTTCAGCAGATTCTCCTCTCTGTGGTGATGGAGACTTTGGAGGGAACTGAACTCTGCTTTCCACAACTCCTCAACACCTCCTGCACAAAGCCAATGCGTCCTTACTCTGAAGCCATGCTGACTCATATTCTGCTGTCCTTCATCTCTCTGCTCACTGCAGCTCTTAACCTGCTGGTCATCATCTCTATCTCCCACTTCAAGTAGCCACTCATTCATTTATGAAACTGATATGAAAGTATTGATTGATCGTAAACTGTGAAGAACAGGGGAGTTTTTTCAAAGCAATCTTATTCTATTTCAGGCTTTTCTCTATTTAACTTTATCTGAATGAGTAATATAATGAATGATCAATACATTGCTGGTCTTCTTCCCAGGCAGCTCCACACCCCCACCAACCTCCTCCTCCTCTCTCTGGCTGTCTCAGATTTCTTTGCGGGCCCTCTCTCCAATTAATTTCCAAGATGGCTGCTGGTTCCTTGGTGACCTCATGTGTACTCTGTATCTGTATCTAGCATACGTTATTTCCTCTGCCTCAGTAGGAACCATGTGATGATTTCTATTGACCGTTATGTGGCTATATGTCATCCTCTGCATTACCCCACTAAAATCACACAAAAAAGAGTTGAAGTCTGTGTTTGTCTGTGTTGGATATGTTCTGCAATTTTTCAGAGTTTCATTCTGAGTGATATCCTGAAACAACCAGGCAGGTTTATAACTCCTGTGTTTGGAGAGTGTATACTTTTTATTAACTACATTACTGGACTTGTAGATCTTGCTTTTTCCTTCATTGTTCCCATCGCTGTTATTGTTGTTTTGTATATGAGAGTATTTGTGGTGGCTGTGTCTCAGGCTCGTGCCATGCAGTCTCATGTTGCAGCAGTCATACTCAAGCAATCAGTGAAAGTTACAAGTAAAAAATCTGAAATGAAAGCAGCCAGGACTTTTGGGTTTATTGTTGTGGTTGTGTTTCTAATATGTCTTTGCCCATATTATTGTATTGCTCTGACAGACCAAGACAACTTACTCAATGCTTCATCTTCCACCTTTGTAATCTGCTTGTACTATTTTAACTCCTGTCTAAATCCTGTGATCTATGCCTTTTTCTATCCATGGTTTAGGAAATCTGTTAAACTCATTGTTACACTTCAAATACTGCAGCCTGACTCCTGTGAGGCCAACATACTGTAGAGAGATTATGCATGGTGCCTGAAATTAGGCCCTCAGCATGAATAGAAAACTGTAATCAGTCTTGGGAATGTATAAATGAAAAACAGATATAACTGTTTTATATGCATAAATGTTGTCACAATATGAAATTCTCTAAGAAGGGACTTTTATTTTCACCGCAATAGAGAAGTTAATTTTTGTCATTTTTTTTAAATTATATTTTTGCGACAAAGCACTACCTCTTGGGTTTACTGTGCAGCCTGTAATATTAGCTTACAGGCTTCTTTATTTTTATTATTTTTCTACGCTGTAGATTTAATACTGGAGAATCAACACTATGAAATAAGCAATTATGTATTCAGCAACAAAATGAAAACAAGGCAAAATATGTTTCATATTTTAGATTCTTAAAAAGGAACTGTGTTGACAGTGAAAGAGTTTTTGGTTTTTTGTTGATGCATTGTCTTAAACACACGTGTTGACCTACAAGTTAGCAAAAGTTTTTTGCTCTTTGATATTTTAGATTTTTCAAATTAGTCACCTTTTGCTTTGGTTACAGCTCTGCAAACTGTTGGTATAATCTTAACTATTTCCTATTAGACCAAAGAAAAACCACTAAATGAAACGTGTGTCCAAACTTTCTGTATGTATTTATGTATATTAATTAACACTTACATTAGGATCTGATAATGTTAATAATGATAGTAATGAACTATGCTCAAGCGTTACCTCGCACGCTTTCAATTCAATACATGCAGGGTTGTTTCCACTTTAGTTTTACTCTATGTATACAATTTAAACACTTTGTCACATAAATGAAAACTGAAAGTCATTTATTCATATAAAGACAAGAGGGTCACATCTCAATCATGTTCTCTATCAAAAAAAAATGTGTTCATTGTTATTACCACTGAATCTGAAACCCAAACCAAACATGTTTCTGTAATTCATTTTGTGGCAGTGCTATTAATGTAAATACAATATGTTTGGGCTTTAGCTGACTGTAGAATAAACAATTGACAACAGAGGGCAAATATTTGTTTTTCTGGAACATAAGGTATAATAAATATATGTAATATCAAATATAATAATAATAATACCTTGTGAAATATAATGCACTAATGGGTGGTTGCTGAGGAGTGATTGAGTATTTATCTGTTATCATTAAACTGCATAAAGTGACACACAAAACACTCATTACAGTTTTACTTAATATTGACACTGAAGACACAAACTGCTACTTTAACTAGGCATAAGGGACACACGCCATTTAAAAATAGTATTCATTTAACCAGATTTTCCTGGCACTATGTCATTCTTCTGATGGCCCAATATTCTGAAACCTCAAAAGTCTGAAAAATGTGTAATTGGACTGAAAGCCCATTTGTCCAACAGCACTTTATCCCCAAAACAAACTGCCATTGCTTCGAAGGCCCATGGCTCTGAATACACAAAAACACCCTGTAGTAACATACCAACCTTAACCCCCTAAAACAACTGCTAGTCCTCCTTCCCTTCAGTAAATGACACAATTTGAATAGCGACACATGGTAGAAAATATATTTCGTGTTTTATAATGCTATATAGAAAAAAGTCACTTCAGCTATTCAGTCACCTCAATCAATAAATTTGCTTTTCAACTAGCAAGAAATCAGAAAACTAAATTGATGATTGGCATCATGTTGGAAACTTCCTCAAGTACTGCTTAAAATAATTCCCATCTTTACTTGGGGATGTTTCATATATGTTATATGTAGTGTGACCCGTGTCTCATCTACTTTGCGTGCAGGTCAGCTTACAGGTCATACTCTATAGTGAGAGGTTGTGCTTAGTCATTGAAGGCTTCAGTGACATGAAGTATAGTTTTGTCAAAGCCATGGCTTGTGATCTTTCTGTTCATAACTGAGAACTTGAAGTGTTTGCCAACCTCCCTTTCACCCAGTGGCTCTGATATGGGGGCTTTGCATACAGCCTGCTCCACTTCCACCTCGCTTTCAGTACACCTAGCAACAAACCTCTGAATCTCCTGCCAGCCCCAGTTTCTGAATGGGCAAGCCACCAGCCTGCTAGCCTCCTGCCAGCTACTGTTTCAGGGTTGGCTAACTTCTTGCCTGTGTTGCAACCTAGAAACACTTACACTATACTATACTACTGGGTGCAGTTTTGTATCAGCGGCAGTATGGTGTCCTCAGAGTTTTATAGCTTATGGTTCCAGGACATTGACAGCTGCAGAGAGGAACTACAAGTTACACTCTGGCAAACTGGAATTCTTGGCACTGAAATAGGCTAGAATGCTTCCAAGGCTAACTGTGTCATGCACCCCATTTTACTGTGTACAGCGACAACAATTCATTGACAATATATCACCAGACAGCAAAGCTCAACGCCACTGGACATTGCTGGGTGGCAGAATTGGCAGATTACAGATTCATGCTCAAGTACAGACCTGGATCAGCGAATAGGGATTTCCTACCCAGGAGACCAATGCCCACTGAAGAAATCATACAAGAATGCACAGAGGAGTGCCAGCAGGAAGTCCTGGAATCCGTCAGTCAAACTATGGGAACTGAAAAAAGAGGAGAAATTAACTGCTGTCACCTGTAATCCAGGCCCAGACTACCTGGAGAGAGTAGCATCTCTGAGCTGATTCAACCTCTGGCGAAGGAAGATGTCAGATCTGCCCAAAATGCAGACCCAGGTATAGCAGAGTCTTGGTCCTGAAAAGAACTCACTTACATCATAAACACAAGCTGGGAGAAACTGAGACTGTCAGACAGTTCCTTGGAGAATGGCCCCGGCTACAGATTGATGAGGATGGGGTCCTAGGAGAGAGATGGTGTCCAGAAATCATCTGGTCATGCCTGAGTCCCTGAAACCCTTGATCTACAACCATCTGCATGAATGAAGAGATGGGACACTTGGGGGCAGATCGAATGGTTGCTCTTACCAGAGAATGCTTTTTTCTGGCCCAAGATGAAAGAGGAAATAGACCATCATATATCCAGAGTGTGTCACTGTGTAAAAAAGAAAAAAAACGGAACCCGAGCAACAAGGACGCCTATCCAGAGCATTGAGACCTCTGCACCATTCGAGGTGATCTTGATTGACTACCTACATTTGGAGAAAAGAAGGGGAGGAGAGGAATACATACTCGTGATTGTGGACCACTTTTACCAAATATGCCCAGGCATATGCAAACCAAGGACAAATCTGGGAAGACAGCAGCTAGAAGACTCTTTGATGACTTCATCATCCGCTTTGGATTCCCATTGAAGATACATCATGATCAGGGAAAAGAGTTTAAAAACAGTCTCTTTCACAAGCTCCAGAGTTACTGTGGGATCCACGAGAATCTGCTTGGTATGTCAAAGTGGAAAGAGTACAGTCATAAAGTGGTCCACACCTACAACTCAAGTGTGCATGAATCGACAGGTTTTCCCCCTTCTTCCTTCTCTTTGGTCATGAGCCAACTCTGCAATCAACTTATTGTTTCCAAAAAATGAGGAAAGGGGAACCCAGTTGCATACCAGCTATGCAGAGAGATGGAGAGAAACCATGCAAGAAGTCTACTCTATTGCCATGAGAAATATGAAGAAGAGTGCAAAGAGAGGGCAGAGGAACTATAATTAGTGCACATGGAGCTCCACACTTGAGCCTGGTGACAACGTCCTGGTAAGGAACCTCACACCCAGAGGAGGGCCTGGGAAGCTATGCAACTACTGGGAGGGCATGTTTTTATGTCATCAGAGGAGGAAAAGGCCCAGACAGGCCAGTAAAATGCGATGGAACCAGCACAAGGTGAAGGGAGAAAAGGGGAGTGTTACACCGTAACCTAATCCTGCCTTGTCCTTACCTGGTTGAAAAGCCAGCGTCAGCACCGGAACAAAGCAAAGAGAATGACAAGAACAAGCAGAAAACCAAAATGTGGATACAAACCTGACAGATACAGGCAGCTCAGGGGAAGATGAGTATCCTATGTAGACAGCAGCAAGACAAACAGGTCCTCCCCTCAATGCTGAAGCAGAGAAGTTCCGTCCTAGAACAGAGGCACAGCAAGAAGAACCTGAGGAGGCCTTCATGCCAGAGGAACACCCTGAAGAGAAGCAAGCAGGGGAGGGACGCTATATGGGAGAACTGACTGAAGATCCTGCTGCTGAGCCACAGAGGACGAGGGAGGGAGAGACCTGCAAAAGCCAGACAGCCCAGGTGCAACCTATCAACTGCTAGGAGCTTGCAGTATTGATGTGAGATCTCCAGTCATGAGCCATGGCCCCTCCACCAGACCATCTTTTTCATGTTAATGAGTAGTATGTTTTATGAAAAAAATTAAGCTGAAAAGAGACAATTTCAAAGTTAGCGAGCTGATATAGTTTATGTTCAACATAATTTCATGATGACATTGTAGGGTTACTACAAAAAACAAACAAACAAAAAAAGGATCAGCACAGGAGTAGGTTACTGCGTATATTAAAGGAGCATTGACACAACAGAGTGCACTTCATATGTTGTGTGAAATGGAGAGAATTGGACCCAAAAGTGAGACCTAGACAGCTGTTCAGTTTTAAGTGGCTATTTTTTCAAAAAAACAAGAATGGATGTCTTGGGTTGATGCTGGGCTCTCAGGAGAATCAGGGCAGGCAGGAGTGGCAGGCAAACGGGTAACCAGTGAATGTGGATCTGAGACAGGCAGGCAGAGCAAGGCTGGAAGCAGGCGGCAGATTGAAGTGGCAGGCCAACGGGTAACCAGTGAGTGTCGAACTGAGGTAGAAAAAGACAAGTTTTAAGCAGAAATCCACAAAGGGAAAAAGCAATCAGCAACAAGTAGGCCGAGGTTAGTACCGCAAGGCAGACTGAACGATCTGGCAGAGACTGGACTGCAGAGCTGGGGTATTTGTACTGCTGGAGTTGATTAGTGGATGGTTTTCAGGTGAGCAGGCAGATTGGCAACAGGACTTGGTTGGCAGCAAGGACTAATGAGCCATACCCAGGCACACAGACACAGAGAGAGACAAACAAGGAACCACAAGAAACAAAGGGGAGGAGGAAAACAGCTGACACATGAGGAATGAAGGAAAGGCACAGACTATGACATCGTAATAAATACAATTGTAGAGTTTGCATGTATTTAGACAGAAAAGCTGGATGCATGGCATAGAACATGTGTAGAAACATAATGTAGGGTGTGTAATGGTAATTTCCGTGTCCCTTTGTGAAGACTAGGGGGTCCACCAATGCTTCTATGGACTACTCACCCTTCAATACTAGTCGTGTATTATTGCCATGGACTTTGAGTGTAAAGTACAGAGATGCTTAAGGGACATCATGAAACCTAATACTGTGAAATTTAATCTGTGTAAGGATGTGTTTACTCACATTCTGAAAAAAATGTTCCACTTCTTAATGTACTGTATTTTGGTAGTTCTTTATGTGGCAGGATAGCTCTACACTCCCCGCTGTGAGGGCAGTGTGGCAGATAATGAACGAGCGATCGCCTATAAACACACCCGGTCGGACCCATCCTCTCTTTCTTTCCGCTTCGTCTTCCTCCTTCACGGACCCGACAGCCGTGTGTGTGGCGGCGTCTCGCTGGTCAGCAGATCGGGTTTCAAAACAAAGGTATGCATGCTCTGCTCTACTCAATTTATGCAGCGTTACGTGCCGTGTGTTTACTCCGGTTTTTGCTCAGTCTATCAGTGTGGTGTTACCGTGAGCTGGGCTGTCTCCTTTGGGCCTGTTGTGTGCGCTGTGCGCTCTCTGGGGGTAAGGTGCTTAGTTTGTCTGCCTTTTATATTAAGCTGCCGATGGTCTGGTCCGAGATTTATTGATTATTATTCTCTCCCAGCCATCGCTGGCGGAGTCTGAGTTGTGGGCTTCCTCCTCCTGCCGCCGCTGCGACCACCTTGATCCTGCTCTCCGGTAGGAAATGTTTATTGTAGCTTTTGTTGTTTTTTTGTAATGTTTATACACAAATTCTAACTAGGTTAATTTGTTTATTTTGCAGTGCGCGGCCGTCACTTGCTGCTGTGAGCCTCGCTGCTGTTTTGGTTCTGTTCATCTTTTCTTTTAGTCCCTTCTGTTACTCCTGTGGCTTGACTAATTTGGGACTCCAATCGCCTTAATTTGGCGCTCTGATCCGGCTCGTACAAAAATCTGACTCTTTTGTTTATTTCCACTGTCGGCGGCCAAAGCCGTGGCAATACAGCCTGGACACGTGGTCAGTGTGAGCCAGGAGAGGGGTGTCCCGACCCCTCTCATAAGACGCAAGCCATCTGGAGACTGTTTTAATCAGAGTGGCAGACACTTAATTACCTGAGTTTATTTCTATTTCATTTGTTATTTCTTTCTTTGAATTATTATTGATTGGGTTTTTGGGTTATATTTGATTTGTTGATTAGAAACCTTTTTGTTTCTTATTTAGATAATTCCTGATTTAGAATAGTTTCTTTTGGGTATGGTGTGTGAGGGTTGCCTTGATTTCCTGTTTTTAATTGTGTTCTTTTCCTTTGATAGGTGCTGAGGGCCCAGAGCGACAGCGGTCCCCTTGGTGGTGGTTCCTTTCACGTTTTGGTTTGCTGTGTCACGGGTGCAGTGTAGTTTGGATCCCTCCCTTTTTTTGTTGTCTCCGCTGTCGTGGTAAGCCCCAGCCCTGTCCCCTTTCCCTTTGGTAACTCCTCATATCACTCCTTATTATATTTATTATCATTTAGTCTGTTGCTCCTTTTAAAATAATTGTTTAATAAAAGTATTTTTATAATTGGAAATCACGCTCTTGTCCTGTGGGATTTTTCGAACTGTGTGCCTTGGTTCAAATTGAAATTGGTCATTTCTAAATCCTGTTTTTTATTCTGTGGTGAAAGCCCCAGGTGGCGTTGTCAGCAACTTCCTTACACCGCTCACCTTGCCACATTCACATAAAAAAGAACAACAACAACAACAAACAACAACATAGGCAACATTTTTTTTAGAGGGGGAGGGTGTTGTGACCTAGAAATACTTATACTTTAAATATCCCTAATGGGAAACATAATTGGTTATACTGTACAGACAGACACTAATTTAATTTTATTTTTCTACAGTGCTGAATTTATTTTAATAATCTAGGAATTTTATTTGATCCTGGTGTATGAGAAGGACAAGCGTAGCATTTTTTTCAAGCGATACAGCAAGACACTAGTCTGTTTTACGGCAGTGACGTAATTGTTGGGGTTGTTGTGCATGTGAGTGCTACGGGCTGCTGTGGAAAAAAAAAACATTCCCAAAATATTCAGCACTGGGGAAAATAGATTTTCCACACAGTCGAAGGGGTCATCCTTTTTTTAAAGAGTGCAACATCTGATTCCCCTCTTTCGGCAATTCCCAGGAGTCTCTTTTCTGGGGGACCCAGCTAGCTTGCAAGACAGACGCCGCAAGACAGCAAGGTTCTCAATGATGTCAAGGCCCTGTCTTCCAGTTCCCACTTGTCTGTCAGGCATAGTGCTTTAATCACTATGGAGAGAAAAAGAGCAGCAGAGGGTAGGAGGGAGGGTGGGCAGGGATGATAGAGATAAATCACTTGCATGACAGGAAGCTTTAGTTAAAGAGTGCCAGAGCTCAGCAGATTCTCCTCTGTGTGGTGATGGAGACCTTGGGGAGAACTGAACTCTGCTTTCCACAACTCCTCAACACCTCCTGCACAAAGCCACCCGTCCCTTACTCTGAGGCCATGCTGACTTACATTCTGGTTTCCTTCATCTCTCTGCTCACTGCAACTCTGAACCTGCTGGTCATCATCTCTATTGCCCACTTCAAGTAGCCTTTCATTCATTTATAAAACTGATAGATAGTAATTCAAACTTTTGTCTGATCGTATACTGTTGCAAGCTTTTTTCTGTCTGATTTTATCTGAATGAGTAATGTAAATACAGTAATGCTAAATATTTTGTTGGCTTTCTTCCCAGGCAGCTCCACACCCCACCAACTTCCTCCTCATCTCTCTGGCTGTCTCAGATTTCCTTATGGCTCTTCTCATGGTTTTTGAAATTATTCTCACAGAAGGCTGCTGGTTCCTTGGTGACCTCATGTGTGCTCTGTATCAGTATCTAGCCTACATTATTACCACTGCCTCAGTAGGAACCATGGTGATGATTTTCTATTGACCGTTATGTGGCTATTTGTCATCCTCTGCATTACCCCACCAAAATCACACAAAAAAGAGTTGAAGTCTGTGTTTGTCTGTGTTGGATATGTTCTGTAATCTTTCAGAGTGTCATTCTTAGTGATATGTTGAAACAACCAGGTAGGTATAACTCCTGTGTTGGAGAGTGTATACTTTTTATTAACTACATTGCTGGACTTGTAGATCTTACATGTTCCTTCATTGTTCCCATTACTCCTCATTATTGTTTTGTATATGAGAGTATTTGTGGTGGCTGTGTCTCAGGCTCGTGCCATGCGGTGTCATGTTGCAACAATCACACTCAAGCAATCAGTGAAAGTAAACTGCTAAAAAATCTGAACTCAAAGCAGCCAGGACTCTTAGTGTTGTTGTGGTTGTGTTTCTAATATGTCTCTGCCCATATTATTGTATTGCTCTTCCAGGCCAGGATAACTTTCTCTATGCTTCATCTGCCACCTTTGTAACATACATGTACTATTTTAACTCTTGTCTAAATCCTGTGATCTATGCATTTTTCTACCCATGGTTTAGAAAATCTGTTAAACTCATTGTTACACTTCAAACACTGCAGCCTTACTCCTGTGAGACCAACATACAGTAGAGAGATTATGCATTGTGCCTGAAATTAGGCCCTCAACATGAATAGAAAACTGTACTTCGTCTTTGTGATGAATAATTGAATAACACATGTCAAAGTCTGGGTTCCCTTTGTTTTATATGCAGATCATAAATGTGGTACATAAACAGTTCACTAAGAATGACTTTCATTTTTTGCAAAACTGAAGCTACTTAGAATTTGTTCATTTGATTTCTTTTGAAACAAAAACACCACCTCGAGGGTTTACTATGCAATATGTAAGTATTAGGATTGTGGCAAAATATTGTTGTGCTGGCTGTCTACTTAAGCACAGTGAATCTGAAAAGAAAACCACAAATTTAAAGTCCCAACATGTAATATTTTGAAGATTTTCATATCAACAAATTATAAGAACAATGTAGGAAACTGTACGCTGTTTTATACATTACTGAACTGCCTTACAGATATATGACAATACATGTGGGTGTCTAGACTTACTTTCTTCGTCCCTTGCTTTTTTTTTATTTCTGGACAAAGGTCCTTTCAGAACAAGAGCAGTGTGTTTTTACAAAAATTATAAAATAAAATACAAACAAGGACCTACAAAACATAGTATGTATATACTGTATGTATATATGTACAGTATATCAATTAATACTTGCATTAGTATCTGTTAATGTTAATGCTGATAATGAAAACTGTGCTCAGTTATATTACCTCACACACCTTCAACTGAATACATGCAGGTTTCTTTCACTTCTCTGTTACTCCATGTGCACAACTTTTAACAAATCATGTCTGGCATTAGGCTGCATGAACCATTTTCGCACATTCAGCTTTTATCATTGTGGCCGCATGGCTAAAAATGTTTTGTACAGCCTACTGCCAGAGATAAGCAAATAACAGTTTATTAAAAGGTGTATTCTGAGCGCAACCCTCTCTTCTTTATATGGAAAGTTTAAGTATCTAGGATAATGTACCAAGTGGTCAGAGTGCAGTGGTAACCCCACAGATTTAAAGTCTTATGTTGAGGGCAAATGATGGGCAGTAGCAGACAAGTACCCCTTGGTGCCATCAGATCTGTTGGCCATCAGATCACCAATATATTGGATTTTTGCAGCCTCTGCATTGAAAATTCCTGAAGTGCAGTGAAAAGGGGTGACACCAGAAGAAAGAACATTGAAATTATACACATATAAGAACAAACCTCCATGAATCATGTTCTCTCTCTCTCTCTTAAAAAAAAAAACAAAAAAAAACACAATTACCACTGAATCTGAAACTAACCAAAAAATGCTTCTGTAGTTTAGTTTAGTCTAGTTTAGTTTATTTAATTTATAAAAGGACAGCATGCAATGACATTGAATCATTTTCATGAAATGAAAACATGGTTGCACCAGATTTAAAGAAATTATCATTTCCATCTGTAGTCCTACACATAACAAGCAGACACAATAAATGAAATTTTAAGTGCAATTCATATTAATTCATATCGTGGCAGGTCTGTTTATTCTGCCCCAACATACTGTATTTACATTAACAAAGGATAACAGGGTAAATGCTTTTTCCCTGCAACATAATGTAATGTATAATAAATATAAAATGTCATAACAAAATAATAATAATAGTATTGAGTATTTATGTGTTACACTGCATAGACACACAACACTCAGTCCAGTTTTGCTTAACATTGTCGCTGACAACTACAAACTGCTTCTTTAATCTGTCAAATGCTACACAAACCATTTAAAGAATTGGATTAATTTAACCAAAATTTCCTGGCGCCATGTCATTCTTCCAGCGGCCCAATATTTCCAAACCTCAAAAGCCGGAAAAATGTTTAATTGTACCAAAAGCCAATTAGTCCGACAGCCTGTGATCCCAAACACAGTCTGCCATTGCTCCGAAGGTCTGTGGCTCGGAAAACACACAAACGCCCTGCAGTAACAAACCAACATTAACCCCAAACAGAATTACCAATCCCTTTCACTTTTAGATAAATGACACAATTTAAATAGGGACACATGGTAGAAAATTATGTTTCATATTTTAAACTGCTACATAGAAAAAAGTCACTTAAGCTATTAAGTCACCTCAATCAGTCAATACTTTTCACCAAGCAAGACATCAGAAAATTAAATTTGTGATCAGCATAGTGGTGGAAATTCCCCATTGTTTACCTGGGGATGTTTCATATGTTGAAGTGTGTCTTATCCATTCTGTGTGCAGGTTAGCTCACAGGTCAGTTTGACCTTTGCTGTTCAGAGATCATTAAATTAAAGTACCCTCCTTGCCATGAGAAACCCTTAAAGGCTATGTAAAGTAGCAATAAATGTGTGTTCTGAGTTTTGTCACACCACAGAAACGTGTTATTAGCTCTGATGGGCAGGTAACGGTTTAGAAGTAACGCGTTACTGTAATCCATTACTTTTTTCAAGTATATGAATAAAGTAAGGGATTACACAATTGCAAAAACAGTAATTAGATTACTGTTACTTTCCCGCAAGCAGGCTGCGTTACTGTGTTACTAAACCGTGATTTTGTTTTGTGAGATTGTCTCGTGACAATGACGTATGAGCAGCGTGACGTCAGTGGTAAACAACAAAACACGTGTAGTGATCAACAAGAGACAACATGGAGTGTGGGGAGGAGAGCGGGGCCATGCAGCGTTTAATGCTTGGAAGTACCGACATTACTTTGAGTTTGACTCGGTAAAAGGTGACAAAAACATTAGCGTCCGCTGTACACTCTGCGTTGCTTTATTTTATTAAAATATGGTGGAATGTGCAGAAAATAGGTTTAAATGTTCAACAGTTTTCTTCAAAGTCAGAGACTGTTGCATTTAATTTAATTTTTGCTTGATGCAATGTGCATAAAGTTAAAAGATTGAAACTAATAAAATAAGTTTTAAAAAAGACACTGTTTCATTTTATTCAATTTTATATGATGGAATATGCAGAAAGAATAGAATTAGGCTGAAAGATCTATTGCTTCATAGCGTATCAGGTTGTGCATCATGTTTTTGAAAAGTAAGTAAGTAAAGTAATTATTAAAGTAACTAATTACTTTTGAAAATAAGTAATCAGTAAAGTAACTGGATTACTTTCTTGGAGAAGTAATCAGTAATCAGTAACTAATTACTATTTCCAAGTAACTTGACCAACACTGGTTATTAATCACCCAGCCAAATTTGAATGATTAAAAAAAAAACTATGCTTTGCCTCTCTGCGCCCTACCTCACGGTGAGTCTGGGAAAAATTTCTTATCATGTGAAGGCCCCTTAAATAAAGTCACCAAGCTGCTGCCCTGCACATTGTGGAATCCAGGGAAGATGCACGCATGTGGTGGATGAGGCATAACTGGTTAGATAGTTAGCAGCAAACTATCATTAGCACTATACAGATGCAGCAACTTGAAATTTCCCCCACGCCTTTCGAAAGCCTTCCGGAAGCCTTCCGGAAGCCTGCCAGTGTCCTCCCCGTTTTGAGCCAACTGCCTGATTATGGAGAAACACTGTGGCGCACACGTGTCAGCCTTCTGCTGGAAATCAGGGCAGCAGCCTGTGAACGCGAACAGAGTGAATCTGTCCCAGTTAAATATCATGACTTTGTAAACACCAAATGACTTGCTTTAATGAATTTCGTTTATAATACAACCAATGGGTAAAATATCATTTCCATGACAGACAGACAGCAACAGATCAATGAGGCTGCGCGAAGCAGGCGCATTTCATATACAGAGCGTTGTAACAGTCCAAAAGTCCAAAATAATAATAATAATAACAATAATAAAAAATCAATGTAATCATTTCCAAAATTCAAAGATGTTTTTGTCTAACAATATATTCAGCTTAAGTCCGCACTGGTTGGCGTTTAGTCTTTGAAAAAACAACATTTTCACTGAGGTTAACCAGAGTTTGTTCTCGGCTTTCGCACATACTGGAAACGGTGGCACACACGTAGCGGGGTGGTCCAACAGCTATCTCAGAGCACCATTAATTACATTTATAAAGGTCACAATAACATTATTCATCTCAGTATCACTGCAGATAAAGTCAGCCTCTCAGACAGGTGATGCAACCGCAGTTTTGTTCTCACTGTAAATCGCTCAGTCCCTAGCCCTATTACTTATGCAGTTCTTTTGAGTAACAAAAAGCTGAAGTATGATATTTCTGACCTATGATACAGTCACCTGATAATCATTAAATATGCTCTGTGTGGGAAGCTCTCTCCCTCATCAAATATACCTACGATTACAGTAATAACTGGCACTTAAGCTTAAACACTCACTGCTCCTCCTGGTGGATAAACAGACCATTGCAAGTGGTTTCTACAAAATGAACTTATGGGTGTGACAAGTCAGCCCCGTTTTCTCTACGTCATCGCGGGGGATCTCATTAGTGCTACGAGCCCAGCCAGGTGACGACAGGGACCTGTCACGGATCCGTCTGGGCTCTACCACGGACCAAACAGAAATTTTAAGTGGCTCCATCTGTATGTGCCTTGCGAGCGAGCTGGAGAACCACAGAGGATACTGCGCTGTATGTTTTTATACCACTGGAGCAGCAGGGGCAGGTTTATGCTAAGGGTAGCTGTGACACGACACACGGCTGCCGTTTCAGACCTGCCCACAAAATCCTGAACACAGAAATCTTGAAACACAATTTAAAGTCTAGCTCCACAATTCAATTGTAAATGGTTGGGAGGCTTTTTACACGTTTTGAGAAATACATTTATAATCTATATAGAGTAATGTGAATTCCCTTTACATAGCCTTTAATTTTTCATTTTCACACAGATAATCTGTCTCTTTGTCCATCTATTCCCCCACATTCCCATTTCTCATGAGCTGACAATAATATGGACCCAACTGACACTAGCTCTGTCTTGGAGGAGTTTAAAAAGGTGTGCTCTAGTACTGAGAGATGAGCTTAGCCATCAAAGACTTCATGGACATCAAGCACAGTTTTGTTTTGACTTGACCTTTTGACTGTGATGCAGGGCTCTGCAGAGAGTCTGCTACACCTCTACCGTGCTTTCAGTATGCCTGGCAACCAACCTTGGAGTCTCCTGCCAGCTCCAGTTTCTGAGTCGGCAAGCCACCGGCCTGTTAGTCTCCAGCCAGTTCCTGTTCCACAACTGACCAACATCCTGCCTGATTCGCCTCTTTTGACATTTCCCAGAGTCTTCTTTCTGGGGGACCTGGCTAGCTTTCAAGACAGTCCCCACAAGAAAGCAAGGTTCTCAATGATGTCAAGGCTCCCCATTCTCCAGTTCTCTGGTCCCTTTTTTGCTACACATTGCTTTAGTGCCAAACGCCACCCAGACAGCTGGCCTTCAGCAAGTTGACCTCAGGACTGGCCTGAGGCCTGTTAAAAATATTATTGAAATAATTTGTCTTTCTAAGTTTTCAGCTTTCTAACCTTTTGTGGCATTTTATACTGTTTTTGCTGTTTTATACTAACAAGGATGATGTTTCTATGTTGTGTCTGAGGTGCACAGTTTGCCATAAACTGCAAAAAATATTGTCATACTAAAAACAAGGATATTTGAATTGAAGAAAACTTTCAAACTCCAGGACACTTTCTCAGTGTCTCCTGACAGTGAGTTAGCTCAGCAGAAGCCAACACAATTAAAATCAACAACAAGCTTTAAATGATACCCTAACTTTCCCAAGATTCACTAAAACTGATACAAAGAAATCATGTGCTGTGGACGTACAGCAGATGGCCAAATGTGGACATAAACCGAAGTCACAAAAATCGAGGAAGATGAATACAAAAGGCATAGTGCTTTAATCTCTATGGAGAGAAAAAGACCAGAAGACATGAGGATGGAGGAGGAGTGGGCAGGGATGATAGAGATAAATCAGCTGTATGACAGGAAACTTCAGTTAAAGGAAAGGAGGGTGTACAAATGGCATAGTGCTTCAATCTCTGTGGAGAGAAAAAGAGCAGCAGAGGTGAGGAGAGGGGAGGGGTGGGCAGGGATGACAGAGATAAATCAGTTGTATGACTTCAGTTAAACTTCAAGACTGCCAGAGTTCAGCAGATTCTCCTCTCTGTGGTGATGGAGACTTTGGAGGGAACTGAACTCTGCTTTCCACAACTCCTCAACACCTCCTGCACAAAGCCAATGCGTCCTTACTCTGAAGCCATGCTGACTCACATTCTGCTGTCCTTCATCTCTCTGCTCACTGCAGCTCTTAACCTGCTGGTCATCATCTCTATCTCCCACTTCAAGTAGCCACTCATTCATTTATGAAACTGATATGAAAGTATTGATTGATCGTAAACTGTGAAGAACAGAGGAGTTTTTCAAAGCAATCTTATTCTATTTCAGGCTTTTCTCTATTTATCTTTATCTGAATGAGTAATATAATGAATGATCAATACATTGCTGGTCTTCTTCCCAGGCAGCTCCACACCCCCACCAACCTCCTTCTTCTCTCTCTGGCTGTCTCAGATTTCTTTGTGGGCCTCTCTCCAATTAATTTCCAAGATGGCTGCTGGTTCCTTGGTGACATCATGTGTACTCTGTATCTGTATCTAGCATACATTATTTCCTCTGCCTCAGTAGGAACCATGGTGATGATTTCTATTGACCGTTATGTGGCTATTTGTCATCCTCTGCATTACCCACTAAAATCACACAAAAAAGAGTTGAAGTCTGTGTTTGTCTGTGTTGGATATGTTCTGTAATCTTTCAAAGTTTCATTCTGAGTGATATCCTGAAACAACCAGGAAGGTATAACTCCTGTGTTGGAGAGTGTATACTTTTTATTAACTACATTACTGGACTTGTAGATCTTGCTTTTTCCTTCATTGTTCCCATTTCTGTTATTGTTGTTTTGTATATGAGAGTATTTGTGGTGGCTGTGTCTCAGGCTCGTGCCATGCGGTCTCACGTTACAGCAGTCACACTCCAGCAATCAGTGAAAGTTACAGGTAAAAAATCTGAAATGAAAGCAGCCAGGACTCTTGGTATTGTTGTGATTGTGTTTCTAATATGTCTCTGCCCATATTATTGTATTGCTCTGACAGACCAAGACAACTTACTCAATGCTTCATCTTCCACCTTTGTAATCTGCTTGTACTATTTTAACTCTTGTCTAAACCCTGTGATCTATGCCTTTTTCTATCCATGGTTTAGAAAATCTGTTAAACTCATTGTTAAACTTCAAATACTGCAGCCTGATTCCTGTGAGGCCAACATACTGTAGGGAAATTATGTATGGTGCCTGAAACTAGGGCCTCAGCATGAATAGAAAACTGTACTTTGTCTTGGTGATATATATAAAATTAATGACAACTCTAAACCGTTTTTTATGTATTAATGTGTCACAATACAAAATTCTCTAAGAATGATAGTCATTTTCAATGCAACAGAGAAGCAAATTTTTTTTGGAGGGGGGTGGGGGGGTGGGGTGGGTTGATGTTTATATCAACCTTAGAAGAACAATGTAGGAAATTGTACACTGTTTTATACATGACTGAACTGACCTAGAGACATATGACAATACGTATTTATGTGGGTTTCCAGATTTACTATTTTTGTCACTTGCTTTTTCTGTTCCTGACATGCCCCTTTCAGAGCATTCTATTTTTATAAAAGCCATCAAATAAAATGCACTTACGGGTAGACAAAACATAGCATGTACATACATTACCTGTCAAAAGTTTGGACACATCCTCTCATTCAGTATTTTTTTATTATTATTAATTTTTCTACATTGTAGATTAATACTGGAGAAGTCAACATGATGAAATATAGAATTATATGGAATTATGTATTCAGCAACAAAATGAAATCAAGGCAAATATGGTTCATGTTTTAGATTCTTAGAAGGCAAGCAGACTCTTACATACTGTCTTATGTACTTGCAATCAAATATTTCATAACATCATTGTTATAAAATCTTTTTCGGAAGTGCAAAAGACAGCGTGTTAGAGTTTTAGTTTTTGTTTTTTATTGTCGACGCATTGTCCTAAACACAACTGTCAACTTACAGGTGTGCAACAATATTTTGCTCTTTGATATTTTAGATTTTTCAAAGTAGTCACCTTTTGCTTTGATTACAGCTCCGCAAACTGTTGGTATAATCTTAACCATGTCCTATAAAAATAAATAAAAACCATTAAGTGAGACGTGTGTCCAAACTTTTGACTGGTAGTGTATGTATTTACATGTTTATCTTTAACACTTATATTAGTATGTGATAATGTTAATAATGGTAATGATGAACTATGGTCAAACATTACCCATCACAATTTCAATTCAATACCTGCAGGGGTTTTTTTTCTACTTGTGTGTTACTCCATGTGCGCAACTTCACGCATTGTCATATGAATGAAGACTGAGGGCCCTACGTTACACCTGGCACAAAGCCATTGCGCTGGTGGCGCAGGTGGATTTGCTATCTTACACCAGTGCAAGTGCCATTTTTGCCACTACTGCAAGATGCACTTGTGTCTGGTCTGTGCGGCCATGGGTGGGAGGTTTAAAAATGAAGGCAAAATGAAGGCGTGGTTTGGCACATTGAAGTAAAAACCACGTGTGCCTTGGACCGGCTAAAACCTTGTCGAAGCGCAAAGTCTGAACGCACAAGATAGCATCCAGCGTGTCTGGCCAAGGCACACACACACGTCTCCACAATCACAAAACACTGTCATCTATGTTTAGTCTTTTTCCCACACAGGATTGTCGATTAGTAAAGTGTCCTTTGAACATATTTTCTATCAGCACTAAAGTGAAATGAAATGCCAGCCGGTGTGTGTCCCTCGTCCTTCGCTGAGGTGCACACACACATCTCCGCAATCACACCTTTCATTTATGCACACTTTAAACTTCAGAAACACTTGCTGATTCGGTTTCCTACACCCACAGTAGTGTTAGCGGGACAGAGGAGCAAGGATAGGAGGAGGAGATGAGGATGAGGTGGAAGAGGAGAAGAAGGAAGAGCACGGACAGCCTTGTAACTGCTCCTCAGTCATCTCAGGGCTGAGATGTCAGCTTCAGAGCCGGACTGATCGGTTAGCCTCTGCTCTCGACTGCACCATCTCTCTCCCCCACTCCTCACTCATCTCCCCCCTCCTCAGCCAGCAGAGCTGCATAATAATGATGATGGCAATAATGAATTATAAAACACAACACAATTTCAAGGTGCTTCAGTGCAAAACATAACTAGTTACATATCTGCATGACATTTATGGTTCATTTATTGTATTAATTTTTGCAGGTGTTTATGTAAAATAAACTATTTACACATGAAGCTGCTTTGGAGACGTCTTGCCGTCTCCATATATTGTGCTCTCGTGCTTTAACTTCTCAAACCAAGAGATCTGTCTCCTCACTTGACAATCTTTTCTCTTTGTTTCCTCCTGGTAAATCCGCTGTCATGCTGCCACCGCTTGCACTCCTGGTGCACCTGCTTCTTAAAGGTGATAAGAGCTGACTTTCTGATTGGTTTATTGCATGTTTGACCTAAACTCACTGGTGAATTAATGAGGGCACACCTGATAGGTATATCCTGCTGTGCGCTGGTGGTGCAAGCGGCAGGACAGGGCAGGATAACCCTGCGCCCCTGGCTGGGCAACAAGGTGGATTTGGACGCTTTTTGAATACATTAAATGGCTTGCGCTTCGCACTTTCCACTTGTGCTTTAGATCAGTGTAAGATAGGGTCCTGAAAGTCATTAATTCATATAAAGATGAGTGGGTCACACTCAGGAATATATAATTTTATGAACTTTTATAAAATTATGTCTGGCAGTAGGCCACACAAAATGGTTTCCCCCTCCCAGCTTTCATCACTGTGGCTGGATGGCTGAAAATGTTTTGTACAGCCCACTGCCTGACATGATCACATAAAAGTTGCTCAGAAGATATTACTTGTGAGATGCATGTTGTGACTGCAACCCTCTCCTCTTTATATGGAAAACTATATGCATCTAGGATAATGCACTGGATGGTCAGAGTGCAGTGGTGACCCCACAGATGGAAGCCATTTGTGGGGGCAAATGAGGGGCAGTAACAAACAAGCGCGCCTTGCGGCCATCAGATCTGCTGGCCATCACATCACAGATATATTGGATTTTTGCAACATATGCATTGAAATCACATTGTCATTAATGTGCTATTTTTAACCCATTCTCTGTAAAATATGATTATCACATATTAGCATGGATACGTCAAAGGACTAGATTTTACACCATGCTTGTTTGGCAGTTTTATCAGTCAAACATAGAGCTAAATAGTGCTCTACTATTTAGAGATTGTGCTTAGCCATCCAAGGCTCCATGAACGTTAAGCACAGTTTTATTGAAGTCAATAATGCCAAACTCAAGAGAAAGCTTGCAGTATCCCCTAGATTCACCCAGTGGCTCTGTTGAGGGGCTTTACATAGAGCCCGCTACCCTTTCACCTAGCGTTCAGTACTAAACAACCTGTTAATCTCCTGCCAGCTTCAGCTTCTCAGTCAACAAGCCACCAGATTGCTAGCGTCTGGCTAGTTCCTGTTCCAGAGTTGGCTAACTTCCTGATTGATTCCCCTCTTTTGACGATTCCCAGGAGTCTCCTTTCTGGGGGACCTGACTAGCTTTCAAGACAGTCCCCACAAGAAAGCAAGGTTCTCAATGATATTAAGGCTCCCTGTCATCTAGTTCTCTCGTCTTTTTGTGCTAGAACCAGGGGGCCAGCTTTCCTTTCCCGTTCTCCGGCCTCGTTGTCCACCTATGGCAGAGCTTTCAGCCTCGGCCTCTGTAACCCAGCCTTTGCTGCCAAACCATCAGAGAGGTTATACTTTCACTCCCTCTCCTCAGGACAGGTCCCACCTGGTCTCCAGAGTTTGAAAATTTATTGAAATAATTTTCTCAATTTTGTGATCTCAAACCTTTTGTGGTATTTTATCCTGTTTTTGCCGTTTTATACTTTAGCAACAAGAATGATGTTTCTATGGTGTGTCTGAAGTGTACAGATTACCATAAATTAAAACAGAATGTTGTCATACTCAGAACAAAGATATTTGATTTGAAGAAAACTTCCAAACTCTAGGACACTTTTTCAATGTCTCCCACTAGTGAGTTAGTTCAGCAGAACTCAGTACAGTTTAAATCAACAGCAAACTCTCAATGACACCCTAACTTTTCCCAGACTCACTGAAACTGAAATGAAGAAATCAGGTTCTGTGAATGGGATTTCCACCTGGGCACAAATTTTAAAGATAAGGGGGAGATTGTACTCCCACAAAGAGCAACATTTAAACATTTGCTTTAGCTCAGTCAAACTGACCTGGGACATACAGTGGATGGCCAAAGGTGGACATAAAACAAAGGAAGGTGTACAAATGGCATAGTGCTTCAATCTCTGTGGAGAGAAAAAGAGCAGCAGCGGTGAGGAGGGGTGGGCAGGGATGATAGAGATAAATCAGATGTATGACAGGAAGCTCTGGTCAAAACGCTGACAGGGCTCAGCAGATTCTCCTCTGTGTATTGATGGAGACCCGGTATGACGCTTTTTATACAGTGGCATGCCGCTGTTTCACTGGCTAATGCCGATGTCTATATGTAGCCAGGTGAACAAGGGGTACAGACAGGGTTCAAACTTAACTTTTTGGCTCACTGGCCACTTGGCCAGTGAGCTTTTAAAATCTACTGGCCAGAAGGATTTTTTACTGGCCAAAAATGATATATAGCCTTTTTGTATATTTTTCAATTTATTCGCTACTATAATACACTCATACGCATTTTTCAACACATATCATAGCAATATTAGCACAATTTTGTGTGGAATGAAGGTATGAGTCAGATTTAATCTTTTTATAAGTTCATTTATTTAACATACTTTGTATGCTGAACATTTCTAGTGAGGTTGAGGGAGACTCCTTTTGAAGTTGGTGTTCCTCAGCAGGTCATACAGGTTGTAACTCAACAACTCTACACAACCATACAACAAAAGCAATAAAAATGTTGATTTTTCAAAAATCAAACTCTCGCGATCTTTCGCGGGTCTAGGGTTCCCTTCTAGACACGACCCTCTCTGTGTCTCTGTCAAACTAATGACAGCAGACTGTCTGTGAACAGCATGATGTTACACTCTGCAATGTTTCACACACACACACACACACACACACACACACACACACACACACACACACACACCTGTGCGGACACTCAGGTATAGTTTGTGACCAATTTTGGCATTTTTATTTTTTTTAATCAGTCCGAGAGGACGACAGCATCTATGATTGATTAGTGATCAATCTGCCCTCCTCCCCCTCCCTCACCTGTTCGCTCTGCTGTGAGAAGGTCTGACAGTTTCTGACAGACAAACACAGACTCTCCTGTTTAATGTAAAAGCCTCCTTATACAGTTGTTTAATCTTATAAGAGCAGCTGGTTGGTGCCATTCAGCATCACGTTAGTTTGGATTGTTTTAATAAAACTCTCCTCCACATGCAGCTTCTCTGCTGCTGTGAAGACTGAATCGCGGGTGAATTACATGGAAAAAAAAACGCGAGTTGGGTTTCGGGGTGACTTTATAAAACATCCTACTGATGAAGAAAGTCAACAGATCAGACAGACAGAGAAACACACTGACCTCTGTGTGTGCGTACTGCATGGAGAAGCTGTATTGGCACAGAGAGGACACGCGCTGCAGCCCTGTCATAATAAATTACATCAAAACTTAAACGTCGGAACTTATTAATACTCTGGTCTTGAATAATGTAACCGTTTAATACCGAATTTCAGTACCCACACCTATGTACGAAACACAGGGCGCTAAAAAATCCCGGGTCCGTATAGGACGACGTCTGGGTCCGGACTCGGACCGCGGTCCGCCTGTTAGTGACCAGCAGCATGTTGCGTGACACAACCGAAGCGTCACAGACATAGGCGGGGGGAGAAAAAAAAACAACAAAAAAACAGTAACAACAACAACAGTAGTTGGGCCTTTTCTTCCACTCGCCAGAGTGGCCACTTAGTGGACGGACTTTACTGGCCAAAGGATCAAAGTAGGTCGCCACTGGCGACTGGCGACCTCTAATTTTGAACCCTGGGTACAGAGTTTAGTGTTTTTAACATTTGTGCATCGAGACTAATAGAGCTAGGACTTCAGTTTTGTAGTGTGTAGTTGCCATATACAAAAACCCAACAGAGGGCAGCAAACACCACACAATGATAGCAGAATAAGTCATATTTTTCTTGAGTTGTTGCATAGGGCCCCATGACATACACAAGGGCCCTGCCTCTCCTTCATGTCAAAGCGGGTGTCAGTGTTTACAATTTTGATGAGAGGATGAAGTAGAACTAAAGAGAAAATAACATATTGAGAGTGAACGGGGTGAACAGTAATCAGGTAAACTTATGTTTCCTCCTCTCCAAGTTTGATTTCATTCATTAACAGTAACGATAAGTTGATGCTAGTGCTGTCTAGTTGTCTAGTAGCTAGAGTCTGTCTAGTGTAAATGTTCCTATATTATTGTACTACCTACACCACTGACACTACACCAGTATCGCTGTACTTGAAGTTGATATTAAAAGAAGAAATGTGCAGGGAAAATCCAGAGAGAAGGGAAAATATTTATGTTTTGTTATCACTTAATGATAACATCATTTATGTAGAACCCTCCAAATCACAGAATTAATGCTGCTTTATTTTTTTGTAAATGTAGTTGGCAAATAAAAGACCCATTAAGTAATTTTATTCTGTGTTCAGGCTCATCATTTCTGATCTGGACACATATAATGGTATGCCGCTTGTTCTACTGTGGGATACTGCTGGTTCATTGTCATATGCCGATGTCTACAATGATATATTCCACTCCTATTCCACTGGTGCTGTCACCCAGATGCACGTTCAAATCAGTTTAATATATCCTGAGCAATAGCTGCATGACTAAGGTTAACCTAGCCACCATAGCCAGTCTGACACATCCATAACAGAAATTTGGCCTAATTTAATTAATTTAGGCCTATTATGTTATTGATGTTTAATTTATTAGTAGACTGCAATCACACAAGACATTCCATGATATTCAACATCACAAAACTTCAATCAGGTATACATACTGTATATTATTTATTATTCACCATAAATAGTACGTGACACGTTGATAACATCATGGCATGACCTGTTTTCTACCGGCATTGATATGATTGGCATAAATGGAAGGGTCTTTTCTCACTGTCTATCAGATAGCCTGAAATAAAAATGTATGTACTTATTTCATGTATACATATTTATGATATATGTCTAAGTGTTCTCTCCTGGCACATATGAACCTGCCTCTGTAGATTGACACCAACAGTAGAATTCACAGTGAAACTAATTAATACATAGTACATTGTCATCATCATATATACCAGTAGAAAAAAGCTTATGCCAGAATGTTATCAACAGGTTACTCATTCAATGTATGTATGGTGAATAATAAATGGCATGCCATATTGTTTGACGATGTAGAACCTAATCTGATGTAATCTGTGCTTGCCCAATATTATTTGGTTAGTTGTCTCTAGATTTTGATTAGCCAGGACTGACTACTGTGGCTAGGCTAACTGTTTAGCTATGTTAGCTAAGACTAGCTCCAATATTAGCTTTGGTTATATGAAATTTATTTACATATTCATTGGGGAGACAATTTGACAGTGGCCCAACTTTAGAGTGGCACCTGCCATGAGGAAAAGATGTGCCAGTAGAAAATGAGTGGTATACGCCACTGAACGGGTAGAAAGAGCAGCATACCATTAAAGACAATAGCATATGCCACTGAACAAGTAGCATACCACTCCACAGATCTGTATATGCTGCTGAAGCAGTAGTGGCATACCATCAGCACACCCATCATCTCAGCACTGCCGACATTTTGACTTAGCTAGTCAGATGACAAGTGTTGTAATGATGGCTATAATATATTAATATATATTTATCATGTAAAGACATATAAATTGTATTGTCATTGATACAAGTAAGTAAGTAAATAGGTGTACTTGATCCCATTTAAGGGCCAACCATTTACCTTTACAAAGGCCCCTATAGGCCTTGGGTAGGGGTCAGCTGTACCCCTTGACATCCCCCAGTGGTGGGGCTGGTCTTCCCCATCACTTGTGAAGATGAGCACAGAGGGGATAGTACTTCGATCTCTACAGAGAAAACAGAGCAAACGAGTCAAGAAGGAAAGAGGGGAGGGCAGGGAGGACAAAGATAAATCAGTTGTATGACACGATGCTTTGGTCAAAACACTGCCAGAGCTGTGTAGCTCATCCTCACTCCGGGGATGGAGACCTTGGAGGGAACTGAACTCTGCTTTCCACAACTCCTCAACGCCTCCTGCCCGAAGCCAACACGGCCTCACTTTGAGACCATGCTGATTTACATACTGCTGTCTTCCATCACTCTGATCACTACAGTTCTTAACCTGCTGGTCATCATCTCCATCTCCCACTTTAAGTAGCCAAATATTTCATTAATTTCTGAAACTGGTAGATAGTAATAAGGAGTGTTGTCTGATTGTAAACTTTGAGGAACAAAGGGATTTTTACAAGTAATGTTATTGTGTTTCAGTCTTTGCTCTATCTTAATGATAATTAATACTTCAAATAATGTTAAGTATATTGCTGGTTTCTTTCCAGGCAGCTCCATACGCCCACCAACCTCCTCCTCCTCTCTCTGGCTGTCTCAGATTTCTTCGTGGGCCTCATGATGGTCTTTCAAATTATGCTCATGGACGGCTGCTGGTTCCTTGGTGACCTCATGTGTACTCTGTATCATTATATATCCTACATTATTTCTTCTTCCTCAATAGGAACCATGGTGCTCATATCAATTGACCGTTATGTGGCTATTTGTCATCCTCTGCATTACCCCACCAAAATCACACAAAAGAGAGTTGAAGTCTGTGTTTGTCTGTGTTGGATGTGTTCTGCAATCTTTCAGAGTTTCATTCTGAGTGATATCCTGAAACAACCAGGCAGGTATAACACCTGTGTTGGAGAGTGTATACTTTTTATTAACTACACTGCCGGACTTGTAGATCTGACTTTTTCCTTCATTGTTCCCGTTACTCTCATTGTTGTTTTGTATATGAGAGTATTTGTGGTGGCTGTGTCTCAGGCCCGTGCCATGCGGTCTCATGTTGCAGCAGTCACACTCAAGCAATCAGTGAAAGTAACTGCTAAAAAATCTGAACTGAAAGCAGCTAGAACTCTTGGAATACTCATGGTTGTATGTATAATGTGTCTCTGCCCATATTATTGTGTTGCTCTTACAGGCCAAGATAACTTACTCAATGCTTCATCTGCCACCTTTGTAATATTCGTATACTATTTTAACCCCTGTCTAAACCCAGTGATCTACGCTTTTTTCTATCCATGGTTTAGAAAATCTGTTAAACTCATTGTTACACTTCAAACACTGCAGGCTGACTCCTGTGAGACCAACATACAATAGATATTATACATGGTGGCTGAAATTAGACCCTCGGCATGAACAGAAAACTGTAGTTGGTCATGGTGATGAATAATTGAATAAAGTCAAAGTCTGGGTTCCCTTTGTATGTACCATATATGTTTCTATGCAAATCATAAATGTCTTACAATTCTCCCAAAGAATGACTTTAATTTTTCCATGCGACAGTGAAGCTACTTATGATTTGTTCATTTTCATTTGTTGTGGACAAAGCACCACTTTTAGGGTTTTTTGTAGCACCTGACAAAATTCTATCTGCACCCAACTAAAACTCATCCCTCATTAGCATATCAACAAGCTTGGCCCGACCTGACCCAAACCCATCAGGTCCTATCGGGTCCTGTTGGGCTTGGGCAGAGAACTCAAGCTCTAGTTTAGGACTGTGACAAATTTTTGTTGGGCTAACTGTGCACAGCGAGTTTGAAAAGAAACTGCAAGTTTAAAGTCCCAAGATGTAGTCTTTTAAAGACTTTTATCTCAACGTGAACAATGTGGGAAAATGTATGCTGTTTTGTACATGACTGAACTGACAACACATGTGGGCTTCTGGACTTACTTTGCTTCTTTAAAGAAGAGAGGGTCGCATTCAGGAATATATGTTTAGAAACTTTTACCAAATCATGTCTGGCAGTACACTGCACAAAATGTTTACCAGCCACACTGATGAAGGCCGGATGACTGAAAATGTTTTGCTCAGCCTACTGCCAGACATGACCAAACGCAATTTAATTAAAAGATAAGTTTCAGAGTGCAACCCTCTCTTCTGTATATAAGATAATGCACCAGGTGGTCAGAGGACAGTGGTGACCCCACAGATGGGACCGGTCATTTATTTAGGGTAAATGATGGGCAGAAACAGACCAGTGGCCTGTTGCCTCCATCTGTTCTGCTGGCCTGATGGCTGAAGATAACTTCAAACCACTCTTTATCAAAAAAAAAAAAAAATATTGAGTTCATTGCCATTACCACTGAATCTAAAAATAACCAAACATGCTCCTGTAATTCATATTGTGGCAGTGATATTTATGTAAATACAATATTTTGGGACTTTAGTTGACTGCAGAAAAAACAGTGGATAACATAGGGTAATTTTTTTTTCCAGCAACATAAATGTATAATAAATATATATGTAATAACAATATAACAATACATTAAGAGTTATAATGCAATAAAAGCCAGAACTAGTGTTTTGAAGTCTCAAACCATTATATTGCACTTCATTTGTTCAGGTGTGATTGTCTATTCATCTCTTATCGTTAAAGTCCATAGTGAGAAACACAACATTCAGTCCATTTAACATTTAACTGATATTGACATTGAGGTCTACAAACAGCTACACAGATCATTTAAAAATATATTATCCATTCATTCTTCCAGTTGCCCAATATTCTGAAACCTCAATAGCCTGCAAAATGTCTAATTAGACCGAAAGCCAATTTGTCCAGAAGCCTGTAATCCCCAAAACAAACTGACATTGCTCTGAAGGCCCCTGGCTCCAAAAACACACACTCTCCCTGCAGTAACACACTAATCTTAACCCCTAAACAACTGCCAGTACTCTTATGCAAAGGACACAGTATGAACAGGGACAAGTGGTAGAAAATATGTTTGATGTTTTACAATGCTAAATAGAAAAAGGTCACTTCAGCTATTCAGTCACCACAATCAATCAGTACTTTTCACCTAGCAAGAAATTAAAAGAAACGAACTTCCCTATTTACTGCTTTTATTATTCCCATGTTTACTTGTGGATGTTTCATATATACTATATGTCAAAGTGTGATCCATGTCTCATGTACTCTGTGTGCAGGCCAGCTCACAGGTCAGTTTGACCTTTGGTATACAGAGATCATTAAATCAAAGCATCTTCCTTGTCTTAAATCCTTAACTTTTCATTCTCACACAGGTAATCTGCCTCTTTGTCCATCTATTCCCTCACATTCCCATTTCTCATGAACTAACCATAACAGGGACCCAGGAGACACTAGATCTCACTTGGAGGAGCTTAAACAGGTGTGTTTTACTATTAAGAGATTGCGCTAAGCCATCCAAGGCTCCATGGACATTAAGCACAGTTTTAAGTGCTTAAGCCAAGGCTTGTGGACTTTCCATTCATGACTGAGAACCTGATAGTGTTTGACAAACTCAAGAAAAAGCTTACAGTATCCCCTAGATTCACCCAGTGGCTCTGATGAGGGGCTTTACATAGAGCCCTCTACCCTTCCACCTAGCTTTCAGTACGCTGAGCAACCAACCTGTTAGTCTCCTGCCAGCTCCAGCTTCTGAGTCAACAAGCCACCAGGTCACTAGCCTCCAGCCAGTTCCTGTTCCAGAGTTGGCTAACTTCCTGCCTGATTCTCCTCTTTTGATGATTCCCAGGAGTCTCCTTTCTGGGGGACCTGACTAGCTTTCAAGACAGTTCCCACAAGAAAACAAGGTTATCAATGATGTTAAGGCTCTCTGTCGTCCAGTTCCCTGATCTTTTTTGTGCTAGAACCAGGAGTCCAGCTTTCCTTTCCTGTTCTCTGGTCTTGTTGTCCACCTACAGAGTGGCCCAGCCTTCAGCCCCGGCCTCTATCACCCAGCCTTTGCTGCCAACCATCAGAGAGGTTACACCTTCACCCCACTCCTCAGGAGAGGTTCTGCCTTTGTCACTGGCTTCCAGAGTTTGAAAATGTATTTAATAATTTTTCTTTCTAAATTTTGGGTTCTCAGACCTTTTGTGATATTTTATGTTGTTTTATACTTTAGCAACAAGAATGATGTTTCTATGTTGTGTCTGAAGTGTACAGATTGCCATAACTTAAAAAAGAATGTTGTCATACTCAAAACAAGGATATCTGAATTGAAGAAATCGACAGCGAACTCCCAATGACACCCTAACTTTTCCCAGACTCACTGAAACTGAAACTGAGAAATCAGGCTCTGTGAATGGGATTACCACCTACTAGGGTAATCTGGGTACAAAATTTAAAGATAAGGGGGAGATTGTACTCCCACAAAGAGCAACATTTACAGCTTTAGCTCAGCCAAATTGACCCGGAACATACAGTAGATGGCCAAAGGTGGACATAAAACAAAGTCACCAAAATTGAGGAAGGTGTACAAATGGCATAGTGCTTCAATCTCTGTGGAGAGAAAAAGAGCAGTAGTGGTGAGGAGGGAGGAGGGGTGGGCAGGGATGATAGAGATAAATCAGTTATATGACAGGAAGCTCTGGTCAAAACGCTGACAGAGCTCAGCAGATTCTCCTCTGTGTGGTGATGGAGACCCTGGAGGGAACTGAACTCTGTTTTCCACAACTCCTCAACGCCTCCTGCACAAAGCCAATGCGTCCTTACTCTGAGACAATGCTGACTTACATTCTGCCGTCCTTCATCTCTCTTCTCACTGCAGCTCTCAACTTGCTGGTCATCATCTCTATCTCCCACTTCAAGTAGCCATTCATTCATTTATGAAACTGGTATATAGTAATAGAAGTATTGTCTGATCATAAACTGTGAAGAACAGAGGAATTTTTCCAAACAATGTTATTTCAATCTTTGCTTTATCTGATTTTATCTGAATGAGTAGTACAAAAAATGATAAATATCTTGCTGGTCTTCTTCTCAGGCAGCTCCACACCCCCACCAACTTCCTCCTCGTCTCTCTGGCTGTCTCAGATTTCTTCGTGGGCCTCATGATGGTCTTTCAAATTATTCTCATAGATGGCTGCTGGTTCCTTGGTGACCTCATGTGTACTCTGTATCAGTATGTAGCCTACATTGTTGCCTCTGCCTCAGTAGGAACCATGGTGCTCATATCAATTGACCGTTATGTGGCTATTTGTCATCCTCTGCATTACCCCACCAAAGTCACACAAAAAAGAGTTGAAGTCTGTGTTTCTCTGTGTTGGATATGTTCTGTAGTCTTTCAGAGTTTCATTCTGAGTGATATCCTGAAACAACCAGGTAAGTATAACTCCTGTGTTGGAGAGTGTGTATTTTTCATTAATTATAATGCTGGACTTGCAGATCTTACATTTTCCTTCATTGTTCCCATTACTGTTATTGTCGTTTTGTATATGAGAATTTTTGTGGTGGCTGTGTCTCAGGCTCGTGCCATGCGGTCTCATGTTGCAGCAGTCACACTCCAGCAATCAGTGAAAGTAACTGCTAAAAAATCTGAACTGAAAGCAGCCAGAACTCTTGGTGTTGTTGTGGTTGTGTTTCTAATATGTCTCTGCCCATATTATTGTGTCGCTCTTACTGGCCAGGATAATTTGCTCAATGCTTCATCTGCCACCTTTGTAATATTCTTGTACTATTTTAACTCCTGTCTAAACCCTGTAATTTATGCCCTTTTTTATCCCTGGTTTAGAAAATCAATTAAGTTCATTGCTACATTTAAGATACTGCAGCCTGACTCCTCTGAGGCCAACATACTGTAGAGAGAAATTCTGCATGGTGACTGAAATTAGACCCTTAGAATGAATAGAAAGCTGTTTTTGATCATAGTGATGAGTAATTCAGTAATGCAGACCATATTTGTGTCTTTGCATTGTGTATGTTCAATATAATATTCTCTAAGAATGATTTTCATTTTAAAGGCAAGAAGCTACTTGGTTTGTTCATTTCATTGATTTTGAACAAAGCACCACCTGTGGGATTTACTGTGTAGCCTGTTAGTATTCAGACTGTGACACATTTTTGTTGTGCTTGCTGTGTACTTAAAAGTCCAGTATGTAAGATTTATGGGGCTTTATTGACAGAATATGGCAGAAATTAAATATATTTTCATAACTATGTGTCAATTAGTGTGTATCCCATCTACTAAATTCAATTTTTGTATTTGGCTCATATGGTATCCACCTTTACATCAGATACACACTTTTGCATGGAAGGCAAATTGGTGATAGCAACATAAATCTGAAAATTAGATGTATTCACAGTTAAATATATATTCACACCAGGGTGTAGAGAGGCCAAGTTAGTTTACTGACTGGCTATACTGCTATTGTGAGCTTTAAGTCCCATGCTTACTCTTTAACCAAACAAGAGCCCTTCCCTTTAACCATGAATCATGTTTTATTTAATTTTTAGTGGGCAGCAACATTCGTTTCACAGTTGCACCTGACAGAACCAAATGTTCATTGCACTTACAGTTTACAGTTGTGCACAGAAAAGTGCTTCTGCTCTTATTGGTCAATGTAACAGACCATGTGATAAAATTACTCACACTAGGCAAGAGAAGGCAAAAAAAAAAAAAAATCTCCCACTCTTTTTGTTGTATTCAGGGAGACAGCCCTGATAATATTTTGCCCTTATGATAACACTACACAGGATAAAATGATTAATTGTTGACAACTATTTTTGTTTCTGGGGCCCTCTGTGTGTTGCCATGCACTATTATCAGGCTGATATTGTGCAGTCTGGAATAAATGAGACTTTTCCTGAGACTCACTATAAATAAAACAGAGTTGTGTCCTGTGAATGAGCTTTTTATGCACTGAGATCATCTGGGTGCAAAGACAAACCTAAAAATAAGACTCAATCACAGCTTCGCTTTGCCACCTTCAACCCTAAAAATCTGGTGGAAAGTCAAAGGTGGACGTAAACACAGACCACAGTCATGTCCAGACCACCCATTAGAAATTATGGACAGGGGAACAACATTTTTTAAATTGGGGCCCTCATCCAATCCTACTCTACTATTAGCAGGTTCCCTTAATTAGCCTTATAATGGTAAGTCCTGCACAGAATTACTTTTAAATGCTCATGCTACTAAAAGGTAAAGCACATGATTTTTTTTCTTTTATTTGCTAGTCTGCCTAGCTCCTGGCCTTTAGATTTACCTGTTTCATTTTTCTCTTTGCTTCTTTCATTTTCCTATATCTCTATAAACTTGCTTTTTTTTAAGCCCCTGATATTTGGTGAGGCATTTTGGAGTGATGACAAGATTGAAAATGGCTGATTGTGTGCATTAGTGCTTCAGCAGCATATATCGAACTGTAGAGTTGTATGCCACTTGGTCAGTGGCATATGCCAATGTCTTTAAAGGTATGCCACTTGTTCTGCAGTGGTATGCCGCTGAAAATTGATGAGCGCAATTTTAGCCTCCTAAATAACAAATTCCTTTGCAGATGTTCCGCAACGCTGTGAAAGTCCACCTTAAAAAAGGCAGCACTATCAACTTAGCCACCTAGCAACAGTGTCAGTCTCATTCGCTTCATCTCGAGCAAGATAGCACTGGCCTTCTGGAAGACCTAAGGGGATTATTCATTTTTGGTCCCACCCACTCTAAATCAAAATGTGATTGGTTAATTCACCTGTCACTTTCTAGACAAATATATAGGCTGTGGTTTTCTGTCCCAGTGATGAAGTCTTAACCAATGAGTGAGTGAGCTCTAACCTTTCTCCGCCTAGAGACAACAACAAAAAAATCTGATTAGATAACTCTATTTTGCTGTTTTTAGGACAGTAACCCTTTCATTTCTGTAGCAAGGTTGATAGAAAATTAGGTTGAAATTACAAGAAGATAGCCTAATAATTAAATGAAATAAATCAATAAATATTAAAAATATTTTTTTTAAATATTATATTTAAAAAAAACTAAAACATTTGAAATACTGATATGTTAGGCCCTCTCTGAAGGCCTTGAAGGCCCTCAGGGTTCACTTCTGGTTTTTAAATAGTTTATAGAGTGTTATATCATCCTACCATAAAATTAATACAGTAAAAGGTGTTTCTGTGAAATAACACATTAAGAGCAGCACATCCCTCTTACTGAGGTACACAATCACTTTAAGAGCGGTGCAGATTCAAATTGCACAAGAGTGAGTGCTTATTAAAATGCGAGAGACACGGAAGCAGCTGTAGTGGGAGAAAACGAGTTACTATTGTGGGGCCCACAGTAATGCCAACATATTTATGGACACTAGACACCCCCCCCCACCTTGTAATTATTTTATTGTTGTGGTTTATGTTTTGTTCAATCGTAGGCGGATGTATATTTCTAGGTAGTGACAACTTTGATGCTTGGTGGATTAACTTGTGGTTCGAGTGAGCGAAGCTCACACAGGCACCTGGGCAGCCGGGAGGTCCTTTATGTAGGATACAAGGAGATACCTGTGTATTCAGTGTCCCTAGCCTGCAGCATGCCGCCACGTTGCTCAGAGTGCTTGTGTTTCTGTATTTCCAGTGAGCAAAAGTGATAAAAAGGTGTGTAAAGTAGCAGAACAGATGTATAATGTGTGTGTAAGTAACGGACTATCAGTAATGCAAATGTGAGATTTATATCGAGTTTTGCGAGTGAAAGTCGAAGTGAAACTAACTACTATTATTCGCCGAGTAATACACTACTGTGGAAAGCCACAAAATAACCACCTGTAACCTGCTGAAGTACGAGTTGTATGTGGAGAATATGTCGTGTATTTTTACGTGTTTAAGTGTTAAGTGCTGTTTTGTGTCAGGAAGCTCGATAGTGAGCGTGGTAGATACAAGAGATACCTGTGTTATTCAGTGTCCCTAGCCTGCAGCATGCCGCCACGTTGCTCAGATGTGCTTGTGTTTCTGTATTCCAGACGGGGAAAATAAACGTCATTCTTTCAAACTTATGCACGCCTGGAATCCGCTCTGTCCAAGTGTGCAACACTTTTTGTTTATGTCAGGAAAATGATTACATTGATAAAACACAGGAATAGTTACCAGCGCCATAGATAAAGTGTAATACAGTTGTCAGACTAAGAATGATGAGTGATGATTTGTGTCTTGCTGATTCCACTCTAGATTTGTAATATTGTAAAAAGACTGAACAGCGTTGGCGAAGTGGTGATAAAGTACACTTTTGAACATAATCATATTATAATGGTGTATGTTGGCAAGACTGTATATGTTTTGTATGTTCTATCTAACCCAGAGGGAGATATAAAACTGTATGAGTCCAGGTGTGTGTGTCTTTTACTCATGCTGCACCCTGGATGAAGTGAGTTCATTATTTATAATCAGAAAATTCATTTTGCAGTCCATATAAAAATGTTTAGAAATATATATATATATTTTGTGCTTGAATGCACTCTAAAATTTCCACTGTGTTGCTGTTCCAGTTGCTGTAAGATATTTTAAGTTGTGTGACTTTACAAATTTATTGATTTGTATTTTTTGTGTATTTTCTTTTTTTTTTTTTTAGGAAAGCCACTACTATCGTATAGCATTGCCTAGTATTGTCTAGTGTTGTCTTGCTGTCTGCTATTGTCCAATATTTCCTAGTACTGTCTAATATTGTCTAGTATATCTAGTTGTCTAGTAGACTCTAGTAGCCTCTAGTCAAATCTTGTATGCACTGTAAAATGAAAGTTCATTTGAATTGTTCATTAGGGTCATTGAGCTAGAGTCTGGCTACTGTAATTGTTCTTATATTGTGGTACTATCTACACCACTGTTTACCAGTATCGCTGTACTCGGATTGAAGTTGATAGTAGGTGAAGAAAAGTACAGGGAAAATCCAGAGAGACTGGAATTTATTTTTTGGTTTTGTGACCGTGATTTATGTAGAACCCTTCAAATTACGGAATTAATCCTGCTTTATTCCTTTAATCAAGTCGGCAAATAAAAGACCCATTAAGTAATTGTATTCTGTGTTCGGTCTCATCATTTCTGGTCTGACCACATACTATAATGGTATGCTGCTTGTTCTACTGTGGTATACCGCTGGTTCAGTGACATAAGCTGATGTCTACAATGGTATATGCCACGTGTATTCCATTGGCACATGTACTGTAGTTACCTAATGGGAGGTGCCACTCTAACTGTCAGACTATCACCCGGATGCAATGGCGCCGGAAGCGGGGGGGCCAGGGGGCCATTGGCCCCCCCACTTTTACCCTCCCACCACATTATTTTTAAGCCAAATCAAAGGTCCCTATATTACATAACTTATGGTAAAAAAAAAAAAAAAGAGTTTTACTCTTCACTTCCACTCATACATTAGGTAAAATACAGAGAGGGGCCATAGAGAGAAAGATAACAGCCTCCAGCAGGCACTCAATTGTGCGCACGGACTCCGCAGACCTCCCGCCTTCCTGCCTGTTACTGCCTCACCAGCGCGTTAAAGCCTCGAGGATCCTCGGCAGGCTCCGGGTAGACTCTCAGCCAGTAGCGGAGCCGGCGGGGGGGCAGAGTGTGCGGCTGCCCTGGGCCCATGGTTACGAAGGGGCCCACCGCCAGACTGATGGCGAAAAAAAACAAAAACAAAAACAAAAACAAAAACGTAAAGTCAGAAAGTCGGTCTCTTACTGCTGTATTTGTAAGGATATAAGTGTAAAAAAACGGGGAAAAAACAGTCCAGATCAGAGCGTTTCTGAAATAAGATTAAGAGGTAATGTGACATCATAGTTGCCATGTCAACCTCTCTTGTGCTGTCTAGCAGTCTTTCTTTTTCTCTCTCTCGCTGTGCGTGTATGCGCATTTGACAGAAAGTGTCATCTGATTGAAGTGCGCAGGCGTGCGTGGTCTTTTTCATGGTGGTCTCTGAGTGTGCAGTTAGCCGTAGCTAGTTACTGTGTGTGTTGGCTTAAATAGCCTAATTATGAAAAAACACAAGTTGGGCGCACTAAAACGTAAGGAACAAGAGCAGAGGAAGAATCTTGTGGCCTTGTGTGGAGGATCAGATTCAAACTCCCCACCGCTGGATGAAAACATCATCAGTAAGTTGTTCCATATTCAATATTTGTGATGACATAGGCTAAGCTTGTCATAGATGCTGGCTGTCTGGCCTTTTTCTTAAATAGCGTTGTTTTCATTGCTGTCTGTGTTGTGGACCGCCGTGTCTGCTTGGTTATTGCATTAACGACAGGCCACACATGTTGCTTGTACACTTGTTTGTTGTCCTGTCTGGGTTGATCACGTGTGACTTGATTATGCAGGCTATAGGACTGTGTGGCATCCATCATCGCTGAATGTCACTGACCTTCTATCCTTCGTTTCCCACCCCGTTGGTTTAGTCTGCTTTACTTTTTAACCTTGATCTGACCCAGGTTTGAGCAAATTATTGGTGAAGTCCATGGCGCTGACCATGGTGCTGAAATAGCCTATCGGCAGTTGTGGTGCTAGATTATCAGCAGGTCACTGTTTAATGATAAATCCATGGCATTGTCCATGGTGCTGAAATAGCGCAAATTGTGCTGCACAACTCATCGTAATCCACACTCTCTCCATTTTGCTCTTCTGTCTCTGTTTCCCATTATTAACGCTACTAATTGATCAGCTGTGTCATTACAGGCTGTCACTGCGCAGTGTCTAATGTTGGATTTACTTTGTTTTACGTAATATCTGGCCGTTTAGGAAGCAAATTGAGTCTCTTTGTTGATCTATGATTTGATTTCATATTTTGATGGTTCAAAGTGTGAGACTTTCCTTTTATTTTGAAGCTAAAGCCGTTCATTCAGTCCCTTTTTGGCAGCGGCCAAATACAGCTCAGATCCAGATCAGATCCGTAATGTGAATTGTTAACAAGTGAAATAGCCAGTAGGCTATAAGGGCCCACTACAAGTCCCCGCCGCCTATGCAATGTGACACTGGCTCCGCGCCTGCTCTCAGCCCTCTGGCTCTGTCCAACAGCCCCTAGCAGTAATCCCCACTAACCCTGGCACCGTAAGAACTCCCCATTTATAAAAGATAGAAATAAATCAAAAAGTGAGCCAAATTGTAGGCCTATCTGCTTTGCAATCAAACATTTCTAGCCAAGTTTTATAAATGCCTTTATGCTGGACTACTTTTTTCCACGTGTTCTTGTGTTCATTTTGTAATGTAGTCCGAATCAAATTTTATCCATCAAGTGTTCAAAGTGCTCAATTTTCATGAAAACACTGTTAAGAAATATACTTTTTTCCTCCCAAGATAAAGTTTGTGATTAAATACAGCCTCGTGCACGCTCGTCACAGCCCCGTGCACGCAGATACAGTTTTGTAAGTTTGCGGACCAGAAAGTGGCCTTCGCTGTGATAGTTTCTGCTCGTGATGACTGTTCTGTTAGTTTATGTCTATATCTGCTCGGGTGTTGGCATTTAAACGCCATAAAACCAACTCCAAATGCAGTCCGCTCCTCCCCCTGTGACAGTCAAGAGGAGAAGAGAAGAGAGAAGAGGAGAGAGGAAGTGCGCTGCGCTCCAGCTTGAACCCTGTGGCAGCAGAGAGAGGAGCAGAGACATGCATGTGAAGCAGTGCCGCCGCTTCTAAATGAATGTAGCGGAACACTGCAGTTCAATCAGAGGAGACTCATTAAATGCAATGAATTTTATTGATAAACACAAAGCTTGGATAAGTCTTTGGCATTTAGACCCCATGGTGAAAAGCTCGTGATAAAAGGGGGACGTGAATTATGAATATATTAGATACCCCCCATGGGGTCTAGACACTGGTGGTGGTAATGAGGGGGAAGATGATGACTGGGCTGCGAGGTGTGGTTCTGGATGAGGAGAGCGCCACCAGCTTGACGAAGAGGTGCCTCGGTGATGCGGAGAGTCCATAGTCCATAGTGAGAAACACAACATTCAGTCCATTTAACATTTAACTGACATTGACATTGAGGTCTACAAACAGCTACACAGATCATTTAAAAATATATTATCCATTCATTCTTCCAGTTGCCCAATATTCTGAAACCTCAATAGCCTGCAAAATGTCTAATTAGACCGAAAGCAAATTTGTCCAGAAGCCTGTAATCCCCAAAACAAACTGACATTGCTCTGAAGGCCCTGGCTCCAAAAACACACACTCTCCCTGCAGTAACACACTAATCTTAACCCCTAAACAACTGCCAGTACTCTTATGCAAAGGACACAGTATGAACAGGGACAAGTGGTAGAAAATATGTTTGATGTTTTACAATGCTAAATAGAAAAAGGTCACTTCAGCTGTTCAGTCGCCACAATCAATCAGTACTTTTCACCTAGCAAGAAATTAAAAGAAACGAACTTCCCTATTTGCTGCTTTTATTATTCCCATGTTTACTTGTGGATGTTTCATATATACTATATGTTAAAGTGTGATCCGTGTCTCATGTACTCTGTGTGCAGGCCAGCTCACAGGTCAGTTTGACATTTGCTATACAGAGATCATTAAATCAAAGCATCTTCCTTGTCTTAAATCCTTAACTTTTCATTCTCACACAGGTAATCTGCCTCTTTGTCCATCTATTCCCTCACATTCCCATTTCTCATGAACTAACCATAATAGGGACCCAGGAGACACTAGATCTCACTTGGAGGAGCTTAAACAGGTGTGTTTTACTATTAAGAGATTGCGCTATGCCATCCAAGGCTCCATGGACATTAAGCACAGTTTTAAGTGCTTAAGCCGAGGCTTGTGGCCTTTCCATTCATGATTGAGAACCTGATAGTGTTTGACAAACTCAAGAAAAAGCTTACAGTATCCCCTAGATTCACCCAGTGGCTCTGATGAGGGGCTTTACATAGAGCCCGCTACCCTTCCACCTAGCTTTCAGTACGCTGAGCAACCAACCAGCTCCAGCTTCTGAGTCAACAAGCCACCAGGTCACTAGCCTCCAGCCAGTTCCTGTTCCAGAGTTGGCTAACTTCCTGCCTGATTCTCCTCTTTTGACGATTCCCAGGAGTCTCCTTTCTGGGGGACCTGACTAGCTTTCAAGACAGTTCCCACAAGAAAAACAAGGTTATCAATGATGTTAAGGCTCCCTGTCGTCCAGTTCCCTGGTCTTTTTTGTGCTAGAACCAGGAGTCCAGCTTTCCTTTCCTGTTCTCTGGTCTTGTTGTCCACCTACAGAGTGGCCCAGCCTTCAGCCCCGGCCTCTATCACCCAGCCTTTGCTGCCAACCATCAGAGAGGTTACACCTTCACCCCACTCCTCAGGAGAGGTTCTGCCTTTGTCACTGGCTTCCAGACTTTGAAAATGTATTTAATAATTTTTCTTTCTAAATTTTGGGTTCTCAGACCTTTTGTGATATTTTATGTTGTTTTATACTTCAGCAACAAGAATGATGTTTCTATGTTGTGTCTGAAGTGTACAGATTGCCATAACTTAAAAAAGAATGTTGTCATACTCAAAACAAGGATATTTGAATTGAAGAAATCGACAGCGAACTCCCAATGACACCCTAACTTTTCCCAGACTCACTGAAACTGAAACTGAGAAATCAGGCTCTGTGAATGGGATTACCACCTACTAGGGTAATCTGGGTACAAAATTTAAAGATAAGGGGGAGATTGTACTCCCACAAAGAACAACATTTACAGCTTTAGCTCAGCCAAATTGACCCAGAACATACAGTAGATGGCCAAAGGTGGACATAAAACAAAGTCACCAAAATTGAGGAAGGTGTACAAATGGCATAGTGCTTTAATCTCTGTGGAGAGAAAAAGAGCAGTAGTGGTGAGGAGGGAGGAGGGGTGGGCAGGGATGATAGAGATAAATCAGTTGTATGACAGGAAGCTCTGGTCAAAACGCTGACAGAGCTCAGCAGATTCTCCTCTGTGTGGTGATGAACACCCTGGAGGGAACTGAACTCTGTTTTCCACAACTCCTCAACGCCTCCTGCACAAAGCCAATGCGTCCTTACTCTGAGACAATGCTGACTTACATTCTGCCGTCCTTCATCTCTCTTCTCACTGCAGCTCTCAACTTGCTAGTCATCATCTCTATCTCCCACTTCAAGTAGCCATTCATTCATTTATGAAACTGGTATATAGTAATAGAAGTATTGTCTGATCATAAACTGTGAAGAACAGAGGAATTTTTCCAAACAATGTTATTTCAATCTTTGCTTTATCTGATTTTATCTGAATGAGTAGTACAAAAAATGATAAATATCTTGGTGGTCTTCTTCTCAGGCAGCTCCACACCCCCACCAACTTCCTCCTCCTCTCTCTGGCTGTCTCAGATTTCTTCGTGGGCCTCATGATGGTCTTTCAAATTATTCTCATAGATGGCTGCTGGTTCCTTGGTGACCTCATGTGTACTCTGTATCAGTATGTAGCCTACATTGTTGCCTGTGCCTCAGTAGGAACCATGGTGCTCATATCAATTGACCGTTATGTGGCTATTTGTCATCCTCTGCATTACCCCACCAAAGTGACACAAAAAGGAGTTGAAGTCTGTGTTTCTCTGTGTTGGATATGTTCTGTAGTCTTTCAGAGTTTCATTCTGAGTGATATCCTGAAACAACCAGGTAGGTATAACTCCTGTGTTGGAGAGTGTGTATTTTTCATTAATTATAATGCTGGACTTGCAGATCTTACATTTTCCTTCATTGTTCCCATCACTGTTATTGTCGTTTTGTATATGAGAGTATTTGTGGTGGCTGTGTCTCAGGCTCGTGCCATGCGGTCTCATGTTGCAGCAGTCACACTCCAGCAATCAGTGAAAGTAACTGCTAAAAAATCTGAACTGAAAGCAGCCAGGACTCTTGGTGTTTGTTGTCGTTGTGTTTCTAATATGTCTCTGCCCATATTATTGTGTCGCTCTTACTGGCCAGGATAATTTGCTCAATGCTTCGTCTGCCACCTTTGTAATATTCTTGTACTATTTTAACTCCTGTCTAAACCCTGTAATTTATGCCCTTTTTTATCCCTGGTTTAGAAAATCAATTAAGTTCATTGCTACATTTAAGATACTGCAGCCTGACTCCTGTGAGGCCAACATACTGTAGAGAGAAATTCTGCACGGTGACTGAAATTAGACCCTTAGAATGAATAGAAAGCTGTTTTTGATCATAGTGATGAGTAATTCAGTAATGCAGAGCATATTTGTGTCTTTGCATTGTGTATGTTCAATATAATATTCTCTAAGAATGATTTTCATTTTAAAGGCAAGAAGCTACTTGGTTTGTTCATTTCATTGATTTTGAACAAAGCACCACCTGTGGGATTTACTGTGTAGCCTGTTAGTATTCAGACTGTGACACATGTTGTGCTTGCTGTGTACTTAAAAGTCCAGTATGGGGCTTTATTGACAGAATATGGCAGAAATTAAATATTCATAACTGTGTCAATTAGTGTGTATCCCATCTACTAAATTCAATTTTTGTATTTGGCTCATATGGTATCCACCTTTACATCAGATACACACTTTTGCATGGAAGGCAAATTGGTGATAGCAACATAAATCTGGCCAAGTTAGTTTACTGACTGGCTATACTGCTATTGTGAGCTTTAAGTCCCATGCTTACTCTTTAACCAAACAAGAGCCCTTCCCTTTAACCATGAATCATGTTTTATTTAATTTTTAGTGGGCAGCAACATTTGTTTCACAGTTGCACCTGACAGAACCAAATGTTCATTGCACTTACAGTTTACAGTTGTGCACAGAAAAGTGCTTCTGCTCTTATTGGTCAATGTAACAGACCATGTGATAAAATTACTCACACTAGGCAAGAGAAGGCAAAAAAAAAAAATAATAATCTCCCACTCTTTTTGTTGTATTCAGGGAGACAGCCCAGATAATATTTTGCCCTTATGATAACACATGAGGATAAAATGATTAATTGTTGACAACTGTTTTTGTTTCTGGGGCCCTCTGTGTGTTGCCATGCACTATTATCAGGCTGATATTGTGCAGTCTGGAATAAATGAGACTTTTCCTGAGACTCACTATAAATAAAACAGAGTTGTGTCCTGTGAATGAGATTTTTATGCACTGAGATCATCTGGGTGCAAAGACAAACCTAAAAATAAGACTCAATCACAGCTTCGGCTTTGCCTCCTTCAACCCTAAAAATCTGGTGGAAAGTCAAAGGTGGACGTAAACACAGACCACAGTCATGTCCAGACCACCCATTAGAAATTATGGACAGGGGAACAACATTTTTTAAATTGGGGCCCTCATCCAATCCTACTCTACTATTAGCAGGTTCCCTTAATTAGCCTTATAATGGTAGTCCTGCACAGAATTACTTTTAAATGCTCATGCTACTAAAAGGTAAAGCACGTGATTTTTTTTCTTTTATTTGCTAGTCTGCCTAGCTCCTGGCCTTTAGATTTACCTGTTTCATTTTTCTCTTTGCTTCTTTCATTTTCTTATATCTCTATAAACTTGCTTTTTTTTTAAGCCCCTGATTTTTGGTGAGGCATTTTGGAGTGATGACAAGATTGAAAATGGCTGATTGTGTGCCATTAGTGCTTCAGCAGCATATATCGATCTGTAGAGTTGTATGCCACTTGGTCAGTGGCATATGCCAATGTCTTTAAAGGTATGCCACTTGTTCTGCAGTGGTATGCCGCTGAAAATTGATGAGCGCAATTTTAGCCTCCTAAATAACAAATTCCTTTGCAGATGTTCCGCAACGCTGTGAAAGTCCACCTTAAAAAAGGCAGCACTATCAACTTAGCCACCTAGCAACAGTGTCAGTCTCATTCGCTTCATCTCGAGCAAGATAGCACTGGCCTTCTGGAAGACCTAAGGGGATTATTCATTTTTGGTCCCACCCACTCTAAATCAAAATGTGATTGGTTAATTCACCTGTCACTTTCTAGACAAATATACAGGCTGTGGTTTTCTGTCCCAGTGATGAAGTCTTAACCAATGAGTGAGTGAGCTCTAACCTTTCTCCGCCTAGAGACAACAACAAAAAAATCTGATTAGATAACTCTATTTTGCTGTTTTTAGGACAGTAACCCTTTCATTTCTGTAGCAAGGTTGATAGAAAATTAGGTTGAAATTACAAGAAGATAGACTAATAATTAAATGAAATAAATCAATAAATATTAAAAATATTTTTTTTAATATTATAATATATTTAAAAAAAACTAAAACATTTGAAATACTGATATGTTAGGCCCTCTCTGAAGGCCTTGAAGGCCCTCAGGGTTCCCTTCTGGTTTTTAAATAGTTTATAGAGTGTTATATCATCCTACCATAAAATTAATACAGTAAAAGGTACCATGTAATGCTTCTCATGAAGGGCATGATGTTTTTTTGCAGAGGAGCGCCCCCTATTGACGACCACTGATTGGTTGTCGCACAGCACGGAAATGCATTTGCGTGTCCAGTGCTGGCCCCACACGTGGCACGCTACCGCGATGGGGTAAATTTCGTGGAGGGCTGAAGAGGAGTTGACGTGGGGAAAAGAAGGAGGCCAAGGGCTGGAGAACCGTTGCTCCTGATAAAATCCCCCAAAACCCACGGATGGGGCGGCATCCGTGAAAAACATGAGGGAATCGGATGACTGCATGAGCTCTTCATAGAAGAAGGTGATGCCGTTCCAATTATCGAGAAGGCGTGACCAGAAACGCAAGTCTGAGCGGCACCCGTCGTCTAGGGAGATGGTATCGTGCAGATTGGGTACTGAGGATGCCATGTCTAGCAGGCGGGATATGAAAGAACGCCCCTGTGGGATAATGCACATGGCGAAGTTTAAGTGCCCGAGGAGGGAGAGCAGCTGCTGCTTGGTGATGTTCTTGGATGCACGAAAGGAGTTAGATATCTCGCGGATGCACTGTAACTTTTCGAGCGGGAGGGACGCTTTCATGGCGACGGAGTCCAGCGTTATGCGAGGAACTCCAAGCTAGTATCTGGGCCAGTAGTCTTCTCTGCCGACAGGGGGACACCGAGCTCGTGAAAACACAGTTTTAGTTTCTCCAGAGACGCGCCTGAGCTGTCGTGCGGAGGGTCAATCAGCAGAAAATCATCTAGCAGGTGGAGAACTGCGGGGACCCTGACTCTATTTAAGAGGATCCAGCAGAGCGCCTCAGAAACCTGATTGAAAAGGCTTGGACTGCTCCTACACCCGAAAGTCAGGCGGATGGCGAAATAAAACTTTTTCTCCCATCTGACGCCAAAAAGATGCCACTGAGACGGGTGGGATGCGTCAGTGATGTCAGCTTTGGAGAGCCACGCTCCTTGCCCGGCCAGTTTGATGAGCTTAATTGCATGGTCAACGGTTGCGTAATGGAGGGAGAAAGGCTCTGGAGGAATGAGACTGTTAATGCTGGGAATTGGGCCTGAATGAGGAGCAGAAAGGTCGAATATCAATCTTTTCTTCCCTGAGTATTTCCTAGTCGCTACTCCTATGGGGCTAGTGCGAAACACTGGAAATGGGGAGGACTGAAAGGGGCCGATGACGTAATTCTTCTGCACTTCTCTTTCTAGCAGCTGGGAAACGATATCTGGCTCTTTAAGCGCTGACTGCAAATTTTTTGCAACATAGGACACTGAAGGAGAAGATAAAACCCCCACCCTGAAACCCTGAGCCCAGTGAGAAGATGATTTACAAACACAGAATCAGGGTGAGAGCACAATTCAGCTGCCAATTTAGGAACATTTATTGGTGTTGATGGGTGAATGTTCATTATTTCTTTGAACCCCGACGGTTCGCCTGCTGAGGAGGTCCCCTGAAGCGCCGGGGGCAGACGGACCTGGGATGAGCATCTTGACATGCACTGCATATATGAAGAAAACGGCAGTTGGGGTAGGTGCATACGTTTTCGTTGAAATTATTGCAAATTGGTACATTTTTGTATGTAAGCACCTGTCTCCCTCTGCTATTGGGTCGCCCGCTGAAGCTAGGCTGAGGCTGAGGCTGTGGCTGAGGCGGGGGGACAGGCGTTGCAGACGTGAATGGGAGGGTGGGACAGAGGGAGGCGATGTGACCTGACGTGCCGCAGGTTCCACAGGCTAGGATCTGGGCACCTCCGACGATCATAACGAGAAGCTCTGTATCTAGGATGGACCAGTCCAGGCGAATATTGTAATGGGAGATGTAGAGGGCTGATTTTTTGGCGAAAGCATTGTGATATTGATAGAAATAATTCTTCCCATACTTTAGGTGCAGATCACCGATTAGAGCCAGATAGGCGTCCAATTCTGGACGTCTCTCGGGGTACAAGCTGCAGATGACGTCACGGTAGACACTGAAGGCCACCAGAAACTGCCCGATGGATAAGTCGGTGTTGAGCCGGGGATCAGCGGACTTGAAGACGGCGGTGATGTTTCCCCCGGACGCTACTGATTTGTCACACTCGGGAGAGGGCAGAATTAGGGAGACCAGATTCACAGCTTTTCCTTGCAGGATTTTTGACCTTAGATTGGGAGATATGTTTGCAGCTTGAGGAATATAAGGCCTACCTGCGGCTGGAGCTATGACAGCGGAGGCCAGAGTGTGATGAGACGGCGCCTGGGAGGAGAGGGGGCTGGAAGCGCCAGCTGGCTGCTGCATGGCAGCTTGGGAGGCGGTGATAGTTGCTGAACCCTGGGCAGCAGCAGCATTCTCGAGCGCGAGGAGGCGAGCATCTATCTGCTGCATGGAGCTGGCCAGGGATTGCAGAGTGGAAAACAGCGTGACGTCTGGCGTGGAGAGACTTGGGACTGCGGTCGAGGAGCGGCCCGGAGGAGCCGAGGAGGTTTTGCTTCTCTTTGGCTGCGGAGCTTGGGAAGATGCCGACTTCCTGGTCCTTTTGCGGCCGGGAGCGGGCACGGCGGGTTGAGCAGTCGGAGCTGGAGGTTCCTGCCCGGAGGGAAGCGACATCTCTGCCGGATCGGAGCATGTTGCGAGCTCCAACAGCTCGCGCAGTTGAGCGATCGTGAGGCCCGGGGCAGGAGAGACGCCAAATCCCCGCAGTTGCAGCAGCAACAGCTCTGACTCGTCGGTGGGATGACTGTTTAACGCCAGCCGGGAGCTCCATCTCAACTTGGCGACAGGTCGCCGCCGGGGCCTGGATCCTCTGGGAAGAGGGATTCGTCGGAATCGGACATGAGGATGAGACAGCACGAGAGGAAGTACGCAACGGTGAGTAATACTTTGCCATACAATAAATCTGAGATGACAGCTGACAGCAGGGGGAGAGAGAGAGAGCAGGTTAAGTTTTGACGGCTACGATGTGATTGGTTGAGAGATAACTTGTGTCGAACGGAGATTGGTTAGATGCAGGGAACGCCCTCGATCAGCTGATAGGTGGAGAGCTGTAGAAGGAATGAATGGTGAATGAAATAGTGAATGAAATAGTGAATGAAATGTGAAGCGGGGAATGTCTCTGATTGAATTTACGCTGAGCTTCATTTAATTAGAAAATTTTGTATGTGAAAAAAGAAAAGAAAAAAGGCCTCCACATTATGATTCCCACTCCCGTTCACTCCCGTCCCAATCTACCCCAGACGCACAGCACTTTTTGGCCCCCCCACTTCTGAAATGAATCCGGCGCGCCTGCCCAGATGCACATTCAAATCAGTTTCATATAACCTGAGCAGCTGCATGGCTAAGGTTGGCCTAGCCACCGCAGTGAGTCTGACATGTCGATAACAGAAATTTCGATCCAACTGACCATATAATACTTCTTTCTCTTAATTTATACCTATTATGTTTTTAATGTTTAATATACTAGTCATAACTAGTAGTTAAACATGCCAAATACAATCCCAATTATTTGGTTAGTTGGGTCTAAATTTCGATTAGCCAGGACTGGCTCAAGTGGCTAAGCTAACTTTTTAGCCTTGTTAACTAAGACTAGCTCCAATATTAGCTTGGGGTACATCACCCAGGATATATGAAATTAATTTACATATTCATCGGGGAGACAGTGGCCTAACTTTAGGGTGGCACCTGCCATTAGGAAAAGACATGTGACACTGGAATATGACATATGACATAACTCTGTACGTCACTGAGCCAGCGACTACCACTGTAGAATGAGCAGCATACCATTAAAGACAATGGGATATGCTACTGAATAAGCGACATGCAACTCCACAGATCTGTATATGCTGCTGAAGCAGTAGTGGCATACATCAGCACACCATCATCTCAGCACTGCTGACACTTTGACTTATCTAGTCAGATGAAAAGTGTTGTAATTATGGCTATAATATATTTATATATATTTATCATGTAAAAACATAGAAATTCTATTGTCATTGATATAAGTGAGTAAGTTAATAGTTGTACTTGATCCCATTCAAGGGCCAACCATCGACCTTTGCAAATGCCCTTCTGGGCCTTGGGCAGAGGTCAACTGTACCCTTTGACATCCCCTGATGGTGGGGCTGGTCTTCCCCATCACTCATGAAGATAAGCACAGAAGGCATAGTACTTCAATCTCTATGGAGGAAAAAAAGAGCCAGAAGGAAGGAGGGGAGGGCAGGGAGTGTAATGTTCTTGTTTCTCTATTAATGAAACATCCAGTAGAACTTTATGCTAGCGGCAGCTAGCTGTTTATTCTGTGCTCTCGCGGGTTCACTCACATACATCTTCTTCTTGTCCTGTAACAACATTCAGTCTATGTGTGGCCTACTAATGTTATACTGCCATCTGTTGGTGACACCTTTGTTAGCACTTATCATTACATCCCCCTTCCAAACAGGTGAGTATAACATAAATCACAACTCTTTAAGTACTGCTATTCTGTAACTCTCAACAGTTTTTTTTAACTAACATCCACATATCACAAATTACAATTCTTAGCACTTAGCTTTTCTCTGTAACCAAATATATGAACACAGTGCAAAATAAAATATATTCTAGCTTCTAGCTTTTAGATGCATTTCAAAATTACATACATTTTCTTGGTAAGACCACATGAGCCTTTTTCTTTTTTCTTTTTTTTTTGAACTTTAACCAGTGCTAAGTGTCAACATCTTTCTTCCACTGTTTTTCAGTTAAACTATTCATCCTTGTTCTATGAGCCTCTCAGGAGGTTTCTTAGGTCTGGTAGACCTTCTGAGCGTCACAGTCACTGGGGCAGGTGTAGGGGGCTCACTGAGGTGCATAGCTGGTGTAACACCCTCTTGTTCAGATCCAGTCTCTTCCGCTTGATTCTCAATGTCCTGAGTCTTTAACAGACTCCTCCTGTTTCTCCGTAACACTTGTCCATTCTCTGTCCTAACAACAGATGACCTGGGACCTACTTCACTGAGGACTGTTGCTTTTCTGTCCCACAGCTCAGGACCTTCAATCCTCACAAGATCCTTTTCCTGCAGAGGTTTCAGATTCCTTGCTGTTTTGTCATAGTTTCCTTTTCTGTCTGTGCTTGAGCCTCATCCTTTTGTCAGTCAGCTTGCTGTCGTTTTTATTGTCATTGTTTGTTGGAATGTGTGGAAGTGTGGTGCGCAGCTTGCGACGCATGAGCAGTTCAGCAGGGGATGCTCCACACTCCAGAGGAGTAGCCCGGTAGCTTAACAAAGCCAGGTATGGGTCAGCTTTACTCTCTCTTGCCTTTTTTAACAGTCTCTTTACAATTTTGACCCCTTTTTCTGCCTGTCCATTAGCCTGTGGATACAAGGGGCTAAATCATGAAATTCACTGCAGTCATATTGTGGACCGTTGTCACTCACTACGCATTGTGGAATTCCATGTCTAGAGAAAAACCCTTTCATGTGTGTGATGACAGACTGTGCTGATGTGCTGGAAAGCTGTGCAACTTCTGGGTAGTTAGAATAATAGTCAATCACCAGAAGATAGTCCTTGCCATGCAGATGAAATAAATCAGTGCCTACTTTTTGCCATGGAGCAGTGGGTAGGTCTGCTATAAGCATCGGCTCCTTTGTTTGTTTGTAGTGAAGTTTGAGACATGTTTCACATTTCTGTATCATCTCCTCTATGTCTTTGTTGATGCCTGGCCAATAAACTGCTTCTCTTGCTCTCCTTTTACATTTTTCCACGCCAAGATGTCCCTCATGGATGCGCTGAAGCATGTCTTGGCGCATGGATTGTGGGATGACAATCCTGTTTTGTCTCAGCAGCAGTCCATTAGCCATGCACAAATCTGCACACACAGGGTAGAACCCTGGGCAGACTCCTTTTGACCATCCATTTTGCATATGGTAAGTCACTTTCTGCAGCAGCGGATCTTTTGCCGTCTCCTGCACAATTTGCTGCAACATGACATCTGATGTTGGGAGAGAAGCAGTCACCATGTTTACATGTGTTTCAGCATCATCAGTCACAGGGCTGACCAGCATATCACTGCTTGGTGCTGGTGCTCGTGACAAAGCGTCTGCCAGTACAATGTGTTTTCCTGGCGTGTAAATGAGGTCAAAGTCATAACGCTGCAGCGCCATCATCATGCACTGAATTCTGGGTGACATGTCATTGAGGTTCTTTTTTCTGATTGATATGAGCGGTTTGTGGTCAGTCTTTGCTGTAAAGGTTGGCAGTCCATACACATAACTGTGAAACTTTCCACACCCAAACACTAAGCCCAAAGTCTCTTTTTCTATTTGAGCATAGCGTTGCTCGGTCTCCGTCATTGACCTAGACGCATATGCTACAGGCTGCCATTTGTCTTCATGCATTTGAAGGAGTACAGCTCCCAAGCCTTCTTTTGAGGCATCAGTGGAGATTTTTGTTGGTTTTGATGGGTCAAAGAATGTGAGGACTGGCTCAGTGGTTACAGTTTCCTTTAATTTTTTCCACTCTTTCTCATGTCGTACAGTCCACTCAAACACTGTGTTGTGCTCTAGCAACTCTCTGAGGCCTGCTGTCTTGGCGGTAAGATTAGGAATGAACTTACCCAGGAAGTTGATCATTCCCATGGCTCGCAGGACACCTTTTTTGTCAGTGGGGGCGGGCATGTCCAATATGGCTTGCACTTTTGTCTGGTCAGGTTCCACCCCTGCACTTGTGACCTTGTCTCCCAGGAAGGTCATCTCTGTGACACCAAAGAGACACTTGTCCCTGTTTAGTTTTAGTCCATTCTTTTTGATTCTCTGAAAGAGTTTCTCCAGTCTCTCATCATGTTGTTGTTGTGTTGTTCCCCAGACAACCAAGTCATCTATATAGACTCTGGTGCCTTCCAGACCCTCTATTATGCTCTCCATTGCTCTGTGGAAGGTCTCTGGCGCCGATTTGATGCCAAATGGGAGCCTCAGGAAACAGTAACGTCCAAATGGCGTGTTAAAGGTGGTGTATTTGCTGCTTTCTGGGTCCAGCCTCAGCTGCCAGAACCCGTGCGAAGCATCTAATTTGCTGAAAATCTTAGCACCAGCCATTTCGCTCATTATCTCTTCTCGTTTTGGGATCTGATAATGCTCTCTTTTAATATTTTCATTCAGATCTTTGGGATCAAGGCAGACTCTTATGGCACCTGTATTCTTCTTCTTGACACGTGTGATGGAGTTCACCCAGTCTGTGGGTTCTTCCACTCGTTCAATGACACCCATTTGAGTCATCCTTTCCAGCTCTTTTTTCAAGCCAGCTCTGAGTGGTGCTGGCACTCTCCTTGGGGCATGCACTACAGGCTTGGCATCGTCCTTGAGCTGAATTTTGTAAGTGCAAGGTAATGTCCCATGTCCTTTGAAGACAGAAGGAAACTTATCCACTATGTCTGTGGTTCCCTCACACTGTTGTTGTTCCAGTCTTTTGCCTGGTTTGTTTATTTTCATGTTGTCAGTGTTTATCTGATAGATTCTCTTTACCAGACCTAGGTCCTCAGGTGCTTTGTCTCCTAAGAGTGACTCATGTCCACTAGGCACAATGGTGAACAACAGGTTATGGTGTTTGCCTTTAGCCGTCACCTTCAGTCTGCATCCACCTTTTGTTTGTATTGGCTGATTATTATAAGCCTTCAGGGTTTTGACTTTTTCTGTGAATTTTCTAGGCTTCTCTGTCAGTGCCTTGAAATCTTTCTCACTAATCAAATTAACTTTGGCCCCTGTGTCAATTTTAAATGTTACAATAGTCCCATTAACTAACAGTGGAGCAGTCCATTTATCATCAGTTACTGAATTAGCAGTCTGGCCTTTATCATCTACTCTTGAGGACTGTGTGTTAACATCCTCGTCATGTGACACCATCTTTATAAAAAATGTTTCACTCAAATCATCACTGTCATCTGTGTCTTCCTGCACTGTGTGCACACCCTGTCCCTTCTTCTTTGAGAGACACATTCTGGCATAATGATTTTGTCCCTTACATTTTGCGCACGTTTTTCCATAGGCAGGACATTGTCTTGGTCTGTGTTTCTCCCCACATCTCTTGCAAGTGAACATCTCTTTATCATTGGTTTTATTCCGGTTGTCATTACTTTTAAATTTGCTCCGTTGCTTTCCTTTCACTGACACGGCGTTCACTGCCTCATTTTCTTGTTGCGCTGCACCTTGCGCAAGTTCTCTGAATGTCAGTATCTGTTGCCGTGCAAGCTCACTGGCGTGACATATTTTTTTAGCACTGTGCAACGTGAGGTCTGTCTCTCTTAATAGTTTCTCCTGGAGCTTCTTCTCATTAGTCCCAAAAACTATTTGATCTCTGATCATGGAGTCTCTGAGATCGCCAAAATTACAGGTCTGGGCTTTAATCTTGAGGTCGGTGAGAAAATTATCAAACGTCTCACCCTGGTGCTGTAAGCGTGAGCGAAATACGTACCTCTTGTACGTTTCATTTTTCTTTGAAAGGCAGTGCTCATCAAATTTCTTCAAGACCTCGTCAAACTTGTCTTTGTCGTCGGGCTGAGCAAACACAAATGTGTTGAAGACTTCTATTGCTTCTGGGCCGGCAACGGTGAGCAGTATGGCTATTTTTCTTTCGTCTGCTCGCTGAGCCACTCCGACAGCCGCAATATACAGCTGGAAATGCTGTTTGAAAGTCCTCCAACTTGCATCTACGTTTCCAGTCAGTTTCAACGGACCTGGCGGTTTTACTGCATCCATTTCGTTGTGTTGCTTCTCTTTCTTTACCCGACTCCTGGTACCATGTAATGTTCTTGTTTCTCTATTAATGAAACCCATCCATCCATCCATCCATCTTCTTCCGCTTATCCGGGTCCGGGTCGCGGGGGCAGCAGTCTAAGCAGGGATACCCAGACTTCCCTCTCCCCAGACACTTCCTCCAGCTCTTCCGGGGGAATCCCGAGGCGTTCCCAGGCCAGCCGAGTGACATAGTCCCTCCAGCGTGTCCTGGGTCTTCCCCGGGGCCTCCTCCCGGTGGGACATGCCCGGAACACCCTCCCAGGAAGGCGTCCAGGAGGCATCCGGTATAGATGCCCGAGCCACCTCAGCTGGCTCCTCTCGATGTGGAGGAGCAGCGGCTCTACTCTGAGCTCCTCCCGGGTGACAGAGCTCCTCACCCTATCTCTAAGGGAGCGCCCCGCCACCCTGCGGAGGAAACTCATTTCGGCTGCTTGTATCCAAGATCTCGTTCTTTCGGTCATGACCATAGGTGAGGGTAGGAACGTAGATTGACCGGTAAATCGAGAGCTTCGCCTTTCAGCTCAGCTCCTTCTTCACCACGACAGACCGGTACAATGACCGCATTACTGCTGCCGCTGCACCGATCCACCTGTCAATCTCACGCTCCATCCTTCCCTCACTCGTGAACAAGACCCCAAGATACTTGAACTTCTCCACTTGAGGCAGGAGCTCTCCTCCAACCCGGAGGGAGCAAACCACCTTTTTCCGGTCGAGCACCATGGCCTCGGACTTGGAGGTGCTAATTCTCATCCCAGCCGCTTCGCACTCGGCTGCAAACCGCCCCAGCACATGCTGAAGGTCCTGATTCGAGGGAGCCAACAGGACAACATCATCCGCAAAAAGCAGAGATGAGATCCCGTGGTCCCCAAACCGGACTCCCTCCGGCCCCTGGCTGCGCCTAGAAATTCTGTCCATAAAAATAATGAACAGAACCGGTGACAAAGGGCAGCCCTGCTGGAGTCCAACATGCACCGGGAACAGGTCTGACTTACTGCCGGCAATGCGAACCAAGCTCCTGCTCCGGTCATACAGAGACCGCACAGCCCTTAGCAAAGGGCCCCGGACTCCATACTCCCGAAGCACCTCCCACAGAATGCCACGAGGGACACGGTCGAATGCCTTCTCCAAGTCCACAAAACACATGTGAACTGGTTGGGCAAACTCCCATGAACCCTCAAGCACCCTGCGGAGGGTATAGAGCTGGTCCAGTGTTCCACGACCAGGACGAAAACCGCATTGTTCCTCCTGAATCCGAGGTTCGACTATCGGCCGAATTCTCCTCTCCAGTACCCTGGAATAGACTTTACCAGGGAGGCTGAGGAGTGTGATCCCCCTATAGTTGGAGCACACCCTCCGGTCCCCCTTCTTAAATAGAGGGACCACCACCCCGGTCTGCCAGTCCAGAGGCACTGTCCCCAACTGCCACGCGATGTTGCAGAGGCGTGTCAACCAAGACAGCCCTGCAACATCCAGAGACTTAAGGTACTCAGGGCGGATCTCATCCACCCCCGGTGCCTTGCCACCGAGGAGCTTCCGAACTACCTCAGTGACTTCAGCCTGAGTGATGGATGAATCAACCTCTGGGTCCCCAGCCTCTGCTTCCTCTACAGAAGGCGTGACAGTGGGATTGAGGAGATCCTTGAAGTATTCCTTCCACCGCCCGACAATATCCCCAGTTGAAGTCAACAGCTCCCCACCTCCACTGTAAACAGTGTTGGCAGGGTACTGCTTCCCCCTTCTGAGGCGCCGGACGGTTTGCCAGAATCTCTTCGAGGCTGACCGGTAATCCTCCTCCATGGCCTCCCCGAACTTTTCCCATACCCGAGTTTTTGCTTCTGCAACCGCCCGGGCTGCAGCACGCTTAGCCTGCCGGTACCTGTCAGCTGCCTCAGGAGTCCCACGAGCCAAACAAGCTCGATAGGACTCCTTCTTCAGCTTGACGGCATCCCTTACTTCAAGTGTCCACCACCGGGTTCGGGGATTGCCGCCGCGGCAGGCACCGGAGACCTTACAGCCACAGCTCCGAACGGCCGCGTCAACAATGGAGGCGGAGAACATGGTCCATTCGGACTCAATGTCTCCAGCCTCCCTCGGGATCTGGTCAAAGCTCTCCCGGAGGTGGGAGTTGAAAACCCCTCTGACAGAGGGTTCCGCCAGACGTTCCCAGCAGACCCTCACAACACGTTTGGGCCTGCCAAGTCTGTCCAGCTTCCTCCTCCGCCAGCGGATCCAACTCACCACCAGGTGGTGATCAGTTGACAGCTCAGCCCCTCTCTTCACCCGAGTGTCCAAGACATAAGGCCGAAGATCAGATGACACGACCACAAAGTCGATCATTGATCTCCGGCCTCGGGTGTCCTCGTGCCACGTGCACTGATGGACACTCTTATGCTTGAACATGGTGTTTGTTATGGACAAACCGTGACTAGCACAGAAGTCCAATAACAAAACACCACTCGGGTTCAGATCGGGGAGGCCGTTCCTCCCAATCACGCCCCTCCAGGTAACACTGTCATTGCCCACGTGAGCGTTGAGGTCCCCCAGTAGAACAATGGACTCCCCAGTCGGGGCACTTTCCAGCACCCCTCCCAAGGACTCCAAGAAGGCCGGGTACTCTACACTGCCATTCGGCCCATAAGCCGAAATGACAGTGAGGCACCTGCCCCCAACCCGAAGGCGCAGGGCAACGACCCTCTCGTTCACCGGGGAAAACTCCAACACATGGCGGCTAAGGTGGGGAGCTATAAGCAAGCCCACACCAGCCTGCCGCCTCTCACCGCGGGCAACTCCAGAGTGGAAGAGAGTCCAACCTCTCTCAAGGAGTTGGGTTCCAGAGCCCAGACTGTGCGTGGAGGTGAGCCCGACTATCTCTAGCCGGTACCGCTCAACCTCCTGCACTAGCTCAGGCTCCTTTCCCCTCAGCGAGGTGACATTCCATGTCCCCATAGCCAGATTCTGTGTCCAGGGATTGGGCCGTCGGGACCCCCGCCCACGACCGCCACCCAAACCACAATGCATCGGCCCCTTCTGAACCCTCCCGCGGGTGATGGGCCTACAGGAAGGCGGGCCCACGTCGCTCCTTCGGGCTGTGCCCGGCCGGGTCCCGTGGGCACAGACCCGGCCACCAGGCGCTCGCCTGCGAGCCCCAACCCCAGGCCTGGCTCCAGGGTGGGGCCCCGGTGACGCCAATCCGGGCGATGTAAGCTTCCTCGTGTGTTCATCTATCATCAGGGGCTTTGGAACCGCTCTTAGTCTGACCCGTCACCTAGGACCTGTTTGCCTTGGGAGACCCTACCAGGGGCAATAAGCCCCAGACAACATAGCTCCTAGGATCATTCAAGTACTCAAACTCCTCCACCACGATAAGGTAAACATCCAGTAGAACTTTATGCTAGCGGCAGCTAGCTGTTTATTCTGTGCTCTCGCAGGTTCACTCACATACATCTTCTTCTTGTCCTGTAACAACATTCAGTCTATGTGTGGCCTACTGATGTTATACTGCCATCTGTTGGTGACACCTTTGTTAGCAGTTATCATTACAGGGAGGACAAAGATAAATCAGTTGTATGACACGATGCTTTGGTCAAAACACCGCCAGAGCTGTGCAGCTTATCCTCAGTCCAGCGATGGAGACCTCGGAGGGAACTGAACTCTGCTTTCCACAACTCCTCAACGCCTCCTGCACAAAGCCAACACGGCCTCACTTTGAGAACACGCTGATTTACATGCTGCTGTCTTCCATTGCTCTGATCACTACAGCTCTTAACCTACTGGTCATCATCTCCATCTCCCACTTTAAGTAGCCAAATATTTCATTAATTTAAGAAACTGGTATATAGTAATAAAGAGTGTTATCTGATTGTTAACTGTGAGGAACAGAGGGATTTTTTCAAGTAAAGTTACAGTTTTTCAGTCTTTGCTTTATCTGATTTTATCAGAATGATAAAATGTACTTTTAATAATGAAACATATATTGCTGGTCTTCTTTCCAGGCAGCTCCACACCCCCACCAACCTCCTTCTTATCTCTCTGGCTGTCTCGGATTTCATCGTGGGCATCCTCATGGTCTTTCCAATTATGTTCATGGATGGCTGCTGGTTCCTTGGTGACCTCATGTGCACTGTTTATCATTATCTAGACTACACTATTACCTCTGCCTCAGTAGGAACCTTGGTGCTCATATCAATTGACCGTTATGTGGCTATTTGTCATCCTCTGCATTACCCCACTAAAATCACACAAAAAAGAGTTGAAGTCTGTATTTGCCTGTGTTGGATATGTTCTGTAATCTTTCAGAGTTTCATTCTGAGTGATATCTTGAAACAACCAGGAAGGTATAACTCCTGCATCGGAGAGTGTATACTTTTTATTAACTACGTTACTGGACTTGCAGATCTTACATTTTCCTTCATTGTTCCCGTTACTGTCATTGTTGTTTTGTATATGAGAGTATTTGTGGTGGCTGTGTCTCAGGCTCGTGCCATGCGGTCTCATGTTGCAACAATCACAAACCAGCAATCAGTGAAAGTAACTGCTAAAAAATCTGAAATGAAAGCAGCCAGGACTCTTGGTGTACTTGTGGTTGTGTTTCTAATATGTCTCTGCCCATATTATTGTGTTGCTCTTACAGGCCAGGATAACTTACTCAATGCTTCATCTGCCACCTTTGTAATGGTCTTGTACTATTTTAACTCCTTTCTAAACCCTGTGATCTATGCTTATTTCTATCCATGGTTTAGAAAATCTGTTAAACTCATTGTTACACTTCAAATACTGCAGCCTGACTCCTGTGAGACCAACATACAGTAGAGAGATTATGCGTGGTGCCTGAAATTAGACTCTCAGCATGAATAGAAAACTGTACTTGATAAATATTTGAATAATAGATGTTAAAGTCTGGGTTCCCTTTGTATAACTTGTTTTATTTGCAGATCAAAGATGTGTTGCAATATGCTCTCTAACAATTACGTTCATTGTCAGTGCAACAGTTACTGTATGCTACTAAGGAGTTGTTCATTTTCATTTGTTTCAGTCAAAGCAAAACCTCTAAGGTTTTCAGTGCAGGCTGTTAGAACTAGGAGTGTGACATTTTTTGTTGTGTTTGCTGTGCACTTAAGCACAGTGAATTTGAAAAGAAACTGCAAGTTTAAAGTTGCATGATCTAGCAACTTAAAGATGTTTATGTCATCATTACAAGAACAGTGTAGGAAATTGTACGCTGTTTAATACGTGACTGAACTGACTTACAGATATATAAAAACATGTGGGCCTCAAGACTTACTTTGTTTGTCCCTTGCTTTTTATGTTATTGAAATGATCCTTTCAAAGTAAGAGTATTCTGTTACAAAAGCCATAAAATAAAATGGTAATAATGATGATAATATTAATGATAACTCTGCTCAAATATTATATTATCTCACACACTTTCAATTCAAAACATGCCATGGGTCTTTGTCTACTACAGCCTTACTCCACGTGCATGGTGTGTTTGCTATTTTGTGTTCGGTGGAGTAAAAACCACTTGTGCCTCGGACCGGCTAAAACCACACAACTGTGTTGTGTGTGTGTGTGTGTGTGTGTGTGTGTCTTTAAAGTTAATCTCACTAATGAGGATAAAGGAATTATTATTATCATTATAAAACAAATAAATCTCACCAGACTTGCAAAGTGCGCACTGGATGGGATCACAGCTGTCAGATTGTCTTTAACAGATCAGTCAGCATGACAGCTGAAGCAGCCATAGTGTTTGTGTCCACATGTTTATCGGGATCCAGAAAAACAAGGATTAAACCGTTATTATCTATAACATACAAAATGGACAAGATGTTATATCTGACCACGAGACCCGTCCAACCCAGAGAGAAAAAGGTATATGTGCTTCTGTCAGAGCTGGTTGGATATACCTCTGTGTAATTTTGCGCACTTCAGTGTAAAACATATCTACCAGTTACATATCTGCATGAAATCTGTGGTTGATTTATTGCATTACTTTTTGCAGGAGTTCATTTAAAATAAATTTACACATGAAGCTGCTTTGGAGGCGTCCTGACGTCTCCATATATTGCGCTCTTGTGCTTTCACTTCTCAAACCAGGAGATCTGTCTCCTCACTTGAAAATGGTATCTCTTTGTTTTCTCCTGGTAAATCCATCGTCATGCTGCCACCACTTGTGCTCCTGGCACACCTGCTTCTTAAAGGTGATGAGAGCTGACTTACTGATTGGTATATTGCATGCTTGGTCTAAACTCGCTGGTGAATTAATGAGGGCGCTTGGGCACCTGATAGGTGTAGCCCATTGTGCGCTGGTGGTGCAAGGGGCAAGACAGGGCAGGATACCCCTGTGTAAGATAGGGCCCTAAAAGTCATTTATTCATAGAAAGCAAAGACAGTCGCAGGGCCCTTCATCAGTGTGGCTGGGTGATTGAAAACATTTTGTACAGCCTCTTGCCAGACATGATCAAGTAAAAGTGTGTTAAAAGATGTATTCCTGAGTGCAACCCTCTCTTCTATATATGGATGGCTATATGCATCTACGATAATGCAGCAGGCGGTCAGAGAGCAGTGGTGAGCCCACAGATGGAAGTCATTTAAAGAGGGTAAATGATGGGCAGTAACAGACAAGTACCCCCTTGGGATCACAGATATATTGGACTTCTCCAATATATGCATTGACATTCCTGAAGTACAGTGAAAAGGGGTGATGCCAGAAGAAAAAGTATTCTTCTTATGTGTTTATAATTTCAAACCTCCATGAATCATGCTCCCTTTCAAAAAAGTGTGCAATTTTTTAACCCATTCCCTGTAAAATATGATGAGCACAAAATGGCAAGGATACCTGGATCAGCAAGGACTACAGTTTACATCATGCTTGTTTGAATCTGAACCAAATCTGAAAATAACCAAACATTCTTCTTTAATTCATATTTTGTGATATTAATGTAAATACAATATGTTGGGGCTTTAGCTCACTGCAGAATAAACAGTTGATATGATAAATGTATAATAAATATAGACAAATTTTAGACAAAGCACCACCTGTAGGATTTACTGTGTAGCCTTTAAGTATTAGGACTGACAAAGTTTTGTTGCACTTGCTGTGTACTTTAAGGTCCAGTGATTTACAGTGGGGTTATCGGCCGAATGTGGCAGAAATTGAATACAATATTTATGTTTTCTTTAGTGTATAATCACCTAAAAATAAGAAGCATTGTGTTTTCCTTACCGTAGAATGAGCCGTTTATATCTACAGAGGACATGGGTCCTCTTCCACAGGTCATATTTGCAGTATTACAAACTGGGTGTCTGTGGTGACATTCCTGGAAGAAATGTTGAATTAAGTTCCTGTTAATGCAAACTGAACATTTACTAATGCTGCAAATTCACATTAAACGCATTTAAGTGTCCAAATCCCAGTGGACTTTTTAAAATTAATTTGTCACAGAAAATGCACTTCATAATGCACCACGCATTTTCAAAGGAGGCAAGAATGGACAGCAGGAAGGCCTGTGTAGTACCCAAACTCTTTTCCTACAAAGCCAAACTGTAGGAGTAACATCAAGCATGTGTGTTGTCAGATATTGCTAGGAAACTGGGCGCAAAATTAACTTTTTTATCCATTTGGAAAGTGGATAAAAAAGTTAATTTTGCGAAAGTTAGTGAACATTCACAGGGTACCCACAGGGTCTTCAAAGTATTTAAAAATCTAAAATTAAGACCTTAAAAGCATTAAATTTTGTTCACAAAGTCTTAAATTTGGTGACAAATGTCTTAACTTTTCTTGTCCTTTCGTAGGATACCATAACGTCATAAATAACCGTCATATACATATGTTTTGGTGTGAAAGTGAAAGTGAAAATAAGTCTAATATTAGCCTACTTGAGTTGACAACAACTTGTTGCTTGTTACTGTAAGTAAGTGGCATAAAACTCTGTAAGTAAAAAGCCAATACTTTGGAGAACCTGGAAGTACCCTGGTTCAGATTTTACCAGCCATTCAATAGATTAATGTCATTGTTGATGGTTTTTTTGGCTGGTGAGTGAAGCAAGTCAAGGATGAGGTTTAAAATAATTTAATGATAAGTCTACTAGAGAAAGTGCCAACATAAAAATAATAATAATAATAATGTGTGGGTACTTTATGCACCTCAAGAGTTTGTACGTTAACAGGACATAGACTATAAAAACACAGCAAGAATTTTGCCTACTGAGCAGCAGAGTTGCTCATGACTTGCTATTCATGAAAAGTTCATTTGAGTCAGACAGGTATTTTTATTTATTTGTGATTAATTGTGAGTACAGACTAAGTAGATTATACTCAGCATCTTCTTGTGACAGCTATAAAATGCACATTTTCAGGGATGTGTTGTCATAGTTTTGCCCATTATTGTGGTCAACTGTTTGGGTAACTGTACTGATATTTCACTTAACATGAATGTTGTACTCATAGTGGAATTTTTTGCGTTCTCTCTTTACAGTGTAAACAGAATGAATATCACATTAAGACTGGTAGGCCTTTTTTCTAACATTTTTCAGGTTTTTTTTTCTTTTTCCTTTTCTTTTTTTCTTGGGTGTGTTCAGAATTTAGTAAAGTTGCGATGTCAGATAGAACAAAGAGAGAAAACTACAGATGAATTTGATTTGATTAATTTTCTGCATTGTGTCTCTTTTCAGGTTGATTACCTGTCTCTTCTGGGAGGTACAGCTCCTGGTGACTCAGTTAGAGGAATGATGCGGAAAATTTGAACCAATGCCCTTTGGGAAAACTACAGCTTGAAGGGTCGCAAGGGGGGAAAAAAATTCCAGGACCTGGCTATATATCTAGTCAGTTTTTGTTTTTTTTAATGTTTCTACTCACTTCACTGCAATCTTTTGAGACCCAGCAAAGACCCTTTAATCTTCATAATTTTGATGTCTCTGTATGACTGACATAAACAAACAAAACCAGTGAGAATATTTGTACATAATCATTCAAACCTCTTGACACCACAGATCCCTCACCTATTAAGACAAAATAAATAAATAAATAAATAAATAAATAAATATCAGTGCACAGCCAAAAACATAAGGCCTATTTTCATGTGTCTTGGCACATGGTGCAAAGTACGACCAGTACCCATGTTAATAGTCCAAATCCAATAGTTGAGTAAATTAGTCAATCAGTAATTTAGTAAGTAAAGTCAATTAGTAATCAGTGATCCGAGTGATCAGTGGAATAAGAAATAAGAAATAATAGAGTACAAAATTACTCATTTTATTGAACATTTTTAAAATGTATTAATAGTCTTAATAGTTTACATAAAATAAGCATATATTGTAAATAGATGACCTACAGTGGGCTTCTTTGTGGGCAACCAAAAAATTTATTGATGTTTGTTGCCTTAAATGCAAAAAGTTTCCTAACTTTTTGTACAACTAATCTACTTCTTGAGTGTGGCAACCGTAATCAAGAAAGCTAAAGTTGTCAATGCAGAGGATGATGAAGGAGACAGAATAAGCCCAGTGAGAGATGAGCGGGAGGTAAGTGAGATGAAGATGACTGCACAGAAAGTAAAGGGGAGGGAGGATAATTGAAAAAAAAAAAAAAAAAAAAAAAAAAATCAGCTGTATAACTGAGATGCTTGATGGTGAAAAACCTTCCAGAAGTCAGCAGCTTCCCTTCCGTCTCTGAAGATGGAGACTCTGGATGTAGCTGAACTCTGCTTTCCACACCTCCTCAACAGTTCTTGCACAAAACCCATGCCACATCCGTCTGATGCCATGCTCATTTACAGTCTGCTGTCCTTCATCTCTCTGCTCACTGCAGCTCTCAACCTGCTGGTCATCATCTCTATCTCCCACTTCAGGCAGAGATAAACTCTCAGTTTAAGCTAATATATTTTCATAATGAATATTTACCAGAATTGCATGTTTACCTTGTAATGTGAATGTTCCAGCTAATAATAATTTTGTCTCCCTTACTGTAAAAGATTATATTTTCAAAACATAATGTTGTGACAAATTAGTTAAAGCTGGCACTGGTGCCGTTACACAACAAACATTGATTATAATGTCCTAAATCATTATTCTTCCTCACCAGGCAGCTCCACACCCCCACCAACCTCCTCATCCTCTCCTTGGCTGTCTCAGACTTCCTCGTGGGCCTCCTGCTGATGCCGGTTGAAATCCTGCTCACAGAGGCTTGCTGGTTCCTGGGTGAATTCCTGTGCGCTCTATATTATATTGTAGATTTTATCATTACTTCTTCTTCAGTTGGAAATATGGTGCTCATATCAATTGACCGTTATTTGGCTATTTGTGACCCTCTCCATTACCCACCAGAGTTACTCTGAACAGAACAAAAATCTGTGTTTGTCTGTGTTGGATCTGCTCTGTTCTCTATAACAGTCTCATTTTAAAGGACTTTCTGAGACACCCTGATTCCCAGAATTCCTGCCACGGAGAGTGTGTAGTTGTCCTTAACTATATCACAGGAGCTGTTGATTTTGTCTGCACCTTTGTCGGCCCCATTACTCTCATCATAGTTCTCTATATGAGAGTATTTGTGGTGGCTGTGTCTCAGGCTCAAGCTATGCGGTCCCACATTGCAGCTGTCACACTACAGGGTTCAGTGTGTATAAGTGCAAAGAAATCAGAGATGAAAGCAGCCAGAACTCTTGGCATTGTAGTAGTTGTGTTTCTAATATGCTTCTGTCCATATTACTCTCCGTCTCTTGTAGGCCACGATATTGAAGACAGTAGTTCATCTTCACCTGTTGTCGTCTGGCTGCTGTATTTTAACTCCTGTCTAAATCCTGTGATCTATGCCTTTTTTTACCCATGGTTCAGAAAATCCATTAAACTCATTGTTACACTTAAGGTACTGCAGCCTGACTCTTGTGATGTCAAAATACTGTAGAGACAGACTGGTGAAAAACACCAATAAAACTTTCTGTGAAATATTTGCTGTTGTTATCCAGTCACTGCAGTAGAGTGAAAAGGTGTAATGGCTGGAGAAAAAGCACCGATCCTATCAGTGGCATAGTTATGATGGGCCCCAGTGCAACCAAGCTTTATGAAGCCTAGCTATGATAAAGCACACAACCACAAACAAGTTCAGGCCTGTAGCTACCACTGAGGTCAAGTAATGCCCACAATGACTGTCCTCACATACGCAAATTACATTTACCGTATTGTCAGGCCTATGAAATTGTAATTGTCCAAGTCAAAAACTTTCCAACACCTCTTTTTTCCCTTTTATAATGGTATTTTTGCTGGGTGTAGAAACCACCAAATTCTCTGTTGGCCTAACCCCATATCCAAAAATAAAAAATACACAAACAAAAAACAATTACAATTGAGCAATACAGTACAATTTTCACCTATGTGTTGGCAGTGACATTATTTTCTAAATGATCATTGTACTGTTAGTCTCAAAATACATTAACATGTTTAGCTTTATACTCCAGCCTTCAAAATCCAAGGGACTCATGGCCACAGTGTTTCTAAAATCCTGGCTGTGGCCCTGCACATGTCGCTATCTTAACGTTACCTGTTGCATGGTTGTTGACACGCCAGTGTTGGTAGCATTGATCCTGGTGCCAGCTGAAGTGCCATGAATTATGAATATATCTCTTCATGACAAAAAATACCAAAGAAAATAAGAAATTATTAATTTGATTTAACATTTTTTCATTGTTTATTTATTGTTTTTACTGTTTATTTTTGCTATTTCAAACCCTCATGAATCATGTTCTCTATCAGACAGTTGTTTTCATTGTTATTACTACATCTGAAACTACAACCCAACATGCTTCTGTGACAGCTCAGAGTAAATTGTTGGTCTTAGGGGCATCAAAATGATGAGAATCATTGTGCTTAGAAGAAAATATGAGATCATAGTTGACCATGGATGACACAGAGGCAACAATCACCCGATGCAAATATAGGTCGTACAAGGATGGCTGGTAATGGCCTTTATTGTAGGCTTGAGCGAAAAACTGTATAAGCAGGCAAGTAGAAAACAGTTCAGTTCAATATTCAGGCTTTGGACTTCCAGAGGCTTGGGGGGTGATTCAGGAGCTCCTGCTGACTGAGCCAAGAGAGTATGGAGTGATGTCCGAACACTCACACAGACAGAACCAGGGGCGGAACTACCATGTATGCGGGTAATGCAGTTGCATTAGGGCCTGTGACCGACTGGGGCCCGTGAGCACAAGTCTCTACTCATTCACTAAACAGATATGGGCCCTAGTCTTTACAAGACAGCATAATATTATGATACAGTGGCTGCCAGTTACTACCACACAAATTAATCGAACAAGTGTGGATGGTATTTGTAGTGCTTATTCAGTCAAGATACTTAGGTCATGGTGCCACATAACTGCTGCCATTCACCAAATAGAGAAAAACATTTAAAAAAAACGCAAAGTTTTACATATATGAGCTTATGGTTTGTTTACTCATACATATGTCATGTTTCTAAATTAAGTTTAAATAAGGATTAATGAGCAATTTTATGTTCAAGAATGGACAAAGAGTGCCTGTGTGGAATTCTGGGTTATTGCAGTTATGAACATGCGTAATACTACCGTGAGGGAAAATCAACAGAAAGTTAGCTAGTGAAATGTCAAGATAGCAAGTAAGTGAGAAATCGAGCAATATATAAACACAAAAGTAAGTCTGAAAAGACAATTCAAAAAAGCAACAGAAAAAAAAGCTTCTAAAAATAGTTTTCTTTCAGAATGTTTCAGAAAGACAAGCAGCACAAGTTGTTCCCATGGATGTATTAAGGAGAGTGCACCAATGAGGTAAGTAGAACTACTTTTATTTGACAAATAATCATCCGACATATTTATGTTTTTGTTTATTTGCTAATTCCAACATGTCGACATGAAGATTGTTATCAATGTGAAGGTGCGGCATCACCGAGTTTTTGTATTTTCATCTGTGTTAAGGTGCACTGTCACCTGTTAGTTTTCCTGTGTGCAGTCGCACCGTCACCTAGATGTTTTTCATCCATGTGAAGATGCGCTGTCACCAGTTTTTATATGAGAGGGTGCTCCGACAGTGATGATGCTTTAATCTGTTATGATGCTCCAACACCAGATTTTGTCAGGCAGATTAGTTCATCACTATCTTGGCCTTGCTATTATGATTGCTCCTTCTACATCACTGCAGTGAATTTCACTGTTGTTGGTCATTTTAAAGCTGCATGCTTTCACTTCTTTCATTCACTGACATTATGTCATATTATGTCTGATTGTGAGGGGCAGGGCCCAGTTTGATAATCTTGCATTAGGGCCCGGTGCTGACTCGTTGCACCTCTGCACAGAACAGTTCATGGGGTGCTACCAGAATAGGGGCAGGAGACGTCGAAAGAGCAGAGACTTGAAAACCAGGTCAATACAAAGCAGACAGAAGGTGAGTCGAGGCCGGGCGAGGGTCAGGGACCCAGTGGAGAGGCGAGTAGATTCACTCCACAGGAAAACACAGGTAGGGAAACACAAAAACTGACACCATAATGTCATGGGAGGAAAATACCAAACAGCCATGGGTACAGGCAGACAAAAACCAGGAATGAGAGGTATATCTCATGATCAGGGACAGAAAGCTGTGGTGATTTTGTGGGATTGAGTTGCAGGTGAGTCAGAGTCGGGCAGGGTTAGGGGAAACAGTCCTGAACAGAAGCTTTACTGGCCTGATTGCTGAGGAGTTGCAGCTGTGTGCACAGGTGAGTGGAGTTGGGCTGATGAGGTGGGAATGGCTGGCAGGCAGAGTGGAGCAGAGGCAGGGTGAATGGAAAAGTACTGGGAGAGCTGGGGAACTGAGCAAGAGAGACTGGGCATGCGGAGCTGTGACACATCAAGGAAGTTGGAAAGGGAACAAGAGTTTTTGAGGGACACATTAAAATTTTTTAGTGATTCAGACATACTTTTAATGTAAAAAAAAAAAGGTTACACGGTGTGAATAAGGCATCACAATAGGGTTTATCCATTTTTTTTTTTTTCAGGATAAAATCCACTTACGGAGGTCTGGTCTAATGGCTAAATTCCACCAGGTGCAGCTGTGTTGCGTTATGACAGCGCAACATCAGCCAGAACTGATCCCAGCCATTCTACACAATGCTTGTGATTCCACCAGCAGAGCCTCGGTGTGTCCTAGAAGCGGCTGTCCTCTCTGCTCCACTTCAAATACACGCTGACTCTATTTTTGATGGATGCTGCATCAATTAGCACAGAGCAAATTCGAGTGAGCAGGAAGTCAGACACAGAAACAACTTTGGCACCTGGTCAATTTTTCAAAATAAAAGAGTCTGTGAAGGTTCGCAATCATAAAAAAAGACCAAAAGGAAACTATTTTCACAAGCTACTTATCCATGGTAGAAGCACAAAAACAAGGAAAGAGGACCACATCAACATGCATGCATCTGTGAAGGACGGATCAAAACCGTGGCACAGACAGGCTGTGGAATCAACAGGGGAGGCCTGTGTTATGTAAAGGCTGATCAGGGACTAATAGACATTGATTTAAGCTAAAGAGAGCAAACTCATGTTCTCTTCATAAAATGTCTGTCTTTCTTGTTATTCCATGTTTATTTTTACATTTCCCTTGGTAGGAAAATGTTTTTCATCAAGGGCCATTCATAACAACAAAATGTGATGAGTGGCTCTTATTGACAAAACTGCTTATTTTATTTACGCATTATTGTTTGTCCCAACATAAACTTTTAGCCCCAGAAAGCTTTAAGTCTTCCAAGAACAAATCTGTGCAACCAATTACATCCTCAGGTAACGCAGTTTGCCCCAACCACACCATATATTTAGTGTGTATGGCTCAGAACTTAATAATAGTTTACCTTAACCTTAATACCTGGCTAAGCTTCTAACCCCGTAAATGCTCTGATATAGTGGCCTACTTAACTTAGATCAGTCAGCTTAATAAGACCATTTCACTTCTATTATATTATATTGATGTCATCATCTTCAAGAAAAAAAAAAAAAAAAGTGAGTGATCTTTTATGCTGTACATTTTCCCTTCTCTGCTCCATACATGTTTTCCTCCATGCTTATGAATATGATTTATGTAATGTACATGTGCAAAAATGTGTCTCACCAGGGCTTTTAGTAGCTATGACACTTTATTTCCCTGTTGCTCACACATAAAACATCAACTACTCATGTATGTCTTTGGTTTTGGAAGATTACATGTTTAATTCACGCTATATGTGATACAGGGTCCATCACAAAAACATTTATGGTGCTTCTAAGTGTCACTTAAATGCACATAATATTAAATATTATATTTCACTGTGGTAAAAAAAACAAGGGAGGAAGAAAAATTACAGAAAACTGAAAATGAACAGAGGCTTGTAGAGACTGACTGCCAATCACTATTCAAACATATACTTGCCACAAAACATAAGAGGCATACCTTTTTCTGTTTTCTCTCATATTTAGATTTTGTAATTCACTGATTCAACAACCAGAAGTTATATATTCTTTGCATAGAAAATGTCACATTAGCTACAACATTGTCATATGATATGTTGGCCTCAAAAATATCATTTCAGATTCTCTCTCTACAGTATTTTGGTATCACAGGAGTCAGGCTGCAGTATCTTAAGTGTAACAATGAGTTTGATTGATTTTCTGAACCAGGCATAGAAAAAGGCGTAGATCAGAGGGTTTAGACATGAGTTAAAAGAGAACAGACATATGACAATGGCAGAAGTTGAAGCATTGAGCAAGGTGTCCTGGCCTGTAAGTGCAGCACAAAAATATGGGCTGATACATATTAGAAACACCACCACAACAACACCAAGAGTCCTGGCTGCTTTCATCTCAGATTTCTTAGCAGTTACTTTCACTGAACTCTGCTGTGTGACAGCTTTAGTGTGGGACCGCATGGCACGAGCCTGAGACCCAGCCACCACAAATACTCTCATATACAAAACTACAATGATAGTGACAGGACCAATAAAGGACATTAAAAGGTCGGCAAGTAATGTAACATAACCAACAACAATCACACACTCTCCAAAGCAGGACTTATACCTTCCTGGTTGTTCCAGGTTATACTTTAGCAGCAGACTGTAAAAGAGAGCAGAACACATCCAACACAAACATATACAGATCTGAGCTCTTTTTTGAGTGACTTTGCATGAATAATGCATAGGGTCACAAATAGCCACATAGCGGTCAACTGATATGAGCACCATGGTTCCTATTGAGGCAGCGGTAACAATATAATTCAAAACATTATATACAACACACATCAGGTCACTAAGGAACCAGCAGCCGTCTTGGCTGAGGAAATTTGAAAGAACATGAGGAGGCCACGAAGCAATCTGAGACAGCCAGAGAGAGAAGGAGGAGGTTGGTGGGAGTGTGGAGCTGCCTGTAAAGAGATAGAACAAAGTACTTATTAAAGGTATTATTTTGTTATATAATCATACCAGCAGATAAAAGCCATGATCAAAACACAAAACACGTTCACAGTCTGAGATTGAAACATTTCTTCCTACCAGAAACAAGTTTCAGATACTGATTAAATAATTCCTACTTGAAGTGTGAGATGGAGATGATGACCAGCAGGTTGAGAGTCACAGTGAGCAGAGAGATGAAGGACAGTGTGTTGTAAGTGAGCATGGACACAGAGTAAGGATGTGCGGTCTTCTTGCAGGAGGAGTTGAGGAGCTGTCGGAAAGCACAATTCATCTTCTTCAAGGGTTTTCATTATTAGAAAGAGGAGACAAGAGGGTGCTACTTCAGCTCTCTTTCTTAAGCTCTCTGCCATGTAAGTGCTTTATCTCTTCTTCCTGAACATCCCTCTTCCCTCTTTTCCTCTAGTGACATTTTTTTGAGTAGAAGTGCCTGAATTTTCAGTCAAACTTTTATCATCACTGTGCCGATACAACTTTTTATAAATAGTGAGAAGTGTTTGAATGATAGTGTTTCCTTTTTCAGTTCAGGTTTTATTTTCAATGCCAAATTTGATTTTCAATGCTAAAATATAGAGTCACTGTCCTGGCTCCATGTCTCCAAAGAAGAGAGAGGAGTACAGATTTTAGTTACAGGTTCACCAAAATGAAATATAAGCCTACTTTCAAGGTGCATAGAAAAGAGAATAAGTCTGAAGAGGTTAAAACTCTGACAACACTTGAGGTATAAAGACCAACTTTATTGTGATTTCAACCTATATCCTTCATCATCCAGTGATGAAGACCACAAGATGAAATGTCTTGATCTGACTGGCCAGTTCTCTCCAGGTAGTAAGGGGCCCACCTTGGGCCCAGTCTGCGTGACTAAACACGCATTTCTGTTGTTTAGTTTAATACTTTGAATAAAGTTTGTTTGTGTGTCCCCTGCAGCAAAGCATAAAAAGTCAGACTCAGACTTAACATGTCACCAAAGATGATTTCCATGCTGCTAGTTATTTGGGAGCAGCAAAACCCACACAGCTATATGTTTGTGTTAGTATTTATGGATACTATTACAATACAACGTTTTCAAATATTCAAAAGTTTTCAAATTCTAATATTTCCTTTTTCAGTTCAGCTTTTGATTTCAATGCCAAATTTTATTTTCATTGTTAAAATATAAAATGTCATTATGCTGGCTGTCATGCCCTCTGCCTGTCATCCCCACTCCTTCCCCGGCTCACGGCTCAGACCCTGTTCCCCCTGCCCTGCCCTGCCCTGCCCTGCTCCATACGGCTCAGGTCATGCTCCCTGCCCGTTCTGGTCTGCACTTGGGTTCAATCAGTGCTCTCTTACACGGGCATCATTTACTGCCTGACCACGAAGTGAACACTGGATCAGATTTGTTACTATTATGCTTTGACTGTATTCTGTGTATGGGTATTAATTTTTTTGCATAACATTAAGTTCAGGTTATGCTTCTGTCGTATGCACTGAAATCACCACTGGGCTCACTTTCATGTTTCAGAGTTGTATGTTACACCATTCATTTTTCTCTGGATGCCCATTGCTTCCCAAGGTTAGGCCACCCCTAGCTTTCTTTTTTTTTTCCCAGAAATGTGTTTGGGGTTGAAAGACCAGAACCACCCAATGACCCCAGGATACATCAGTGGTGGTGTGACCTGGAAGAGGCTGGTGACTACTGGAGAATCAGTTGACAGTTTGGAAAGAAAGCACCTGAGGAGGGTTGGCAACCCAAATTGCATCTGCTGAGAAAAAGAAACCCAAATCAAGCTAAAGATAGACTCACAGAGAAATAGCCCAGAGCCTGGAAGGGGGTAAATTGAAAACCTCAACCTGACGGACAAAAGCTTGCCGACAAATGGCAATGGTTAATACTACAAGCACTGCACACAGACATGAGAAGATTTGTAAGAATACCTGGGGCCTCAAGATTCACTGGACCCAGAAGAAGTGTTTGGAGGGACACGATGAGGCACAACGCACAGGTACCCTATCTGGTGAGATGCAGGAGGAGCTAGGCCTGGAGGCAGCCCACTGAACCCAAAGTCTACTTGTGGCACAACCAGTCCTTGGCCTGCAAGATGAGCAGTTCAATCAGGATGTACCTTACACCATGAAACAAAGGGCAGTGAAGATCCATAGGGTCCATAGTCAACATAGGGGCTGGACAAGGAAGGAAAAACTGCACCACAGTTTAAGATTCCCCTGTCTAATTATCAGCAATACTCTGGGGTCAGATATCCTTCTGGTCTCAGTGACCACCAAAAACCTCATCATTACGAATCTTACAACGCTGTGGGAGGACTGTATGGAGGAGGCTCTCAAAAGAAAGTCTGAGCAGCTGGTCATCAACTGTTGCACACAGGGCTGGAAGGCAAGATTCATGCCTATTGAAGTAGGCTGCAGAGGATTCATGGGGCAGTCACTCCACAAAACCTTAAGTTTGCTGGGCATCACAAGATTGACAAGGAACACAAGGAACACAGCCATAAGAACACAGCGAAGTTCCTGAGAAAGTCTCGAGGCGGTTCTGGATCCAGGCAGGAGGTCTATATGGATGAGCGAGTGCCACCTGAACACAAGCTGTGGCCTGAACAACCACAGCTGGGTCACCTGGGTGACCCAAGAAACCATCACTGAAGACATGCTCAGATGCATCAGAAGATGTGTCGTTAAGAATTAATGCATTCATGTACTGTAGCATTTGTAATTTTAGATAAACAGTAATTACTAAATCATGACCCCTGTTGTATGATTAGATGTGAACTGACATGTAGAAAGGTATAAATGTAATAGCCTGATTTACATCAGTAATTTTGTATTCCATTCAAATATGTGGCATAAATACAGTTCATGTTAAGGTGCCTAAAATAAAATTTGTTACAGTTAAAATACATATTTTACAGTTAAAATATACGTGTTTTGAGATGTTTCATGGTTTATTCAACATGTAAAAAGATAAATAACAATTCATGTTTATGTTAGAGAATTAATGACCTGGAAGAGTTTGATTTCCTGTTGACCTATGTGTAATCGCGCGAGAAGTGAGAGTGAGGGTTGGAGAAGAAGGAGGCGGACGAGAAAATGGTGTAGAATGGACAGCAGAACACGTGTGACAGTCAGCACAGACCATGCCGTGTTTATTGTGTATTTTTATACATACTGGACTTTGAACTGTTTGCTGGTCGCAGCGCTCTGAAGTGTGTGAGTTTGGGACTGTTTACTGCTGTCGAGGTGTGTTTTTTTCGACCGTAAAGCAAGTTCAGCTAAGTTAACTAGCCGGAGCTAGGCTAGCTGCACTGTCGTGATCGTCGGGAGGAGATGTGAGCTTTTTCTTCACCTGCACGGACGGAAGGAGTTTCAGCGGTCGTCGTGGAGGGTTTCTCCAGCTGAGGACGCTTTCCTGCCGGTGAGGGAGACTGCTGCTCATTGCTGCTGTGCTGCTGTGCTGCTGCAGACTGAGACAGGCCTGGCTGGACGAGGGAGTATTTTATTTGGCTGTGGAGGAGCTGCGGTCCTGTTTTCTTCACATACACATGGAGGTGCTGTGGTCCTGCTTTCTTCACACAGACACCTGGAGGTGCTGCTGTCCCGGTTTCTTCAAACACCCTGCTGCTCTGTCTTCAACACAAGGGAGGTAATAATGATCTGTGTTCTTCATGAGCTCCAACATTAAGCGCGCCATCAAACCTTAATGCAAGCTTGCTTAAAGAACAAACTAAAACAGAAAAGTGCACTTTAAAGGGTTAACAACAGACTAAATAAATTACCCGGGTCTCTTTTTTTATTTTCTTTTATTATTTTTCATATTGCATTTTATATTTGAAAGTCTGCATTTTATGTAATACAAGGTCAAAATGGAGATACTGTGTTTGTGTTGTTTTTCCATTGTACACTGTAAAAACTAAATTGGTTAAGTAATATAGGTTATTTGCTGATACATATTTGGTCACCATACCAGGATTAACCCCTTAGCCTCTGATTGGAGTTTAATAGAGTGAGATCATACATTACCCTAGACAGTTTTATTATACAACGAGGTGTCTCTTTCATCATTTTACCAAGTGTTGGTGTTTAAAAGGGTTTAATACTTTATTAAGCATTGCATAAAGTGTTTCTCTTATCATGAGCCGGTGGTGAAAGGGTTACATAAATTTCGGACTAAGCTAAATAGCAAAAGTACATTTTTTCAACATTATAATGTGTACTCACGGCCTGTTACACATCAATATTAAGTAATTTAAACACAATTCTATACTTATCTATACAATTCTAATGTTCTGTTAGTTGGTGTGCACATTAATGCACATGAATAATTGCTGTTGTAAATTGATAATCATGCATTTGTGTGTAAAAATGACTTCCATGTACTGTCAATGAACATTTTTCAATTTGCAAATTTGTGTGGATAATTTGTGTTGTGTGGATAATCAGTCCTCTCAGGAAGGCGTGTGTGCTTGTGCAGATTAATTTGCCTTGCTGACATTCTGTGATTAGCATTGTTTTCTCACTAAAAGAAAAGGTGAGGTCTGACTTTTACCAAAGCCAGAATTGCTCTTGCTTGATCAAGGTTTTCCTATCATCAAATCACTGTGCTCAAGAATGAAGTTGTCTGACTTTACATAACTAGTGACTATTTGAATTCTTATCATGAGCCAACTAAGACCTGTGTTATGTAAAGGCTGATCAGGAACGAAACATACATTGAAGCATTTTCTTAAAGCTAAAGTGAGCACACTCATATTCTCTTCATATGTCTTCCTGTCTTGTTATTCCTATATTTTCCTTTCCCTTGGTATGAAAAGTGTTTTTCATTAGGGTTCATTGATAAACAACATATTTTGATGAATGGCTTTTGTTTAGTTGTTTTATAGTATTGTAAGCTTTTACATTTTTACAACATAAAAATTGAATTGACATTTGAAAGTAAAGCAGTTTGCCTTACTGACTGCACTACATATATTCAGTGTTCAGTGGCTCAAAACCTAATAATAGTTCTGGCAACTTATTAGTTAGCTATGGTCCTACACCCATAAATGCTCTGACATAGTCTGCCTGCATAGCTTGGATCAGTCAACTCAATAACACCATTTCCAATCCAAAAACTTACCAATCAGCCTTTTTTGTGAAAACTAATGGCTGTATGCTCAAGGACTGCTGTGATTTACTATTTTTGAAAAACATTTTTTTTATGACTCTACTCCGCTGCGAGCAAGTGTAGCCTGACACATTGTTTTTTAGTCATGGACGGGGATATCTCAAGACGCTTGGGTTTTTCTGCAAATTTGGTCATCCAATATCATCTCAAGGATGAACTGATCACATTTTGGTGATCAAAACTCACTGTGACCTCACAAAACACGATTTTGTCCATAACTCAAGAATTCATATGCTAAATATGACAGAGTTTCAATATGTCTGATAGGATACTCGCAGTGCTAGGGAGTAACTAATTACAGTACATGTAACTAAAATACAAGATAAATTTGATTGTTATTTGTTGCAATTGTTGAGAAAAAAAATATGTAATTGTAAATGTAAAGTGTTATACATATAAATTATAAATAAATATATAATAAATATATGTAAAGTGTTGGTGGCTACAAAGGGTTTACATTCAAATATTGTCTTTGGTTTGCATTTACATTTCCTCCTCTCTGGTCCACGCTTGTTTCTGTTCCATGCTTATGACTGTCTAACCAGGGCTATTAGTAGCTATGACAGAGTGTTTCCGCCTTGTTTATACAGAACAGACTAAGCTAATGTCTGCCTTTGGTTTTGGAGGAATACATGGTTAATTCACACTGTGTGTGAAACAGGGTCTGCCACAAAAACAGTATTTTTAAGTGTTACTCAAATGCACAAAACAAAGGCAGAGAGAAAAAGTGATAGGAAACCTAAAAATGGACAGCAGCGGCTCATACAGACTGACTCCTTCAATCAGTATATTCTTGAAACATAACATAAAAGGCATCCCTTTTTCTGTTCTCTCATTTTGTAGTTCACTGATTCAACAATTTATTGAAATAATTTCACAACATTGGTTGGCCTCAATAATACCATTTCATTTCACATTGTCTCTCTACAGGATGCTGTAATCACAGGAGTCAGGCTGCAGTATCTTAAGTGTAACAATGAGTTTGATAGATTTTCTGAACCAAGCATAGAAAAGGGCATAGATCAGAGGGTTTAGAGTGGAGTTAAAAGAGAACAGAAATAACACAAAGGTAGAAGTTGAAGCATTGATCACAGATGCCTGGCCTGTAATTGTAACACAAAAGAATGGGCAGACACATATTAGAAACACAACTACAACAACACCAAGAGTCCTGGCTGCTTTCATCTCAGATTTCTTAGCAGTTACTTTCGCTGAAGTCTGGCGTGTGGTGGCTTGAATGTGGGACCTCATGGCACGAGCCTGAGACACAGCCACCACAAATACTCTCATATACAGAACTACAATGATAGTGACAGGACTTATAAAGGAAAGAAAAAGGTCCGTAAGCCCTGCAAAATAATGAACAACAATCATACACACTCTCCAATGCAGGAGTTATACCTTCCTGGTTGTTCCAGGTTATTCTTTAGCAGCAGACTGTGACAGAGAGCAGAACACATCCAACACAGACAAATGCAGAACTGAACTCTGCTTTGAGTGACTTTGGTAGAATAATGCATAGGGTCACAAATAGCCACATAGCGGTCAATGATATGAGCACCATAGGTTCCTATTGAGGCAGAAGAAATAATATATTCAAAATATTATATACGACACACATGAGGTCACCAAGGAACCAGCAGCCATATATGAACATAATTTTAAAGAACAGGAGGAGGCCCATGAAGCAATCTGAGACAGCCAGAGAGAGAAGGAGGAGGTTAGTAGAGGTGTGGAGCTGCCTGGAGAAATAAGAGAGAAACATACTACATTATTTGTTATGTTATCATATAAGGAGATAACATAACAAAAACATAACAAAACATAACAAAAAAGCCATGTCTGAAACACAAAAAACATTGCTTAGGATACATGACACTTTCCCTCACAGCCTGATATTGAAACATTTCTTTCTCTACAGCTCAGTTTCATACATTGAAAAAATATTAACCTACTTGAAGTGTGAGATGGAGATGATGACCAGCAGGTTGAGAGTCACAGTGAGCAGAGAGATGAAGGACAGTGTGATGTTAGTGAGCATAGAAACAGAGTGAGGACGTGCGGTCCTCTTGCAGGAAGAATTGAGGAGTTGTGGAAAGCACAGTTCATCTTCTTCAAGGGTTTTCATCATCAGAAAGAGGAGACGAGAGCCTGCCAAGCTCAGTTGTCTGTCTGAAGCTGTCTTATATCTTGTACCTCATTAATTTTTTACTTCGTGCTGTTTTCTAGAGTTGGATGTATGTTATGCCATTACATTACATCCTTCATGATTGCCTCCTTACACCCCTAGGTTACATGGGCACCCCAAGCTTTTGTTTTTTTCTCAAAAGGTGTTTAGGGTTGAAAGACCAGACCCACCCAGTGACCCCAGGATACATCACTGGTAGTGTGTACGAGATGCATCAGAGGATGTATTGGACATTTTGAAAAGGAACAGGCTGAATTAGAGACAGTTGACAGTTTGGAAAGATGCAACTCATGGAACCCAAAGCCTCCTTTTGGCACAACTACTCCCTCATTTTATGAATGACCTGACAGTCACCACAGAGTCTGTTAAAGGATGCAGGTGGATTCTTCGTGGGCTGGGAAAAACTCATCAAGTGGGCTTGTACAGGCTTCAAGACAGTAAAGTCAAGATCACTCATACTAAGAAGGGCAACGACATAGACAGGTTCTGCTTCAGTGTGGAAGACCCCCCTCGAACATTGTCAGCATAACCCTGAGGCCAGATATCTTCCTGGTGGAGAACCAAAAACATCATCATTATGGACCTGAGTAGTGCTGCAGGAGGACCATATGGAGGAACTTGCCGAAATAAAGTATGAGCAGCTGGTCATTGACTGTCAGTCGCAGGACTGGAAGGCAAGATGCATGCCCACTGAGGTAGGCTGCAGAGGATACACAAGGCCACAAAGCCATTAGTTTGCCAGGCATCACAGGACTGGCAAGGAACACAGCTAGCAAGGATACCATTAAAGCTTCTGAGTGAGCCTTGAGATCAGTGGTTAACCTTTTTTCTTTGGAGCACCCCCTACTTGTATCCAAGGTAAGCTGAGCCTCCCCAGCCCACATGCTCGCACACATATACCAGAAGAAATGACGTAATTCATTCCAATGTTTTACAGTCCAAAATAAAGATCAATTAAAAACCTGTACTTTTGGTAAATGTCTCTTTTCCACTATAACATTTTTTCTTTAACAACTCAACAGAGTAGCTTACACAGACTCATCCTCACCAAGACAACAATAATGATTCATTTTCACAGATCTTGAGAGGTCACAGAGTTGTGGCCTACTAAGCAGCCCACTATTTTTAAATGAGACAACGAAATGCATCTTTTAAAATAGTTTTGTCTATAGACTTTTGTATAAACTGTGATCTTACATGACATGTGCAACATGTGCAAATCTAATTTTGAAAACGTGTGATTTCTGGTGGCCTCTAAGGTGGGCCTGGACCCCAGTTGGCCTGGATTCGGGGACGAGATTCATGGACTAGCGTGTGCCACCTGAACACAAGCCATGGCTTGATCAACCATGGCTGCGTTGCCTGGGGCGAAGATGTCTGATGTTATAAGACTTAAACCACCCACTGACCCCGGGATACATCACTGATGATGTTTTAAGGTGCATCAGAAGATGTGCCCTTAAAAATACTTAAAACTGCTCTAAAGATTTTCTCTAAAATTAAAAAGTGGAAGTATTTGTTTTTTCAACATTATAATGTGTAGTTATGGCCTGTTACACACTAAGATTAAGTATTGTTTTGCTCAATAAAAAAATCTTCCATGTACTTCACTGTCTTCTCAGGAAAGTGTGTGCTTGTGCAGATCAGTTTCAGTTTGCCTTGTTGACATTTTCTGATTAGCACTGTTACCTCACTAAAAGAAAAGCTTTGGTTTGACTTTTATGACCTCAGTAATTCCCTTACTTCATAAAGGTGCTCTTGCCATAATGACACTGTGCCTAAAAATGAAGTTTTCCGACTTTATATAACTTTATATATGTTTTATTTATTTATTTATTCATTTATTTATTTATTTTTTTTAGGGTTCATCCAAACAATGAATTGTGATGAATGTCTTATTTAATGCATTATTGTTTGTACCAACATATCATTTTAATTACAGAGAGCTTTATGGCCTCCAAGAACACATCTTTACAACCAATTACATTCTTAAGTAGAAGTGGTAGTACTAGTAGTACAGTTTGCCTCTCCAACTGCACTGTAAATATTTAGTGTTTGATGGCTCAGATCGTAATTATGGTTCTGGCACCTTATCACCTTGCTAAGCTCCTAAGCCCATAAATGCTCTGGCATAGTCTGCCTACATAGTTTAGAACAATCAGCTGAAAAACACTGCCTCAGTTTTAAGTTTCTTGACTAATATTGTTACATTTCTTCTGCTCTGCCTCCTTATCTCCCTCTGCCTTTTTCTTCATTTTTTTTTCTTCAAGATGTTCTGTCTGATAAAGGCATGAAAGGCAAAATTAAAAAAAAGAAAGAAAAAAGTGACAGGGACATCAGCACTCATGTAAATATGATATCTCAGAACCGTTTGGTGTGGACATCCACTCAAGGATGACCTAATTAGATTTTGGTCTTCAGAGGTCACAGTGACCTCACAAAACATGTTTTGGCCATAACTCAAGAATTCATGATTCATAAATATGACAAAATTTCACACAAATGTCTAATAGGATACTAGCAGTCTTGGGGAATAACTATATACATGTAACTAAACTACAAAATTCATATAATTGTAATTTGCTACAGTTACTGGCGGAGGTGTGCATTCTGCAGACTGCATTCAGGTCTGCACTATAATATATATTGTTACACACAAATAAAGACAAATTTTGAAAAAAAGTCTGTTATGCTGTACATTTTCCCATCTCTGAGCTATGCTTGTTTCTCTGCCATGCTTATGAGTATGATTTATGTACTACGCATGTGTAATAATGTGTCTAACCAGGGCTATTAGTAGCTTTGACATTTTGTTTCCCCCTTGTTCATACAGAAAAGACTAACTGTGAATGAAAGATACATCCTTTCTTTACATTATGTTGGTATCACAGGAGTCAGGCTGCAGTATCTTAAGTGTAACAATGAGTTTGATAGATTTTCTGAACCAGGCATAGAAAAAGGCATAGATCAGAGGGTTTAGACATGAGTTGAAAAAGACCAGAAATATGACAAAGGCAGAAGTTGAAGCATTGACCAAGGTGTCCTGGCCTGTAAGTGCAACACAAAAATATGGGCAGACACATATTAGAAACACAACTACAACAACACCAAGAGTCCTGGCTGCTTTCATCTCAGATTTCTTAGCAGTTACTTTCACTGAAGTCTGGAGTGTGGTGGCTTGAATGTGGGACCTCATGGCACGAGCCTGCGACACAGCCACCACAAATACTCTCATATACAGAACTACAATGATAGTGACAGGACTTATAAAGGATAAAAAAAGGTCCACAAATCCTGCAACATAATCAACAATAATCACACAGTCTCCAATGCAGGAGTTATACCCTCCTGGTTGTTCCAGGTTATCCTTCAGCAGCAGACTGTGACAGAGAGCAGAACACATCCAACACAGACAAATGCAGAACTGAACTCTTTTTTGAGTGACTTTGGTAGAATAATGCAGAGGGTTACAAATAGCCACATAGCGGTCAACCGATATGAGCACCATGGTTCCTGCTGAGGCAGAGGTGATAATATAGTCCAAAACAGTATAAACAACACACATGATATCACCAAGGAACCAGCAGCCATCTGTGAGCACAATGTGAAAGAACATGAGGAGGCCCACGAAGCAATCTGAGACAGCCAGAGAGAGAAGGAGGAGGTTGGTGGGAGTGTGGAGCTGCCTGGAGAAATAAGAGAGCAATATACTTATAAACTGTCATATAATCAAACCAGCAGATAAATCCATGTCTGAAACACAAAAATATATTACTTGGGAACATGACACTTTTCCTTCACAGCCTGAGATTGAAACATTTCTTTCTGTACAGCTATCAGTTTTATAAATTGATGAAATATTTATCTACTTGAAGTGTGAGATGGAGATGATGACCAGCAGGTTGAGAGTCACAGTGAGCAGAGAGATGAAGGACAGTGTGATGTAAATGAGCATGAATACAGAGTGAGGACGTGCAGTCTTCTTGCAGGAGGAGTTGAGGAGTTGTGGAAAGCACAATTCATCTTCTTCAAGGGATATCATCATCAGAAAGAGGAGACGAGAAGCTGCTGAGCTCTTCCAGCTCTCTGTCTGATGCTCTCTGTCATATAACTGATTCATTTATTTTCTTCCTCCACATCTCTCCTCCCTCTTCTCCTCTAGTGACATGTTTTTCAGTGAACTTTCAGTGGAACTTTTTCAGTTCTAATACTGCTGTCAGTGACAATACAACTTTTTTTGAATACTGAAAAATGTTTGAATCCTTTTTTTTTTAAGTTCAGTTTTTTTTTTTCATTGCCAAATTTTCTTTTCAATGGTAAATATAAAGTATGTAGTCACTGTGCTGGCACACTGGCCTGACCTGGCATAATTTTAATAGTCATTTTGGGTCTTATGCCTCAAAAAATAAAAAGTCAGACTCGGAGCACGTCAGTGTCTTCAGAGCAGAGAAGAGCCCCGGCCGATGCCGAGGGGTTCTACCAGTGGGGGCACTCTGGCTGGTGTTGATTCCACTCCCTTAGTGTCCTCGTAAAAGCCCCATTACTCTGACTTGATTGAACAGAGAGGCCCCTAATATTTTCAAACAGTAAGCACAGTCATGAGTTCCCATGAAAACACAAGGTGTTGCTGGTGTGGGTCAGTTTAATTCTCATATCTACTGAGTCTCTCACAGAAAAATATGTCTCTGGAGGGAGGATCCAACACGTGTACAGGAATTAGCAGTAAAGTCTCATTTTCACACCTTCTATTAAGACCATTATTTATCACTACAGGGTCTGCTGTATGTTTAAAAAAAAGACCCACGTTGAATTGACTCTTCAGCATATCTTCAACATACCCAACAGAATAAGAGCTAATAGCTAAAAACTGTATTAAGAGGATAATTGATGAGATCCACTACTGCATTGTTCAACAGGTCTGTACCATCTACATTGGTAATTTTCACAAGGAAATATGATAAGCTATTGTTCAAATCCAAATTCTTGTCATCATCTCCTGGGATATAGAACACCAATGGACTGTTATCATTTAATGCTTAAAGGGGTTGGAATTCCGTAAATGTTTGATCTTCTACTGATAATTGAGTCATGGGCGTCCGAGCAGAAATCAGATAGTGAAACTGAAAATGAGGATACAAGAGAATATGGAAATAAAAGAAAGGTAATGATAACTGTTAACCAAATGGATGGGATTTTCAAGAATCTTCATGAAGTTTGAAAGTTTGAGGAAAAGTGGGTGCAGTAAGAATGGTCAGCATTACAAGAAGTGGGATGGTTTTAAGGAAAACTGTCTTCCAAATCTATTGAGATTTAGATCTATTAATGTCTGCATTAATATTTTACTTGAGAGCTACTTTTTTATTTCATGGTCTAAATAAGGAATGTTTCAGTGAGTTGTGTTTGCGAGCTGGGAACACAAATAAGGTGAAGTGAGCACAGGGCATGGTGCCAACATGCACACACACACACACACGCACATGCATAGCATATGCAAGTTTGATAAGAAATATTTTTTTGCATCATACCTGATAAATTTCAGGTGCATCTGTGCGACCAATGAAAATGTTTTGTCGGACCTTACAGATTTTTGGTCGCATCTAAGGTGTGGCTCAGCTTGACAACCCCCAAAACAATAGAAAAAAGCCATTACAGTGCTGGTACTTGGGCTGGAGTGATTTAGTTGTGTTTGTTGACCATCTCAGCTTAACTCTTGATGTAAATTGTTGTGTGCAAATGCTATACCTAGATAAATCAAACACCTGCAATTTGCCGCAAGACTGTGCTTGACTGTGTGTTTGTGATAGAAATGGTTTCCAGTTGCTGTTATTTTAATGGTTGCTGTTAAACTGAATTGCAGTGATATCACCTTGTCCAGACTGTGCTAACTTAAGTTTTGCTTGGTAATCCAACAGCAGTGACCCACTGAAAGTGGTTGTGACTGGAATCGACACCTTTTTGTCCCACTTGAATGAAATGAACAGCTTTTCTCAAGGCCTTTTTGTTTATAGGTGCTTCTTAGGCTTTAATCCAGAGACAGGCACAAAGTCAAAATGGCATGTATACACTGACCAGGAAACTGAACAACTGAGTGATGTCAATGTAGACCTTCTCATTCCAATCACCTGTGCGCACCTATATAAGCACATCCTACCTTCTCATGTTCATCTCTCAGTTCCCATGACTGTTTATCACACAAAGACTACTGTTACCCTGCGTTTCAATTGTGCACTGTGTCATGGATTACAAGCTTATTCTCGACACCTCGGACAATAAAATGTTCATGATGATGATCAGTCCGTTGTCTCAAAATCTCCAGCATCCTTGGTTCCTCTGATGCAGCCAACCTCCCAGCCAATGCATCTGCACTCTGTCGTACACGTCCTCCGGCCTGCCATCATCCACTACTCTGTCTAGCAGCTCTAAGAAGTCTCCCTTTGCACTCAGGGGCTGTAGTCCCCACCACTGTCAAGGAGTAAGCTACTTGTCCAGATGCCTGATGCCAGACTGGCCGAGATTGTGGCGTTCCGCCCACTATTGTCCAGAAACTTACTCACAGTTCCCGGAATGGGCTACCCTTGGTCCTACTTCAGTTTCCTACTGGACAGTCACCTCCTTCCAGCATGCCCTCAGGGATAAGGAAATTCCATTCCACTGCACTGACAACAAGGCAAGGCTCTTCCAGCTCTACACCAACTCCACCACCACTCCGGCCAGCCACTCACTTCCTGGTTTTCCACCTAGTGTCACAACGCAGTTTCCTCCATTGATACAAATGACTGCTTCAACCCTACCTGGGGGCCAAGTCATATCACTGCTCATTTTCCCTCCTTACGTGTCTGGTCTGTTTCAGGTTTTTTCCTCTTTTCTTTCATTTCTGCATCAGCAGCCAGCACATACTATCTCTGCACATGCATCCCTTCATCCCAGCATCCTTTTCTCTGCCCTTTCTTTAGCTGCAGCCTCCACCCCCTCCCACAGCTCTTCCCATCTCTCGCAGTTACCTCTATCAATATTGCCACTCAAAACACTACAGCCTCAACTAGCCAAGGTGCTCCTTCCACCGCATCTACTCAATTTCCTTCTGCTCTATCACTGTTCTCCCTCTCCTCCACTGTTTCCTCAACACCCCCACTGTATTTTCTGTTTTCACAGCACCCTCCACCACCAGTCCTCTTGCTCCACCCTCACTCAGTTCACTACCAACTGGCCCTGAGCAAGGTCTTCGACAACAGCCTTCAGGTCTCTGCATCTGTCCAGTCAACCTGCTGGGAACTGGACAGCTGGCTCTATGAAGTTTCCATCTTCATTGTGGAGATGTTGGAGAGAAAGGTAAGCAGCTATCTCTGGAGATGGCTGGGGTTTCCCAGAAGCCTGAACAACAACACCATGCTCCGATTGCCCTTAAAATCTTTGGAAGATGAGTTCTAATTGACACAAACAACAGCAGTGATGATGTACAGTGACTCAAATGATCCAAAGGTGGCCCAGGCTCAGAGTGGTGGTGACTCATGACTACCTCACAGAGCCATGGTGGGAGTAGTTGATCCGTGGGAGAGCAGGCTTGGAAACTTTCCTAACACCACAGTAAGAGGTATGTTAGGGGGAAGAGAAGCAAAGGCTGATTAAGGGAAAGATGGAGGAAAGAATGATGAGAAGAACTGCTAGTGTGAGTAAGAATAAGGGCCTGGACAAGGTTGATGCATTTCTGGAGGGCAGAGCTGCATCTCTCTCTGGATTTGGTTGGTCTACAATGTCTTGTCTGGCTGAGCAAACCTCTCTAGCTGGGGCAAAGGGGAGTCTTAAGACTACCCACCGTGATCTGGAAGAGGGATGCTGGAGCACATATTGAGCGATACAGTTGGCACCTAAACCAAGCTCTGAGGCTATTGAAAAAGCCATAAGCATGGGAATCAGCTGCCAAATATGCATGACAGCCTTAGAAATTGCTTTTGTCAAGGCAGGAGACCAACCATGGGCAGGCCATAAGAGTGCAGCAGGGATCCTGGCGACCACTCAGGATGTCAGGTCTCAGTGTACCTGGGGAAACAGCCAAGATTCCCCCGTGACATTGTCAGCACCATCCTGAGGCCAGATATCTTCCTGGTGGAGAACCAAACATCATCATTATGGACCTGCCAGTGCTGCAGGAGGACCGTATGGAGGAGGATGCCAAAGGAAAGTATGAGTAGCTAACTGACAATTTTACAGAGTTTTAAGCACTTATTTTTAAGTTATAATTTTAGATCCTCGTTGTTTGCCATATGCCATAACTGGGTACAAGAGTTTAATCTTTGGATGACTGTTTTTTAAGTTTGTTGTCACCTGGTTGTGGCTAACTGGTCTGTCCCAGCTGCTGCTAGCTAGCCTGGTTTGTTTTTAGCCTGGTGGCTAGTTTGGTCTGTCGCTTTTTACTGAGGATTTCAAGCTTTTAGCACTTTTATGGAGTTTTAATCTTTTACTCCCCACTTCCCCACTATCCCTGGATGCCTACCTCCTCACCAGTGTAATTCCTGGAGAGTCTGGGGTAAATCTTAAAGTATGGTCACCTCCTCGTTCATCTCCGAGATCAGGGGAGAGTTAGCCTCCATTGAGCAGCTCATCTCGGCCCTTCTCCAGCATCAGGCTGGCCTCTGCTCCCGGCTATCCTCGCTGGAGTACACCGAGCCGACTAGTCTACCAGCAGGGGTAACACTTTCAGTCGACCTGTCTCCTGGCTGTTCCACCTGGGCCTCGGTGGTTAAAGGCAAGAACAGATGCTCCCTTCCCCTCTACGATTCCCAGGATGATTCCACAGACTTGGAGCTGTCTAACTTCTTTGCTCCTCTGGCTGATGTACCAACGTCGCCTTCACCGCTGTTGAGTAGAGGTTGTGCCGAAGGGAATCGCAAAGCTAGCATAACTTCCAAAAGGTGCAGATCTTCATGCAGTAACACAAGCACTGGCACCATCTCTCCATCTGACAAGCACCCTTGAGTGTGCATTTCCTCACCAGAGGACAGCGATGGTGTCTCTGCCCCAACATCCAGATCTCCGGATGCCGCGCCAGGTCTCCACCTTCCACCCGGCCATCGTCCCTCCAGCCAGGTGGCGGCACCACTGGATCTTTCGAGTATGACCGACGCTGATGCTAACCCGGCTAGCCTGGCTAGCACAGCTTGTCAGCTTCCCCCAAAGCTAGCCGTTTACAACAGCGGTGTGGTAAGCAGCTATCCGGAGATTTTGATTGTAGGTGATTCTGTCATTAGGTATTTGACTCTCCCTGGTGCTGTTACCTACCGCTTCTCCAGTGGCAAGGTAGTCGACTTAACTGAACTCATTCAGACTCTCATTGACCTGCATCCCACTGTTAACATTGTTTTAACACACGTGGGAATGAATGATGTCATGGCTAGAAATTCCAGCAAATTACATGCAGACCTTGAGTCTCTGTGCTATACGATTAAGAGTCTGGGAAAATGTTGTATGGTGTCCGGCCCCATTTAAACTCTCTCCAAAAGCTCTGAACATTTCAGTCAACTCTTCAGTCTACATCACTGGTTAAAAAACTTATGCTCTGCTGCAGGATATGACTTCATCTCTAACTTTGATTACTTTTGGACTAACCCAAGCCTGTACAGAGCAGATGGTGTACATCCCAACAGAAAGGGCAGTGAACAGTTGACTACAAATTTTATCCACTTTATAGCATTTTCATCCTGAAATGCACTACGGCAAGACTCGTCTCCCTCAAACACTTCAAGTATTAACTGTGTGAGTCCTGCCACTGTGTGCTTTGATTCCCAAACACAGTCTAGCCATCCTAGGCCCGAAACTACCTTAATTGACCATTCTACTTACTCATCATACACTTTAAACATGGCTCTTCTCAATGTCAGATCCCTTACTAATAAAACCTTCATTGTTAATGATATTATAAAGTTTCATCAACTCAACTCATCAACTTGATTGTGTTTTACTCATTGAGTCCTGGCTTCATGAAACTGGTAGGAAGGAGCTGATTGAAGCTTCACTGTCTAACTTTTCATTCTCACACTGTACCAGGTCTAACAAGAAAGGTGGCGGTGTTGCTGCTGTTTTTTCAGACACTTTATCATGTAAAATCTCACTTGGGTCTTACTCTACATTTGAATACCTCACTCTACGAATCTGATCTGTTTATCCCTGTCTAGTGCTCACAGTGTACCGCCCTCCAAGACTCAAAAAAAGCGTTTTATCTGAATTTGGAGAGCTTTTATCTAAAATTACTGATGAATATGATTCAATCCTCATTTCTGGTGATTTTAACATTGATAACTCAGATGATTGTTTTGCTAACCAGTTCACTGACATGTTGTCAGCCTTTGAGCTCATACAGCACATTGCTGGGCCTACACATAATCAAGGTCTCACTCTTGACCTAGTTATTTCTAAAGGCCTTGACATAACCCCAAAGTGTGTACTAGATGTTGAGATTTCAGATCACTTTTGTATTTTTTTAAATACTGCTCTAATAACCAAATACACTACTCACAAAAAGTTAGGGATATTCAACTTTCAGGTGAAATTTATGGAAAATGTAAAAAGTTCAGGCTACAGTGATATTATATCATGAAAGTAGGGCATTTAAGTAGAAGCATGCAATGGTGATTTCTTCATCTCAAACAATTTATTGAAACAAAAGCTAACAACAGTGGTGGGTACACCACAACAAAAAATGTCAATGCCTCAATAACTTGTCATGTGTCCTTGAGCATCAATTACAGCTTGACAATGACACCTCATGCTGTTCACAAGTCGACTTATTGTCTGCTGAGGCATGGCATTCCATTCTTCTTGAAGGGCTGCCCTCAGGTCATTGAGGTTCTGGGGTGCAGGGTTACGAACCTCTACACGACGACTCAGCTGATCCCATAGGTTTTCTATGGGATTCAGGTTTGGAGAAAGCGCAGGCCACTCCATTTGAGGTACCCCAGCCTCCAGCAGCCATTCCCTGATGATGCGACCTTGATGAGCTGGGGCATTGTCATCCATGAAGACGAAATCAGGCCTCTGTTGCTCATGCAGAGGCACAATGACTGGATTAATGATGTTATTCAGGTAGTATCGGCTTGTCACAGTACATTCACAAAGTGTAGGGCAGTTCTGTATTGACTAGACATACCTGCCCAGACTGTAACACTACCACCTCCAAAGGCTTGTCTGGTGGCTGATGCATAGCGTTCTCCTTGACGTCTCCAACAGCGTTGGCGGCCATCATTTCTGCTCAATGTGAATCGACTTTCATCAGAGAACAGACATAACCTTTTTTTCCATGGAGATCCACCTGCATGTATCCAAGGAAAGCTGAGCCCAGCACACACCGATCAGGCATAACATTATGACCACTGACGGGTGGACAACATTGATTATCCCCTCATCATGGCACCTGCTAGTGGGTGAGATATATTAGGCAGCAAGTGAACATTTTGTCCTCAAAGTTGATGTGTTAGAAGCAGGAAAAATGGGCAAGTGTAAGGATTTGAGTGAGTCTGACGAGGGCCAAATTGTGATGGCTAGAGGACTAGGTGAGAGCATCTTCAAAATTGCAGTTCTTGTGGGGTGTTCCCGGTCTGCAGTGGTCAGTATCTACCAAAAGTGGTCCAAGTAAGGAACAGTGGTGAACCAGCAACAGGGTCATGGGCTGCCAAGGGTCATTGATGCACATGGGGAGCGAAGGCTGGCCCATGTGGTCTAGTCCAATAGACAAGCTGCTGTAGCTCAAATTGCTGAAGACGTTAATGCTGGTTCTGATAGAAAAGTGTCAGAATACACAGTGCATCGCAGTTTGTTGTGTATGGGGCTGCATAGCCGCAGACCAGTCAGGGTGCTCATGCTGACCCCTGTCCACTGCCAAAAGCACCAACAATGGGCACGTGAGCATCAGAACTGGACCACGGAGCAATGGAAGAAGGTGGGCCTGGTCTGATGAATCACTTTTTCTTTTACATCACATGGATGGCCGGGGGCTGTTTTGGCAGCAAAAGGGGGACCTACACAGTATTAGGCAGGTGGTCACAATGTTATGCCTGATCGGTGTATATACCAGAAGAAATGAAGTAATTCATTCCGTTTTACAGTCAATTAAAAACCTTTACTTTTGGTAAATGTCTCTTTTCTAATGTAAAGAGTCTTTTCTTTAATAACTCAACAGAGTAGCTTATACAGACTCATCCTCACCAAGAGAACAATAATGATTCATTTTCACAGATCTTGAAAGGTCACAGAGTTGTGGCTTACTAAGTAGCCTGCTATTTTTAAGTGAGGACAAAGAAAATGTATCTTTTGAAATAGTTTTGTGTACAGACTTTTGTACATCACTGATGATGTGTTAAGGTGGATCAGTAGATGTGTCCTTAAAAATACAGTTTCAGAGTCCTGAAATATTTGTAATTTTAGATATAATTAATAAACCCAGTAATTACTGACACCAGCTTCATGATTTGCATGTGAAATGACATCCCGGAAGGTCATTTTAACTGCTCTGAAGTTAAAAAGTGGAAGTATTTATTATAATAATGTGTTGTTATAATGTGTTGTTAGGGCCTGTTACACACTAAAATTACATATTGTTTTGCTCAGTTGTTCTGAGTAATAAATAAATAAATAAATAAAATTCCATGTACTGTCATTGTCTTCTCGGGAAAGTGTGTGCTTGTGCAGATCAGTTTCAATTTTCCTTGTTGACATTTTGTGATTAGCACTGTTAACGCACTAAAAAAAGCTTTGGTTTGACTTTCATGACCTCAACAATTCCCCTTCCTTGATAAAGGTGCTCTTGCCATAATAACACTGTGCCTAAAAATGAAGTTTTCTGACTTTATATAACTTTATGACTTTATATAAGGTTTTTTTTTTTGTTTGTTTGTTTGTTTTTTAAAATTAAGTTTCATCCATGAATCATGAATCGTGATGAATGGCTTATTTAATGCATTATTGTTTGTACCAACAGATCATTTTAATCACAGAGAGCTTTATGACCTCCAAGAACAAATCTTTACAACAAATTACATTCTTAAGTAGGAGTGGTAGGGGTAGTAGTGCAGTTTGCCTCACCAACTGCACTGTAAATATTTAGTGTTTGATGGCTCAGATTTTAATTATGGTTCTGGCACCTTATCACCTTACTAAGCTCCTAGGCCCATAAATGCTCCAGCAGAGTCTGCCTACATAGTTTTGAACAATCAGCTGAAAAAACACCGCTCCAGTTTTAAGTTTCTTGACTAATATTGTTACATTTCTTCTGCTCTGCCTTCTTATCTCTCTCTGCCTTTTTCTTCAATTTTTTTCTTCAAGATGTTCTGTCTGATAAAAGCACGAAAGGCAAAATTTAAAAAAAGAAAGAAAAAAGTGCCAGGGTCATCAGCAGTCATGTAAATGTGATATCTCAGAACCGTTTGGTGTGGACATCCACTCAAGGATGACCTGATTAGTTTTTGGTGTTCAGAGGTCACAGTGACCTCACAAAACATGTTTTGGCCATAACTCAAGAATTCATGATACATAAATATGACAAAATTCCAAACAAATGTCTAATAGGATATTAGTGGTCTTGAGGAATAACTATATACATGTAACTAAACTACAAAATTCATATAATTGTAATTTGCTACAGTTACTGCTGGAAATGTGCATTCAGGTCTGTACTATAATATATATTGTTCCACATATAAATAAAGACAAATTTTGCATAAATCGCACTCATAAGCATGGCAGAGAAACAAGCATAGCACAGAGATGGGAAAATGTACAGCATAATAGACTTTGTGAGTGAAAGATACATTCTCTCTTTACAGTATGTTGGTATCACTGGAGTCAGGCTGCAGTATCTTAAGTGTAACAATGAGTTTGATAGATTTTCTGAACCAGGCATAGAAAAAGGTGTAGATCAGAGGGTTTAGAGTGGAGTTAAAAGAGAACAGAAATAAGACAAAGGCATAAGTTGAAGCATTGACCAAGGTGTCCTGGCCTGTAAGTGCAACACAAAAATATGGGCAGACACATATTAGAAACACAACTACAACAACACCAAGAGTCCTGGCTGCTTTCATCTCAGATTTCTTAGCAGTTACTTTCACTGAAGTCTGGCGTGTGGTGGCTTGAATGTGGGACCTCATGGCACGAGCCTGAGACACAGCCACCACAAATACTCTCATATACAGAACTACAATGATAGTGACAGGACTTATAAAGGATAAAAAAAGGTCCACAAATCCTGCAACATAATCAACAATAATCACACAGTCTCCAACACAGGAGTTATACCTTCCTGGTTGTTCCAGGTTATCCTTCAGCAGCAGACTGTGACAGAGAGCAGAACACATCCAACACAGACAAATGCAGAACTGAACTCTGCTTTGAGTGACTTTGGTAGAATAATGCATAGGGTCACAAATAGCCACATAGCGGTCAACTGATATGAGCACCATGGTTCCTATTGAGGCAGAGGTAATAATATAGTCCAAAATATTATATACAACACACATCAGGTCACCAAGGAACCAGCAGCCATCTGTGAACACAATGTGAAAGAACATGAGGAGGCCCACAAAGCAATCTGAGACAGCCAGAGAGAGGAGGAGGAGGTTGGTGGGAGTGTGGAGCTGCCTGGAGAAATAAGAGAGCAACATACTTATAAATTGTCATATAATCATAGCAGCAGATAAATCCATGTCTGAAACACAAAAATATATTACTTGGGAACATGACACTTTCATGGCCTTCACAGCCTGAGATTGAAACATTTCTTTCTGTACAGCTATCAGTTTTATAAATTGATGAAATATTTATCTACTTGAAGTGTGAGATGGAGATGATGACCAGCAGGTTGAGAGTCACAGTGAGCAGAGAGATGAAGGGCAGTGTGATGTAAGTGAGCATGAATACAGAGTGAGGACGTGCAGTCTTCTTGCAGGAGGAGTTGAGGAGTTGTGGAAAGCACAATTCATCTTCTTCGAGGGATATCATCATCAGAAAGAGGAGACGAGAAGCTGCTGAGCTCTCTCAGCTCTCTGTTTGAAGCTCTCTGTCATATAACTGATTCATTTATTTCCTTTCTCCACATCTCTCCTCCCTGTTCTCCTCTAGTGACGTTTTTCAGTGAACTTTCATGGAACTTTTTCAGTTCTAGTACTGCTGTCAATGACAATACATTTTTTTTTGAATACTGAAAAATGTTTGAATATGTTTTTCAGTTCAGTTCTGGTCGATGCAGAGGGGTTCTACCAGTGGGGGCACTCTGGTCTGGTGTTGATTCCACTCTTCCTCTTAAAAGACCCCCTACTACTCCGACTTGATTTGACTGAGTGAGTTTTAACATCTTGCAGCCTGTCTGCTGGATTTGTTTCTTGCACTGTTTTGCCTAACAATTAAAGTGGAAAAAAAAAAAGACCTGAGTGGATAGCGGGGGAAATGTAAACTCTTTTTTTGACAAAAAAAAGTTTTTGGGTTCTAAACCAAGAGAACCCAAACTCTTTCCGGTTCCGGTTGCCTGCTGGCGGTTTGTTGGTCATGCTGCTCTGCTTGCACTACTAGCTTTTGAACGTCTTAAAAACTCTTTCTTAAAAATCCCTGCGACCACCTGAACTCTGTATTATTGTAATGGTCTGCCTGTGCTGTTTTATGGACTATTTTAGAACCATTACCATCCGATGCTCGACTATCGCACTGATTTTAGCACACTGAAGCCTCTGACTGTCCTCTTCTGGGACGTTACAACTGTGCTGTGGCTGCACTTTCAAGATGCACGGCTATTTACAAATCACCATACAGTCTCATTTATATCAATGCCACCACTCACCTCTCATTCGGATTGCTCTGGATGTCTTCGGCTAAGTCCAAAAATTGCCGAACTCGAAGATCGGATATCCACACTATACCAGATCCAAGAGGATGAGCGTATAATGGACTCGCTGGCCACAGAAGCTTCCCGCATCCCCGACAACAACACCACGCTGCCCTGGCCTGGTCCCGCTACAGCCTCAGAGCCGGAGCCACCAACCGTCAGACCGTTTCTCGACAAGGATCCCTGGCCCAGGCTCGGAGCCAAACCCGTGGCACAGATCTGCTCCACACCAGCTCCCTTGCAACCCTGGACTGTCGTCCGGGGTGACAAGAAACAAAGTGGGACCGCCTCCCACACTCCACCATCGGAGTCCATCCAACTGGAAAACAGGTTCGATGTGCTGGGGAAGCTGGAGCAACACCTGTCTGCTGTCGACCTAAAGCCTGGGGCCTTTTCAGCGCGGCTCGCAGGGTGTAGCGGTCCCGGTGCCGGTCTGGGCTCCGGCCAAGAAAGTGGCACCTCTAAACCGGCAGCTTCACGTCCCCGTGTCCCTCATCGGCACTCCGCCTCCAAAATGACTGGCTCTAAGCCCACCGGACAACGTCCACGTCAGGTCACAACGCTGGTCATAGGTGACTCCATCATCAGAAATGTCAAAACACACATTCAGCAATAACGAATTGTGTCCCAGGTGCCACTGTCCGCGAAATAGAGGACAAAACAATTGAAATCCTGGCTAATGAACCAGACATCACCAGGGCCATTGTACACTTAGGTATGAATGACGTGTAAACAACACTCTGAACTATTGAATAGTGACTTTTTGCACTTGTTCTCCTCTCTGAAGAGAACGGTGAAGCACATTTACGTGTCTGGCCCCCGGACGTTGGGCGTTTCAGCAGGCTGCTGTCTCTGCATACCAGGCTGTCATCAGCCACAAACTATACCTGAGTGTCTGCACAAGTGTGTGTGAAACACTGCAGAGTATAACATCATGATGTTCACAGACAGTCTGCTGTCATTAGTTTGACAGAGACACAGAGAGGGGTCGTGTCTAGAAGGGAACCCTAGACCCGCGAGCGGTGCACTGCTCCAAGAATAGACAATCATGTCGTGGTACAGATGTAAAGATGGTTGCATGAAACGTCTCTTTTTTACATTAGCCGTATTCTGTTTCACAGCTTAAAGTCGATGAACAACCCGGGCTCCCCTTGCAGACTGCGTCTCCCAGCAATCCAAACCCTGCTGCCTGTGTGCGTCTCCCGACCTGCCATATGTTTCCTGTTCTGTTTATCCTTTTTGTGCTGGGGCTCTTTTGGCTATGCTGCTGGAAATAAATTTATGATCATGAACTTGAATCGTACCTGTCTCTTTATTTTATCCACACACAATATTAGGAAGCTATTTAGTGGCCAAGCATATTGTTTTTTATTATGATATTGCCATATTCCTATCACATTTTAAGTAAATACATGTTAATTTCGACTATGGATAGAGAGATATTTATACTAATTGAATGATCTGACCTAAATAAAGGTCATAGAAGCTGTAGAGAGGCCACGCTGTGCATCTTTGATTCATCGTCCAAACATCACCTGGAGGGCATTTTTTACCAAATGCCGATGTCTCGGTGACGTATTCCCAATGAGCAAACGCTCTCCATAATACATCTCGCTGATGCAACTTTATTCATCGTGCCAACGTCGGCGAGATGTATGCGTGCTGACTGGGTTAATTTACATGTTGACAACGACAAAGACAAGAAGGTAACTGAGTTTGTCCAACCGTTAGCTTCGCACAACATGTAAATGAACCAACTCATGGCAGTGGTCATACCTTAGACCTTGTCATTACTCGTGGTCTTTCTGTTGACATTTCACAAGTTAAGAATGTGGCTTTGTCTGATCACTATTTAATTGAATTCACTGTCACTTTTCATATGCTGCACCGTGATTTTAGACGCACTGTTAAAAAAAGATATCTTGCTCCTGAAATTGGAGAAAATTTTATTGTGCACATAAACAATATGTCCTCGCCAGTTCTCCCTTCATCTGCTGATGACCTAGTGGACAACCTAAATACAAAACTACAAATAGTTATTGATCAAATTGCCCCAGCCAAGAACAAAATAATTCCTCAAAAATGAAGACCACCATGGAGAAACCAGAATACTAACCAACTGAAAAGAAACTGTCGCAAAGCTGAACGGATGGCGACAGACGAAACTTCAGGTCCACCAGGATATCTTAAAAGAAACTCTGGCAGAATACAATGCAACAATGAAAGACGCCAGGCAATCTTATTTCTCTGAACTCATAAAAAATAACTCTAACAACCCAAGGACTCTTTTTTCAACTGTCGACAGCCTTATAAACCCAGCCCCAAACTATTACTCTGATCACCTGAGCACTTTAAAATGCAATGAATTTTCTGCCTACTTCAGAGATAAGATTACAGCCATTAGAACAAATATTACACAGAAAAGGCTGGACAATATGATAACGAGTACTGCCCCAAAACCTAAAAGCACCAGGCACTTTTTCACACTAGTCAACTTAGAAATGATAAAGAAAGTTGCTGGTGAGTTAAAATCCCCTACTGTTTTTAACAGTTTGGCGGAGGAATTTTTAACAATTATTAACTACTCACTATTCACAGGCACTTACCCGAAAGCTTTTAAAACTGCTTTGATTAAACCACTGCCCAAATAAGGCAACATAGACAGTTTTGTTGTCTCCAATTACAGACCAATCTCCAATCTGCCTTTTCTGAGTAAGATTTTAGAAAAAATTGTTTTTGAACGCGAGACTTCGTATATCTCTTAATGGACGCACATGTGAAAATATCGCGAGATTGACGCCATGTTTACATCCTACCGGCTACATGCTACAGTTGACATTTTGGCTAAAACATGGCGTAAATGGCGTCTTTTGCGGTTAAATTTTAATGTTGCGGCTCGCGGACACTTGGATTACACTACACGAGCAGGATGGAGACATTTTGTCCATGGTCACCATTCACTGTCATTGTACTGGATTTGGCTGCAACCCTGTTTTCTGCTGAAACTCCAGGATTGTTTTGTGAACTGAAGATCTTCACCCATCTTCACATCGGCATAGGGGTGAGTACATACTGAGTGGGTTATCATGTAAAGTGGCGTATCCTTTTAAATACTACATTAGGAATGTTACAAGGGTGTCATTCTATCACCTGAGGAATATTGCAAAAGTCAGACCGTTTCTCTCCCTGGCAGACACAGAAAAGCTTATTCATGCTTTCATCTCCAGTCGACTGGACTACTGTAACGCTCTTCTGTCTGGTGTGCCAAAAACAGCCATTGATCAATTACAACTTGTGCAGAATGCAGCAGCACGTGTACTAACAAAGACCAAACAGAGAGCCCACATTACTCCAGTCATAAAATGTTACATTGGTTGCCAGTCTGCCACAGAATTAACTTCAAAATTCTTTTATTGGTTTTTAAATCACTACACGGCCTTGCCCCATTTTATCTATCTGACATGGTCAAGATATATGTGCCTGCCAGGTCCCTAAAATCCTCTGACTCAAACCTCCGGATTGTCCCAGAGGTTAGAACTAAAAGGCATGGAGAGGCTGCCTTTGCTTATTATGCCCCAAAACTATGGAAAAGTCTGCCAGAGAGTCTTAGGGGCTCTAAATCCGTTGAAACTTTCAAATGAAATCTTAAGACACATCTTTTTACCATTGCTTTCTCCTGAAGTGTTTTTTAACTGATGGATGTTTTATCTGGTTTTATCTTGTCCTACCTTGCAGTTTTAACTTCAGCTCAGTTCAGTTCAGTAAACTTTATTATTCCCCTGGGAGGCAATTTGTTGTACAGCCAGCAGAGAAAGAAATAACAGAAATACAGACAGAAAAAAACACATTCAGTCATACAATCAATACAATCCGATGGGGGGGGGGGGTGCGCTGTCAATGATAGTGGCCAAGTATTTGTACTGTTGTACTGGTCAAGGTTATGTATGGTGGTCAGATGGTTAGCTAACATGTGTGGTAGAGGGAGACGTGCAAAGTTATGTGCCCCCTCAAGATGCCCCAAGACCAGGCTGAGAAGGGTATTGACAGCGTCATCAACACTCCTGCCCGCTCTGTGGGTGAATTGCAGTGGATCGAGGCTGCTCTGCGTTATGCCTAACAGTGCGACGAGATTACATACAAAGTCAATGTAAAGACACGAATAGACGCGAATTTGTGCCGGCGGCGCGAATGACGCGAATGGTGCGGCGCGAATTACGCGAATGGCGCGGCGCGAATGGAGCATACACGCGAAATTCGCGTCATTCGCCTATTCGCGCAAGTTCAAAATATTGAACTCGAGCGAAATATTCGCTTGATGCTGTGTTGGAGCAGCCTATCAGCGTTGAGGTTTTCGTGCCGTCACCGACGTCACTACGCACTGTTGTCCCGCCCGCTCCTCTTCCCCGCATTGTTTGACAATGGAGGATAAACTGATCGTGGCTGTCTGTGGCCACCCCGAAATTTATGATGTCACCTCGTCCCTCTACAAGGTCCGCAGCAAAAAGGACCTAGCGTGGAGGAAGGTGGCGGAGGAGGTCGGTCTGCCTGGTGAGTTTTGAAAATTATTAACCAACTATTGTCTGTACTTTTCTCTCAACAAAGTTAGCACTAGCAGATTTAGCACCACTGAGCTAACGTTAGCTTTCTTTCCTGTTGGTGATCGACAGAACACCGGCATGTTACTTGTCTACTAGTTCCTAAACAATTCATGTTTAATGTGTTTCTTCAGAGGAGATATGCAGGCGCAAATGGAAAGGGTTGAGGGACACGTATGTAAAGGAGAGGAAAAGAGAGAGGGAGAGGAAGAGTGGAGCAGCAGGGACAGGAGGAAAACGCTGGCGGTACTTTGCGGTCCTCTCTTTCCTCGACCCCTATGTCACCCCAAAAACCACTTCGGGAAACATGCGGGCGGGGGTCGAGGAAGGAGACTGGACCGCAGAGCACGAAGAGGAAGAGAGCCAGGGCAGTGCAGCAGCAGCAGAGCCATCTGATGAGACAGGAGGTTGGTTGTCAAGAAATACACACAGCAAGGGAAACTCATGCAGAGGATTGTTTTTGTACATTGACAACTACTTTTTTTTTATTTCACTGGAAGGTGATGGAAATTCAAACTGTAATGGCTGGAAATGTATATGGTTGCTTTTGGAAATTACTTTGTATACTGTTTATTTATATGACACTGAAAGCTATAAAGCTGCTAAACAAAAAAATGCCCCCTTGGGATAAGTAAAATGTTTTGAATTAAATTTAATTTGTTACTACAGACATCGCTGATCATTCATCGGACAGCGAGGCAGAGTCATCTCCTGCTGCTTCTCCAGCTCCTGCTGATGACAGGTCAGCTCCTGCTCCCACTGCCACCTCTGCTCCAGCTCCTGCTCCAGCTGCTGCTGCTGCTGCTCTGCTCCAGCTCCTGTTGCTGCTGCGTCTCAAATCCAGTCACCCAGAGGTATGTAATTGGAAAAAGTTGGATTGCCTTTGTTTGTGGTGTGGGTGGAATTTAAGCACGTATGTTTTGGTTTTTTCACTGGACAGTAGAACACTGGTACGCCCCCATGAGCCTTTAATTTACAGAACTTGACTAAGCTTCTGTTTCAATTTCCATTTTTATACAGTACAAAAGAGGATCGACAGGGCCAGGGCAGAGGACAGACGGCTCGAAATTGAGGAGCTCCTCGTTGCTGCACTGAGGAGGGAGCAACAACCCCCTTCACCTCCCCCCTCAGAGGATGAGCTATTCCTGAGAAGCCTGGTTCCTGCTCTGCAAAGAATGTCACCCCAGCAGAAGGAATTGGTTAAATTTCAAATGCATAAATTAATTTACGAATCAAGTACATTTATTCTCAATCTGGAACCTGTGGAGTAGTTCTCCTGGGGTGACAGTCTTTGCAGGGCAGGAACCAGGCTTTAGTCCTAATTTTGTTTTTATTTTATTTGTTCTTATTGAAATTGTTTTTTTATACACAAAAGTTTGTTAACTTTTTTCATATTTCTAGAATACATTTTTTAAAATAAATGCACTTTGTCCATTAGACACTGTTGTGGAATTTATTCCAATACCCATATATCCGAAGGAAGAAGTACTCAGGAGTCCAATATGTCTTACACTGAAATTGGTTTAATAATACTTGATCAAGGAGAATGGAGGTTTGTTGTGGAATTTATTCCAATACCCATATATCCGAAGGAAGAAGTACTCAGGAGTCCAATATGTCTTACACTGAAATTGGTTTAATAATACTTGATCAAGGAGAATGAAGGAATAACCAGTACACAGTTGGCATTGATGTTCCCTTCAATTCTGGCATTTCTGTCCTCCGGGATAGTCTTTAAGCATTCATAGTTAATGTCATGATGAACCCATGCCCAAATAAGGTCAGACCCAACACATAAAGTTAGCCTATTGGTCTGAATATGCAAACACAGGAATTATGAATACACAAAGTCTGAGACTAGTGTTCAGCACCTCTGGCTCTACAGCTCAGGGTCAGTGTTAACCAAAACAGATTACAGTTTACGTCTTCTCCAGTCAGATAGACAAGACAAACACCTCCTCGACATCAGCTGCCCTAGTAACACTATCAGGTTGTTCACTTGTTCACCTGAAAGGAGAAGACAGCTGCATCCACTGTCCTTGAGGAGAGACAGTAAGTCTGTCAAAGGTTAAAACCTTAATGGTATGGCTCGAAGGCCTTAGCATAACCACTAGAAGATGGAAAATTCCTTAACAGACACTTTGTGTGCCTTTCTTTAAGTTGAGATAGATAATTTGTTGTTGTTTGCTCCTTTATTTGCAGTGTACAAATAAGCTTTTGTTTAGTTACCTAGAAAGAGAATAAACTCAGCATTATCCTTACTTAGATAAAAAAAATTAATATGCTATTCATTTTTGTCCTTCTTCTATTCTGTTTTTATTGCAGTGTAAACATGCCAAAGTAAAAGCTATACTACTACATAATTATGAAATATCATAGATAGGAAGCAGACACAATGTTCTCTATGATATGAATAGATGACACAGACACAGGCGTGCATATTTATTCTGGTGCATATTTTCAATGCAGGAATTGTGCTCTTTAGTAATGTGTAGGTGGCTCTTAAAAGAGCCGTTTTGTGTGCTTTACACACTATCTTGCCATGACACAGCTCCCTCCGCAGAGAAGAAAGATGTGAGCGTCTCCCTCACCCTGACAGCCTCTCTGGCTGAATTGTTAGCAGCAATTCTGCCCAGACCTGGCAGTGGCTCCACCTCACCGATGGCGACTGGGATGCTTGTTTCTCCCTGCAGGTGTCTGGCTTGTCCTCCGCAAGAAGTTGTGGAGAACGCAGGTAGCTTTCACACAACGCTCGGCCACTTCTGGATGAACCTCCATAGGATGCCTGTAGACCCTCCACTGAGAGGAAAGGATCCCGAAGGCACATTCAACTACCAGCCGAGCTCGGGAAAGGCGGGAGTTGAATACCCGTCGCTCTTGTGGAAGCATGCGCCCCGGTGTAGCCGGCATGGAGCTGCAAGGTCCCCGACTACGCTGCCCACAGTACTCTGCGTCCACGGTTTACACACACACACAGGACCATGGGGTAGTAGATCTCACGTTCTCACGTTTATTCACACCTGCACAATGGTGACATGAAACAGTGTGAATGAGGCAGACATCTCCACATCTCTCCATATCTCTCCTCTCCCCAGCAGGTAACAGCGCCGACTCAGTCATGCCACTCATTTCTCCACAAAGCAAAATACAAAAAAATATTTCCAACATTTCCATTTCATTTTCAAAACATTTCCAACATGTTCAGCCGACCAACCACACATACCTGCACAATGGTGACATGAAACAGTGTGAATGAGGCAGACATCTCCACATCTCTCCATATCTCTCCTAACACATGAAAAAAAAATACATAAAACACGTAAGGCTACGACATGGAGGCCGCACACGCACGCCCCCCCCCCCCACACACACCGTTCACGCACACACATACAGGGAAGAGTCTCGGCAAAGTTACTCAAAATGGCTCTTAAAACATACCACTCGACAGAGAACACCATGAACACATCTTCAAACATTTGTACACCAACATCCTTACGTTGAATTAGCATTAAAGCAAAAAATATATAATTTTGCGATCCTGGAGGCTAGCTACATACCTCTCCCCAGCAGGTAACAGCGCCGACTGAGGAGAAGGAAGGCTGCGGACGTCACATCCAGAAACTTTCAAAATAAAAGCTCAGATTTATAAAAATAAAATAAATACAAAAAAAAATAAATGCACAAAACTTGAATTATATTAACAGAAATCCGCATTTAAAGTAAAAACAAAATAAAACACATCATGTGAGGGATTTTGGTGAAATTAATATTAATAAAATAAAATAAAATAAATGCCAAAACATGTTTCCTTTTTCTATCTGTTACACCGGGAATGGCGTCATGAGATTCCTGCGAAGTGGAAACGCTTCATCCGCAACAAAGACATGAGGCTGTGGCCCTCGGTGGTCAGCTCCAGGAAGTGGTAGGTCAGGAGAGAGTTGCAGGGTACCTGAACGAAGAGCCTGACCAAAGGCTGAATTGGCCAAAATCCCTCCATCGCTGGTTCTGCCGTACCCCCCAACATCGATCACACGAAAGCAATACTGGGCATCCACAACAGCAAGAAGAACCAAAGAGAAGGTTCCCTTGTAGTTGAAATACAAGGATCCAGTGTTGGCAGGGGCTTTCAGTGTGACGTGTTTGCCATCCAACGCTCCACAGCAGAGAGGGAAATTCCAGCGCTCAAGGAAATTCTCTGCAATCACTCTCCAGTCCTCCGTGGTGGGCCCAGGCATGTATTCCTCCACGAGGCAGTCCCAGATGGCAGTGACCACATCTGAAACAATGGTGGAAACAGTGGAGACCCCGACCCTGAAGCTGCTGGCAATCGTGCGAAATGAATCACCAGTAGCTAGGTATCTGCAACAGAAAAAAATTCATACAGATGAGTTGTGGGGAAACATATAGGTGGTAATGCTGTTTTTGGTTAGTAGTAGTTTATAGCCTTTGGCTGTCTTAAGTGAGTGTTAATATTCAGGGTGTAAAATTGAAATTTGAAAATGTGTACATCCATTAGTCACTAACTTATTTATCTGTTCAACAGCTATTAAATTGTGATTATTTTACATTTATTTTGTGTCTGAAATCTACCAGCTTATAGCCTACTTTAACACCCTTATTATTAGCTACTTAATTGCGGTGAAAAGGCCTAAATGAAGAGCTTACTTTGCTTTGATAGGCCGCTGCTTTTAACCTTTTCATTATAGGCCTATTAATGTCAACCCAAACCAGACCAAATAATTCATTCATTAATTATTATTATCATTCATTAATTATTAATAATTAATTAATGTAGCAATCAGGTCGAGATGACTGTAAATCTGCTGTATGTAGCTGCTGTAGCCTACACAGTGAACATTACGCAAAAAACTTTCCAGGGACAAATCAGCCAACCAATATTGAATCAATAACTTTCTGTACACATTGAACATTGATTTTCACACGCAAAAAACTCACCGAAGGCAGATGGACAGGCGCTCCGCGGCTGGGACGGAATGCCTGTAGTTGGTGTCCTGGCGGGATATCCTGGCACCGATCCTGCTCAACAGGTCATCGAACTGGGCCGTGGTCAACCTGAAGTAGCGCTGGAAGCGACTGTCATCCAGGCGCAGCTCCTGCAGGAGATGATGGTACTTTCCCAGCTGTGTGCGTCTGCGGATGATGTCGTGGACCCAAACACATCGGCGCTTGGGTTTCCGACGAACCTCGGACTGCCACAGGAGGTACAACGCAACGGTAGTTGTTACCTCAGACATGGTCGATGAGAGAGACATAGCGGGAATAATTATCAAAATATATATATCATCCTGCGGAAGCCGAAAGGGCCATCTTCGTACCCTCCTCTGGCGAATATTCGCAACTCTGCCTCATGCGAGTGTTGTGCGAATGTCGCGAGTAAAATTAAATATTCCAGCGGCCAAACTCGCGCGAGTAGAGCGAGGCGAATATTTTATTTGCGTCCGGTCTGAACGCACCGTAAGATCTCAGCCTTTATGATGCGTTCAAAGGACTTCATGATGAGAGAGGTTAGAGCAACAGGCCGAAAGTCATTTTGGGTTTTGGGTGCCCTTATCTTGGGCACCGGGACAATGATGGAGTCTTTCCAGAGATTAGGGACCCTGCAGAGCTGGAGGGATTGCCTGAAGATGCGAGTGAAGATGCCAGCCAACTCCTCTGCACAGTTCCTTCAGAAGCCTACCACCAATGTTGTCTGGCCCAAGACTTTTCCTCTCTTTCACTCCTTTGAAGAGCTTACAGACGGTGCCCTCACTTATTTCTTTGGAGACCTCTGGCTGGGCAGAAGGAGCGTATCTATATGTTGATAGCTCATTACTGAAATCACCAGTGTTAAAACGATTGTAAAAACTGTTTAAATCACTGGCAAGCTCGGAATCAGACATGCCAGCGAGAGAAATAGGGCTTCTATTTGATTGCATGCCCATAATCGATTTAACACCCTCCCATGCGGGTCTAGAGTTACCTGAAGTAAGCAGGGTTTGCACCTTGTTTTTATATTTAATTTTGGCAAGTTTAAGTTCACGCTTAACTACCTTTTGTAATTCCCTGCTACGAGTGATCTCACCTTCCTTAAAGCTGATGTTTCTCTGGTTAATGATACTTTTAACTGATTTAGATACCCATGGCTTATTATTTGGGAAGATAGAAATTAATTTCCTGGGAATTATCAAATCCTCACAGAAATTAATGTATGAGGTGACAGTTTCAGTCAGATTGTCCAAATCTGAACAAGTGTCCACAAATAAGTCCCAGTCTGTGCAGAGAAAGCAGTCCTGGAGGCGCTGAATGGAATCCTCTGACCAGACCGGAACCAATCTCCGCTCGGGTTTTGTTTCCTTCAGGACGGGTTTGTACACCGGACATAAATAAACCACACTGTGGTCAGAAGTACCCAGGGGAGCTCTCGGAAAGGACTTATATGCACCTTTAATTGATCCGTAACAAAGATCCAGGCACCTCGAATTCCTAGTGGGGCAGGTGACATATTGGTGAAAGTTTGAGAGTGACTTCCTGAGTGTACAGTGATTAAAATCACCCATAATGAAGGTAGGGGCGTCCGGTGCAATGTTCTGAAGCCGGTGGACTGTGTCTGCAATAGCCCGTGTGGCATTAGCGGCATTTGCCTTTGGGTGAATGTAAACGAGGGTTATGAATAATTGTGGAAATTCCCTCGGGACATAGAAGGGGCGCAGGGAAACAGAGAGAAGTTCGATATCCGGAGTGCATAGAGTTTCTCTGACAACTGAAGTGCTGCACCAGTGTTTATTAATATATAAACAGAGTCCGCCACCCAGTGATTTCCCCGTCACTGTGGGGTCTCTGTCGAGATGCAGTGGTTCCGCGAAGCCATCTATAGCTAAATCGGGTTGCAGATCCTGCTGCTTAAGCCACATCTCGGTCACAGCAATGAGGCAAGCACTTTTGTACTCGGAAAGGAACTTTACATTTGCTTGCAAGTCATCCACCTTGTTCCGAAGAGACTGTGCGTTGATAAGGATGATCAAGGGCAGGGGTATCCTACGGTGGCCCTGTCTTTTGAGCCGCTGCCGAACTCCACCATGTCTGCCCCTCTTCCTCACTCCATGTCCCGGCTGGAAAGCCGAGCTCACTCCCCCCAGAGAGGAATCACGACGGACGATCTCCGCAGAGAACGACTCACAGTCCACAATTCCGCCACCAGCATTCTGGAACAGCAGGAGGAACTCCCGTCCATACTGGCGTGACTCAGGGGATACAGAATGTCCTCTCAAAAGGCCAAAACAGAGTGTCAAGGCAAGGAGGTAAACGATCCCCCTTTTAATATCCATAGTTGTGTGATCACTCCAGGCGAAACATTATTTCAAAGTTAGGAAATAAGGGTAAGACAAACAAAAGTTGGCGGACACACACACACACGCTCACTCTGCTGCTGCCGCCTCACCAGCGCCACCGTCATTGTACCAGACTGAGGTTGGGTCTGATTCCTTTTCACTTTCATTTTACTGTACTATTTTATCTTTTGATTCTATTGTTTTAAATGTCTCGATTGTTTTTCTCTTTATGTACAGAACTTTGTTGCATTCTATGCATGAATTGTGCTTTATAAATAAAGTTATTATTATTATTAGTTATTAAAAAGAGAAGCCCCTAATATTTTCAAAAGTAAGCACAGTCACGAGTTCCCATGAGACACAAGGTGTTGCTGGTGTCGCTTGTGTGGGTCAGTTTAATTCTCATATCTACTGAGTCTCTCGCAGTAAAATGTGTTCCAAGAGGGAGGATCCAACAGGTGTACAGGAATTTGCAGTGAACTCTCCATTTCATACCCTCTATTAGGACTGTTATTTATCACTACAGGGTCTGCTGTATCTTTTAAAAAAAAGGCACATGTTGAATTGACTCTTCAGCATATCTTCTGAATAGCTGAGATAAGTTTCAATCATGGCTCTGTAAGGGCACGTGGCACTAGACTGCAAAATCAATCTTACCCAACAGAATAAGAGCTAATAGCTAAAAACTGTATTAAGAGGATAATTGATGAGATCCACTGCTGCATTGTTCAGCAGGTCTGTACCATCCACATTGGTAATTTTCACATGGAAATACAATAAGGTATTGTTCAAATCCAAATTCTTGTCATCATCTCCGGGGATATAGAACTCCAATGGACTGTTATCATTTAACGCTTAAAGGGGTTGGAATTCCGTAAACGTTTGATCTTCTACTGATAATTGAGTCATGGGCGTCCGAGTGGAAATCAGAGAGTTAAACTTAAAATGAGGTTACGAGAGAATATGGAAATAAAAGAAACGGGATTAACTCTTCAAATAATTCTAGTCAAGCACTTAAAGAAGTGAAGGTAATGATAACTGTTAACCAAATGGATGGGATTTTCAAGGATCTGCATGCAGTTGGAAAGTTTGAGATAAAGTGGATGCAGATTGGTCAGCATTACAAGAAGAGGGATGGTTTTAAGGAAAACTGTCTTCAAAATCTATTGAGATTTAGATCTATTAATGTCTACATTAATATTGTACTTGAAGGCTCCTTTTTTATTTGATGGTTTAAATAAGCAATGTTTCAATGAGTTGTGTTTGCGAGCTGGGAACACAAATAATGTGAAGTGAGCACAGGGCATGGTGCCAACATGCGCACACACACATACACACACGCACATGCATAGCATATGCATGTTTGATAAGAAATATTTTTTGCATCATACCTGATAAATTTCAGGTGCACCTGTGAGACCAATGAAAATGTTTTGTTGGACCTTACAGATTTTTGGTCGCATCTGTGGTGTGGCTCAACTTGACAACCCCCAAAGCAATAGAAAAATGCCATTACAGTGCTGGTACTTGGACTGGAGTAATTTTGTTGTGTTTGTTGACTATCTCAGCTTAACTCTTGATGTAAATTGTTAATCAAACACGTGCAATTTGCTGCAGGACTGTGCTTGACTGTGTGTTTGTGATAGAAATGGTTTCCAGTTGCTGTTATTTTAATGGTTGCTGTTAAACTGAATTGCAGTAACATCACCTTGTCCAGACTGTGCTAACTTAAGTTTTGCTTGGTAATCCAACAGCAGTGACCCACTGAAAGTGGTCGTGACTGCAACCGACACCATTTTTTCTCATGGCCTTTTTGTTTATAGGTGCTTCTTAGGCTTTAATCCAGAGACAGACACAAAGTCAAAATGGCATGTATACACTGACCAGGAAACTGAACAACTGAGTGATGTCCATGTGTTGTGGATTTTATCCCCTTGCCCATGCATCTGAAGGAAGAAGTACTCAGGAGTCCAATATGTCTTACACTGAAACTGGTTTAATAATACTTGATCAAGGAGAATGAAGGAATAACCAGTACACAGTTGGCATTGATGTTCCCTTCAATTCTGGCGTTTCTGTCCTCCGGGATAGTCTTTAAGCAATCACAGATAAGGTCATGATGAACCTATACCCAAATATGGTCAGACCCAACACATTGAGTTAGCTTATTGGTCTGAATATGCAAACACAGGAATTATGAATACACAAGGTCTGAGACCACAGTTCAACACTCTGGCTCTACAGCTAAGGGTCAGCGTTATCCAAAACAGATTACAGTTTATGTCTTCTCCGGTCAGAGAGACAAGACAAACACCTCTTCGACCTCAGCTGCCATAGCAACACTATCAGGTTGTTCACTTGTTTATCCGAAAGGAGAAGACAGCTGCATCTACTGTTCTAGAGAACAGTCAATATGTCTGTTAAAGGTTAAAAATGTATCTTAATGGTATGGCTCATAGGCCTTAGCATGACTACTAGAGAATGGAAAATTCCCTAACACCATGTAGACCTTCTCATTCCAATCACCTGTGCGCACCTATATAAGCACATCCTACCTTCTCATGTTCATCTCAGTTCTCACGACTGTTTATCACACAAAGACTACTGTTACCCTGTGTTTCAATTGTGCACTGCGTCATGGATTACAAACCTCGGACAATGAAATGTTCGTGATGATGACCAGTCCGTTGTCTCAAAATCTCCAGCATCCTTTGTTCCTCTGACGCAGCCAACCTCCCGGCCGATGCGTCTGCACTCTGTCGTACACGTCCTCTGGCCTGCCATCGTCCACTACTCTCTGTCTAGCAGCTCTAATAAGTCTCCCTTTCCACCCAGGGACTGTAGTCCCTACCACCTTTAAGGAGCAAGTTACTTGTCCAGATGCCTGATGCCAGACTGGCTGAGATTGTGGTGTTCCACCCGCTATTGTCCAGAAACTCACTCACAGTTCCCGGATTGGGCTACCCTTGGTCCTACTTCAATTTCCGACTGGACAGTCACCTCCTTCCAGCGTGCCCTCAGGGATAAGGAAATTCCATTCCACCACATTGACAACAAGGCAAGGCTCTTCCAGCTCTACACCACCTCCACAACCACTCCAGCCAGCCACTCACTTCCTGGTTTTCCACCTAGTGTCACAACGTAGTCTCTTCCAACGATACAAATGACTGCTTCAACCCTACCTGAGAGCCTGTCTGGTCTGTCTCAGGTTTTTTCTTCTTTTCTTTCATCTCTGCATCAGCAGTGTGCACATACTACCCCTGCACATGCATCCCTTCATCCCAGCATCCTTTTCTCTTTAGCTGCAGCCTCCACCCCCTCCCACAGCTCTTCTCATCTCTTTCAGTTACCTCTATCAATATTGCCATTCAAAACACTACAGCCTCAACCACATCTACTCAGTTTCCCTCTGTTCTATCACTGCTTTACTCTCTCCTCCACTGCCTCCTCAACACCCCGCTGTATTTTCTGTTCCCACAGCACCCTCCACCACCAGTCCTCTCACTCCACCCTCACTCAGTTCAATACCAACTAGCCCTGAGCAAGGTCTTCGACAACAGCCTTCAGGTCTCTGCATCTGTCCAGTCAACCTGCCAGGAACTGGACAGCAATTTGTCTATGAAGTTTCCATCTTCATTGTGGAGACAGAGAGAAAGGTAAGCAGCTGTCTCTGCAGATGGCTGGGGTTTCCCAGAAGCCTCAGCAACAACACGATGCTCTGGTTGCCCTTACAATCTTAGGAAGATGAGTTCAAGTTGACACAAACCACAGCAGTGATGATGTACAGTGACTCAAGTGATCTGAAGGTGGCCCAGGCCAGCGGGAGTGGTGGTGACTCATGACTACCTCACAGAGCCACGATGGGAGTAGTGATCCATGGGAGAGCAGGCTTGGAAACGTTCCCAACACCACAGTAAGAGGTATGTTGGGGGAAGAGAAGCAAAGGCTGATTGAAGGAAAGATGGAGGAAAGAATGATGAGAAGAACTGCTAGTGTGAGTAAGAATAGGGGCCTGGACAAGGTTGATGCATCTCTGGAAGGCAGAACTGCATCTCTTTCTGGATTTGGGTGGTCTACAATGTCTTGTCTGGCCGTACAAACCTCTCTAGCTGGGGCAAAGGGGACTCTTCTAACTATCCATTGTGCTCTGGAAGAGAGATGCTGAAGCACATATTGAGCAATACAGTTGGCACTCAAACCAAACTCTGAGGCTATTGAAAAAGCCATAAGCATGGGAATCGGCTGCCAAATATGCATCACAACCTTATCAATTGCTTTTGTCAAGGCAGGAGACCAACCATTGAGCAGGCTATAAGAGTGCAACAGGGATCCTGGCGACCACTCAGGATGTGAGGTCTCAGTGGAGCTGGGGGAACAGCCAAGATTCCCTTGTGACATTGTCAGCACTACTCTGAGGCCAGATATCTTCCTGGTGGAGAACCAAAAACATCATCATTATGGACCTGACAGTGCTGCAGGAGGACTGTATGGAGGAGGCTCCAAAAAGAAAGTATGAGCAGCTGGTCATTAACTGTCACTCACAGGGCTGGAAGGCAAGATGCATGCCTAGCAAGGTAGGCTGCAGAGGATTCACAAGAAACTGACTCCACAAAACCATTAGTTTGCCAGGCATCACAGGACTGGCAAGGAACACAGCCATCAAGAATACCATTAAAGTCTCTGAGTAAGCTTTGAGATCAGTGGTTCACAACCTTGTTTTCCATGGAGCTTCACCTACATGTATCCAAGGAAAGCTGAGCCCAGCATAAATGCCAAAAGAAATGAAGTAATTCACTCCAACGTTTTATGGTCCAAAATAAAGATCAATTAAAAACCTTTACTTTTGGTAAATGTCTCTTTTCTGATAAAACATTTTTTCTTTAACAACTCAACAGAGTAGCTTATACAGACTCATCCTCACCAAGAGAACAATAATGATTCATTTTCACAGATTTTGAGAGGTCACAGAGTTGTGGCCTACTAAGTAGCCCACTATTTTTAAGTGAGGACAAAGAAATGTATCTTTTAAAATAGTTTTGTGTACAGACATTTGTACATCACTGATGATGTGTTAAGGTGGATCAGAAGATGTGTCTTTAAAAATACAGCTTCAGAGTCCTGAAATATTTGTAATTTCAGGGCTCCGGACTGCGACTAAATGGTTGCATTTTGCAACTAAAATTTGAGACAGTGCGAGTAAATTTTTCATCTACTCGCACATGTGCGACCAGTAAATTTGCAGATTTTTTTTTTATTATTATTATTGAATATTTTTTGTTGCTGACAAACTTCTGCTCCACACTTCAGCCCAGTAGTTGACAGTAATGCGCTGGTTTGCCAACCGACATTAACTCCAAAAGAAGAACCCTGCTGAAAAATCCAGTGGAATACCATTAGGAAAAACCATTAGGAACCATTAGGATTCTGATGGTCTAATGGGAATTGGAACACCAATAGGAACCATTAGAAGAAACCATTAGGAACCTACTGGTCCCATTAGGATGTAAAACCATTAGGAACCTACTGGTCCCATTAGGATGTAAAACCATTAGGAATCTACTGGTCCCATTAGGATGTTAAACCATTAGGAACCTACTGGTCCCATGAGGATGTTAAACCATTAGAAACCTACTGGTCCCATTGGAATCTAATACCAGTAGAAAGCTACTTGTTTCTATTAGGAGCTAAAACCATTAGAAAACTGGTCCCATTAGGATAAAAAACTATTAAAAAAAACATACTGAGAAATCTACTGCCGCAACAGAAATTATAGCAGAGTCTTAACACTGGGCACCAGAGACATCAATACATATGAGTAATTAGGGGCCGGGCAGCCTAAGCTGCCAGGACCCTATTGTAATCCTGCATGTTCTTCTTTCTTTCTTTCTTTCTTTCTTCTTCTTCCGAGGAAATCCTACTTCCCATGCACGAAAAATGACCAAACTTTACACAAAGGTCCAGTCCCATGTCAGATTGCCTCAGCTGCAAAAACAGGCCAATAGTCCTGATGGTGGCGCTACAGCAAGCCTCTAAAGTTCAAAATTTTGAAAATTTATAACAAATCAACCATATGTGCTACAGATTTACAACTTTCACCAAAATATAGCCCCAATACTGAAGAAACTTTTGTACATTTAAACCTATTGCAAATTATGAAGTCCATCACTGTGTTTTTTTCAAAAACTGTAAAACTTATTAAACCTATCTCCTCTCACAATTTTTGCTCAATTGGCACCAAACTTGCTACAGAGCATCTTCAGACTGTCCTACACAAACGATCCACACAGATTTTTGATTTATCAAAAATTGAGCCTACAGTGCATCAAAATGTTTGACTGTAAATGGTATTATAAACACTTGCAAATTCTTGATAAATACATTTTCAATGTTCATGAAAAAAAATGACAAAATTTTGGAGTCATGGTAGATGATGTTTGGAAAATATCAGAATTTTATCTCAAAAACTGAATTTTTTACAGCATTTTGAATTTCACTCTCATGTGAACAATTGGAGTCAATGCTAAAATGGCATTTTTAAACATCAATTTTTCACTTTTGGAGCCAATAAATCATTGTTAAAAACTAATGACCAACATCTCCATGCTGTCTAGATGCAATTTGTGTATTTTGGGATTTTTGTCTCAATAACTGAATTTTTGACAGCCATTTGAAATCTGCCTTTACATGCTAACAGCTGCTGTCTTGTACACAGGTGACTGACTTAGTCAATTTGTGAAGCTACACGTGGTGTTTCCATTTGCCAATTAGCTCAGTGAGATAGAGGATGGTTCTTGGTGTTGAAGGTTGTGAGTTCAAGCCTCAGCTTGTACAACATTTCCATATGAGAAATCTACCCAAACTTTTCACAAAGGTCCAGTCCCATGCCAGATGTCCTCAACTGGAAACACAAGACAATAGTCCTGATGGTGGCGCTACAGCAAGCCTCTAAATTTCCAAACTTTGAAAATTCACAACAAATCAACCATATGTTCAGGTTCAGGTTCAGGTTCAGGTTACTTTATTAATACTCGAAGGTAGATTTGTTCTGCAGTGAAATAAAATGATGCTGTCCATTTATACACAGTTAGAGTACAAATATAACATAAAACAACCACAAAACAGAACACATGATAATTGTTCCCCAAGGCTCCACCAGTCAGGACACTAGAGAAGGAGAGAAACATCAATACATAGAAAAAAAAAAAACGAAAAAAAACAACAACAAATAAATAAAAGCAAGTTTAAAACCAAAATAAGTAAATAAGTAATACCGCTGCAGTATGTGCTAAATGTGCAAAATTATGTGCAAAATCTCTACAGCTTGTTCAATTCAATAATAGCAGCAGGAACAAAGCTGTTTCTGTAACGTTTGGTTCTACATTTGGGGACTAGAAACCTCCGTCCAGAGGGAAGGAGCTGGAACTCGCTTTGTAGAGGGTGGGAGTCATCATTTAAAATAGAGGAAGCTATCCGCTGTAACTGTTTGGTGTACAGGGATGTCGGAAAAAACTGTGACTCACCAATCAGTCGAGAAGACCATTTAACTATTTGGTTTAAGGCATTTCTTCCCTTCAAAGACGTGTGACCGAACCATGACACCAAGGAAAAAGATAAAATAGATTCAATAAAAGCACGATAAAACATGGTCATTATAGTTCGGTCAATGTGAAAGTGCGAAAGTTTCCTCAAACAATACAGACGCTGATGACCCTTTTTACACACAGCTTCCAAGTTGGCTTCAAAGTTCAATTTTTCATCAATAACAGTCCCTAGATATTTGTAAGATTGCACAAACTCAATGGTCTGACCTTTGATTAAAGTGACATTGTGTGTATGATTTTTCCTCCTAAAATCAATAACCATATCTTTGGTTTTTAAAGTGTTAAGTTGGAGATAAGACTCCTCACACCAATGTACAAAGTCATCAATCACAGGGCCATGGCTGCTCTCATTTTCCTGAAGCAGACTGACAATAACAGAGTCATCCGCATATTTTATAATGGATCTGTTGTCATATCTGCTCCGGCACATGTCTGTGTAGAGAATAAATAATAAAGGTGACAGCACACAGCCTTGAGGTGAACCAGTGGACGTGCACTTAAGGTCTGAGAGGATACCATTTACTCGGACTCTCTGTGTCCTGCTGGTTAAAAAGTCGAGAATCCAACCCACTAGATTTTTACTTAAATCAAACTGTTCAAGGAGCCTTCTGGTTAAAATGTGAGGTTGGATTGTATTAAAAGCAGACAAAAAGTCCACAAATAAAAGTCTGGCATGTGTCCCATTAAAATCCAAGTGTTTAAGAAGCATGTTTAGCAGAGTGAGTGTCGCATCCTCCACTCCTCTGTGAGGCCTATATGCAAATTGCATGGGATCCAAAGTATATTCAGACTGCCTTAAAATCTCAGACCTGACCAGTTTTTCAAAAGTTTTCATTAAAACTGAGGTCAGAGCTACTGGTCTGAAATCACCAACAGTTTTAGGGCAGTTGGATTTAGGGACAGGGACAACTACAGCATCTTTCCAGATGACAGGTACGTGTTGTGTCTGTAGTGACTTATTATAGATATAATGGAACACAGGACTCAGTTCAGTAGCACAAGATTTCACTAAACGACCACAGATATTGTCAGGACCATGACTTTTGTTAATTTTTACAGAGCAGAAAGCCTTTTTGACATCCTGAAGGTCAATGTTAAAGTGCTGAGTGTCCTTAAGTTTACATCTCAGTTCCTGAAGTTCTTTGCTAAAATCAAAAACATCAAAACAACAATAAAAACAATTAAAAACATTAGCAAGATCAGAATCTGAGTCAAAACCGTCTAAGGTGATACGAGTGCAGCTCTCTGGGTTCTGGAGGCCTGCGATAGTTTTCATACTCTTCCAGGCTGAACCAAGTTTGTTTGCAGCCATTTTCCTCTCCAAATCTGATTTGTAATTTTGTTTTGCTTTTAAAATTTCAATCTTTAGCTCCTTTGTGGCTGAATGCAGATCAGATGCAGTTCCCTGTTTAAAGGCAAGAGACTTTTTTTGTAAACAGGACTTGACTGATTTGGTAACCCATGGTTTGTTATTAGGATATATTTTAACACGCTTACATGGTATGATCATATCCCTACAAAAGGCAATATATGAGCATGTTACATCCGCCAATGAGTCCAAATCATCACCACAGGACTGTGTGAAAATGTCCCAGTCAGTGCAGTTGTAGCATTCCTGCAGGGAGATAACTGATTCCTCTGACCAGACCATTACATCCTTAGTCTTAGTCTTCTCTCTTTTCAGGACAGTCTTATATGTGGGCAGTTGTGATCAGCAGAGTCCAGAGGGGGGAGTGGAAGAGATTTATATGCATCCTTTACTGATTCATAACAAAGATCTAGTGTCTTGTCCCGTCTGGTTGGACAGGAGACATACTGATAAAAGTTTTTGAGTGTCTTTTTGAGACAAACATGATTAAAATCACCTAAAATAAAGTTAGGTGCATCAGGTGAGATCGACTGGAGTTTCTGCACAACATCAAAGACGGTGCTGGAGGCAGAGGCGGGGTCAGCTTTCGGATGAATGTACACCGTTGTTATAAAAAGTTGAGGAAACTCGCGGGGCAGGTAAAAGGGACGTAATGATACAGATAAAAGTTCTACATTAGGCGTACAAATACGCTCTCTGACAGTCACCGATGTACAGTAACGTCTGTTGACATATACACATACCCCTCCTCCTTTTTTTCCCCGTTGCCTCTGCCCGTCGGTCCAAACGGAATGGAGCCCCAAAACCATCAATGGACAGGTGGGAGTCCTGGTCGCGCTCGGTAAGCCATGTTTCGCAGAAGGCCATGACGCAGCAGTCCCTGAAGTCCTTCTGGTGACAAACGTTTCTCTGAAGTTCGTCCAGTTTATTCCTCAGGGACTGGACGTTTCCCATGATGAGCGAAGGTAGAGGGATCCGTTGTCTTCTCATGCGTAGTCTGACGCCTCCTCGTCTACCCCACTTCTTCTTCTTCTTGTTCCACTTCTCCCTGCTCGTGCCACTACCATCTCTCAGAATAAGATCTGGTATCTGTGATGTGAGGTCTGTCACCTGGGCTAAACTGGCAAAGTTTAGCTGTAGTAGCGTGTCTCTGGAGTACTGAATCCTCGTCAGGCTTACAGCCTCAGTGACATTGCAGGCAAGAAGTCGGTTCAAAAGAAACCACAGCACGGAAAAATAAAGAAAATCCATTTTAGATTGGTGGAGCCTTAAGCACTTGATGTCCGAAATCAAAAATATACAACAAAGTATTCAACAAAGACACATAAAGACGTTAAAAAACACACACGAGGACGCCAAACTCTCATCCACTGCTGGTCGCTGCGTGCGCATGCGGAGCTTTGGAACTTTCACTTTGAAATTTGCTTTTCCATGGCATGGATGGCTGCTGCCTGGCACCCTGATCCTTGTCTTAGTCAATTTGTGAAGCCACACATGAACTGTCACTTGCCAATTAGCTCAGTGAGATAAAGGACGGACTTCAGTGTCAGAAGTCATGAGTTCGAGCCTCAGCTAAGGCAGGATGGACTTTCAAATGTGAAAGCCTTATGTTCAGGTATCATGCTATGTGGATTAGAGACTACTAAGGTTAAAATAATTATGATTCAGGGAGTTTTGGGAAGAGACAAATACTCTTTATCAACACGTTTCCCTGTTATCCCTTGTCCCTTTTCCCTGTTTATTTGGCTTAGCTATCAGTCAATATGCAGAGTCTCTTGTGCCAGAAATTGTGAGTTCAAGCCTCAACTGATGTAAAATGCACATTAGAATGCCACCTTTTTTTTCATCTTCCTACACTCTGCTTGTTGCTCAGAATTGCCTAATTTTGCCTAAAATTGCCCGGCCCCGACCATTGCTGCGCAGCAGCTATAATTGTGTATGTATTCGGATATTTTCCCCTCTGAATTGGGAACAGGACATATGGGGCGTGACAACTCATTGCAGTTTGTGATTTTAATAAATTTTTTTCAAAACACAAACCAAGTAAAAACAGACAACTCTGGGAAGAAGACAGGGACACAGAAGTGGGGTGTAGACAGCACGACAGCAGTTTACTCCAAGTCTTTTGGCTTTCCCTGGAGAGGAATAGAAAAAAAAAAAAAAGACAAAAATGTTCATATTTTAGTCACAGCCTGACTTTCAAGACATAGGAATTTCAAGAACATTTCAATACTTAAAGGGGAAGTATGGTTTTATATATGGTATATTTTCCCATCTACTTTTATCTAAATGATAGGGGTGTAAAGGTTTTGAACCGAACCGGAAAACCTAGGTTCAAAGGATTTAGGTTTAGAAACTCACTCTGGCTTCCCGAACCGAGGTTTTTAAATTTTTATTTTATTTATGTAGACTGGTCCTAAGAAAAGTGTTAATTCATTTATGTTATACCTCAGACTATAAGAAGTTTTTCATTTTTATTTTATTTAATTAGACAATGTAGACTGGTCTTAAGACAAATGTTTATTTTTTGTATTCCTGGATAGTTAAGAGATTAACAGAAGTTAGAACTGGTAAGAAAAGTGTTACACTTAAATATAACTTAAGTAATGTGCATGTTCTTTATTGCAGTGCAACATTTCTTTAAAAAATCCAGACATTTTTTCTGGAAGTTTTCAAAACGTTTCTTTAGTAGTTTTGAAAACCGAGTTTGAACCGAATCGTGGGTTAGGTGAACCGTTACACCCCTACTAAATGAGTGGTGGGATTTTCAATATTTGCAATTGCTCCAGTACAAAGCAAGGGACTGCAGTGTGTATTCCGAATACACTGAAACAAGCTTTGGACCTGCAGTCCCTAACCACTGCTGCTGAAAAAGTAATGAGTTTGAATGCAATACTCACCTCTGTCTGAGGGCCCCTTTTTCTGATGTCACTTATTTTTTCCGAGATGCTTCTTCTTACAAGGGCCAGCTGCTGCTCAATGGCCTCCTTTGGATAGCCCAGCTTCACCAGTCGGTCCGTCAGGCAATCTATGACCAAAGACAAAGAACTTAGTGACTTAGCAAACTACAGCAAAACTGCTGTGAGCCAATGCGTTTCTCTGTGAATTGATATTTCTTTGTTAGCTGATCAGCAGTACAAGATGCCCAAACCATTTCAAACGTGTTTGAAATTATCAGCAGAAAATCTGAACTGGTCTGATAGTCTGAGCAGCATGTGACCTATGCAATGAAAACACAACAGTAATAATTTGTAAAGTAAAATAAACTTTTTTTTCTCCTTTAGTTGACCTGACATTCTTACCAGTTGTTTTTTGAGGTCAGGACTATTTCTGAGCTGCTCCTCCAGGTTTTCAACAGACAGGCGATCAGCTAATGGCAGCAGATTTGGCTCAACACCTATCTCTTCTTCAGCTACAGATGTCAATCCCTGGACAGTTGTGAAAATGATTTTCATTTGGTCCATCATCATCTCTTGATTTGTGAGAATATTTCGGGGTGCTAGGAAGAAAAAAGGTTTTGTGGATAAGTAATTGAACAATTGATCTTATAAAAATGTATTCAGTCAACAGCAGATCACAGCCTATGAATACAATAAAATACTCACATGTATGAAGACTGGTTTGTGGTCTCCTGATCAGTTGATGTGGCTCAGAGGAAACAGTCTTTCTCTGGTGCAGGCTAGGGGACGCACAGCCTCTCTGGTGCAGGCTAGGGGACGCACGGCCTCTCTGGTCCAGCTCAGGAGTATGGTTCATCCTGCAAGTAGCATGATTAGCATTGGATTGCAAGGATACCCTTCCTTTGTTGGTGTCTTTCTAAGTGGAATAAGTTCTTCAGGAATTAGGAATAAATAAAGATTTCTGGTGCATTAGACAGTCCATCTTGTACAAAAAGAAACAGAGCAAAGCAGTCCAGAAATTTTTCGGATTAAATTAATAGCTTATCAAATTCAATTTAACAGTAGGGGTTTACCGTGGTTTTCGTGTTGGTATGACAGCTTCCTCCCCAGAATCATTCCCTTGAGGATCGGGGCCAAATGCATGAAGAATCTTTGGTGCACCAGGCAGATCAGCTGGTCTGCAATGACATAGCAAACCAATTATTGTATCAACAATTTACATACCAATAGCAGAAGATTAAACTCAAATGAACAATTCAAACTCCTTACAATGACTTAGCTTTTGGAAAGACGTGCCACCTCATCTTCATCTTCACCAGGGAAGTGGATGTTCTTTGGTCTAATTAAATACTTGATGTTATTAAAATTGAAAATGCACATAAATATAGGCATGTAAAAATAAAACATAACTTACTTTCGTCGCCTTTTGGGTTTAATTGGAGAATCCTCCCCATCTGTCCCAAGGTCAGTGTGTTCAACAGCTTCTGGAAGCTTTAGCCTTGCCTCATTGTAATCATCTAAGTGATAGAGTGATAGAGTACTTAATGGTTATTTTTTAATGGTTATTTTGTTTGTTATTCACATGAAAAAGCTCAAACACAACTAGTTACATTTCAGTAACGTGACTGATCCATAGAAATGTTTCTTTCCATAGAAATTCTGTATTTACATTTCTCAAACATTTTGAGAACCACTACATTAGATTACAGATGTCTACCATTTTCAATGATTTGCCATCACGAGCAATGATTGTACTGTACCTTAGACGTTCTTTCTGTTCACACCAGCCAGCACACCCCTGCAATATAAATAAAATAAATACAAAATGCCGACACAACTTCATAATAAACTACTTAAAAAAGACACATGTATGTTTTCCATATAAACCCAATTATCTTTTGCTTTTTAACAGCTTACGCTTAGCCTCATAGTTATAACTCGATATCCCGTGCAGCTAGCTCATTGAGTTAGCTTCACTCCTTTCTATAACCCGGTAACTAGAGCCAATATTGTTTTTACATAGAAACAGAATTCCAGCGTAGAGACTAACTATGTCCCACAGACTATTACAACCCAAAATATGAAAAAGCAATGGCTCGCTCACTGCAGGGCTCCGTTAGCAATTGTACATTGCACCGAGTGAGTGATGTTTCTAACAAAGCTTCTCTTTAACGGACATGGGAAACTCGGAGATTCCAGCTTCCCCGTTCAAATGGAGCAGTTTAAACTACCAAGTTATTTCTTAATCAAAAATATTCTGTACAGATTAAATAAATAAAAACGTAAACTCACCTCAACTTTGTTCGTGTCTCTCTGCTCAAAACGGCGTATCCGGTTCTGTTCGCAGTCTTTAAAACAGGAAGTAGCTAGAGCCAATGAGAGCGTAGGAAACGGTCACATGTTGAGGGATGGCCAATGGGAGCGAAGGACTAGATTGGTTGGTTGTTTGGTAGTCAGGTGGATGGCCATTCTGTAGTTCTATTGGTTGGGAGGCGCCAGCGGACAGTCTTCAGAATAGTAAGAGATTTTATTTCTCAACACACAAAAACTAATTGACCCGCAATTCAGTAATAGGTAAGGTTTGGGCCATCTGTTTTAATTATTATTCATTCAATTCTGACAATTTTTTGGTTTTCTGTCAGTGTTGGAACACGTGATTTGGATGTGTTTATGAGTTTGAATGCACTTAATTGCTATAAACTCTGAAAGACTAAATTTAATTTGGAGTGGGGTGGTGGTGTGTGAGACACCAGTAAAGGTAGAAAGACATGTTAAAGGTAAAACTTAACAATTCTTTGTGGTTCACACTTAAGAGAACACATGCGTGCCTATTCATATGAGACAGATATGGGCAACATAGGCTCAAACACAATCGGCCCACATGTGGCATGGACAGATCTGGGCCACATAAACCAAATCACAATCGGCCCACATGTGGCATGCCATCATATAAACAGTGCCATCATTGCCAGACCTGGCCCACATCCGGTTGACATACCACTTGCCATGCCAGCAGTCGGCCAGCAGTGCCGGCTTAATGCCAGATCCGGCCCAGACCTGCTATGTGGGTTCAGTCGCAAAAGGCCAAAGGTGATCTTGGAATATATTAAATTAAATCACTGAACACTGCAATCTACAAACATACTAGCCTACGCAAGGACCCACTAGAAATCACACAGATGTGATCGCTAAAGAAAGGAGATGAACTAATGTTGTGCCGTTCACGAACGATTCGTTCAAAAGAACTAATCTTTTAAGTGAACATACTGAACCGAATCACTTCAAGTGATTCGTTCGTTTCTCAGTTCAGTTGAGCTGTCAGCAGCGCAGCTGCCGCAGCACGCAGCAGCACACAGCAGCACCGGGCAGGCAGCCGGCGAGCCGCTGCAGGGAGAGAGGGAGGGACCGCGCGCGCCGACTGCGCCGCGTCACCGACACCTGAATTGCTCGGTGAACGAATCACTCAGTGAACTACACTCTCCTGAATCATTTTCCTTTGAGCAATACACTTTCATGGCGACCGTTGTTCCCCGAGGTTTTAACAGATTAAGTTTCCAGATAAACAAACTTAAAACGTTAGGCTGGCAGTAATGAGAAGAGAGTGAGACTCACCAGCTGTAGCAGGCACTAGGCAGAAGCGACAGAGGGAGATAGGGGTGTGTTGTGTTCAAGTGTACCTTGGAGAAAACTAACTTTTTTTTTTTTTCTAATTCTGCTAAATTGCCACCGCAACAACTCACGTACAGTAGGACACAGCATGTAATAAGTAGTGTATAAAACCCGCAGTTTGAGTTGCATTTAGAAGACAAGAGGCTGCTAACCAGTGCGCTGAGGAGGCCGAATTGATATTAAAGTTTAACATGGCCTATTTCATTGCCAATATAATATTTAATTTCATTTATTGTTCAAGTATTTATCACTAATACAGTGAAAATGAGAGGAAATATGAATATTTACTTTGCAAGTTGATTTCGCCCCTAAATTTTCTGCTTGCGCTCCTAAAATTTTAAGTTAGGGGCCACTGTGCTCCTAGTAAAAAAAGTTAGTGTGGAGCCTTGAATTTTAGATATAAATGATAATTACTGATACCAGCTTCATGATTTGCATGTGAAATGGCATCTAGGAAGGTCATTTTAAGTGCTCTATTGTTAAAATGTGAACGTATCTGTTTTTTTCAACATTATAATGTGTAGTTAGGGCCTGTTACACACTAAAATTACGAATTGTTTTGCTCAGTTGTTCTGAGTAAAAAAAAAAAAAAAAGTAAAAAAAATCTTCCATGTACTGTCATTGTCTTCTCAGGAAAGTGTGTGCTTGTGCAGATCAGTTTCAGTTTGTCTTGTTGGCATTTTATGATTAGCACTGTTAAAGAAAAGCTTTGGTTTTGAGTTTTATGCCCTCAACAATTCCCCTTCCTTGATAAAGGTGCTCTTGCCATAATAACACTGTGCCTAAAATTTTTTGACTTTATATAACTTTATAACTTCATATAGGTTTAAAAAATAAAAAATAAAAAATTACGGTTCATCCATAAAGAACAAATTGTGATGAATGGTTTATTTCATGCATTAGTGTTTGTACCAACATATCATTTTAATCACAGAGAGCTTTATGGCCTCCAAGAACAAATCTTTACAACCAATAACATTCTCAAGTAGGAGTGGTAGAAGTAGTAGTGCAGTTTGCCTCACTAACTGCACTGTAAATATTTAGTGTTTGATGGCTCAGATCTTTATTATGGTTCTGGCACCTTATCACCTTGCTAAGCTCCTCAGCCCATAAATGCTCTGGCATAGTCTGCCTACACAGCTTAGATCAGTCAGCTAAAAAACACTGCTCCATTTTCTTTACTAATATTGTTATATTTCTTCTGCTCTGCCTCCTGACCTCTTTCTGCCTTTTTCTTCAAACTTTTTCTTCAAGATGTCCTGTCTGATAAAGGCATAAAAGGCAAAAAAAAAAAAAAAAAGGTGACAGGGACAACACATCACTCATGTAAATGTGATATCTTAGAACCATTTGGTGTAGACATCCATTAAAGATTCAAGGATGACATAATTAAATTTTGGTGATCAAGGGTCAAAGGTCACTGTGACCTGTGACTTGTTTCATAATAATAATTGATTCATAAATGTGACAAGATTTCACACAAATGTCTAATAGGATACTGGCAGTTTAACCATATACATGTAACTAAACTACAAAATTCACATAATTGTAATTTGCTACAGTTACTGGCGGATATGTGCATTCTGCAGACTGTGCATTCAGGCCTGAACTATTGTTCCACACATAAATAAAGACAAATTTTGAAAAAAAAAAAAAACTCTGTTATGCTGTACATTTTCCCATCTCTGTGCTATGCTTGTTTCTCTGCCATGCTTATGAGTGTGATTTATGTACTACACGTGTAATAATGTGTCTAACCAGGGCTATTAGTAGCTTTGACATTTTGTTTCCCCCTCTTCATACAGAAAAGACTAACTGTGAATGAAAGATACATTCTCTCTTTACAGTATATTGGTATCACTGGAGTCAGGCTGCAGTATTTTAAGTGTAACAATGAGTTTGATAGATTTTCTAAACCAGGCATAGAAAAAGGCGTAGATCAGAGGGTTTAGAGTGGAGTTAAAAGAGACCAGAAATATGGCAAAGGCAGAAGTTGAAGCATTGAGTAAGGTGTCCTGGCCTGTAAGTGCAACACTGACATATGGGCAGACACATATTAGAAACACAACTACAACAACACCAAGAGTCCTGGCTGCTTTCATCTCAGATTTCTTAGCAGTTACTTTCACTGAAGTCTGGTGTGTGGTGGCTTGAATGTGGGACCTCATGGCACGAGCCTGAGACACAGCCACCACAAATACTCTCATATACAGAACTACAATGATAGTGACAGGACTTATAAAGGATAAAAAAAGGTCCACAAATCCTGCAACATATTCAACAACAATCACACAGTCTCCAACACAGGAGTTATACCTTTCTGGTTGTTCCAGGTTATCCTTTAGCAGCAGACTGTGACAGAGAGCAGAACACATCCAACACAGACAAATGCAGAACTGAACTCTTTTTGGAGTGACTTTGGTAGAATAATGCATCGGGTCACAAATAGCCACATAGCGGTCAACTGATATGAGCACCATGGTTCCTATTGAGGCAGAGGTAACAATATAGTCCAAAATATTATATACGACACACATGAGGTCACCAAGGAACCAGCAACCGTCTGCGAGGACAATTTGATAGGACATGAGGAGACCCACGAAGCAATCTGAGACAGCCAGAGAGAGAAGGAGGAGGTTGGTGGGAGTGTGGAGCTGCCTGGAGAAAGAAGAGAGCAATATACTTATAAGCTGTCATATAATCATACCAGCAGATAAATCCATGTCTGAAACACAAAAATATATTACTTGGGAACATGACACTTTTCCTTCACAGCCTGAGATTGAAACATTTCTTTCTATACAGCTATCAGTTTCAGAAATTGCTAAAATATTTGTCTACTTGAAGTGTGAGATGGAGATGATGACCAGCAAGTTGAGAGTCACAGTGAGCAGAGAGATGAAGGACAGTGTGATGTAAATGAGCATGAATACAGAGTGAGGACGTGTGGTCCTCTTGCAGGAGAAGTTGAGGAGTTGTGGAAAGCACAATTCATCTTCTTCAAGGGATATCATCATCAGAAGGAGACGAGAAGCTGCTGAGCTCTTTCAGCTCTCTGAAGCTCTCTGTCATATAACTGATTCATTTATCTCCTTCCTCCACATCTCTCCTCCCTCTTTTCCTCTAGTGACATTTTTTCCAGTGAACTTTCAGTAGATCTTTTTCAGTTCTAATACTGTTTTCAGTGCCAGTACATTTGAAAAATGTTTGAATCCATTTTTGGTCTGGTTTAATTATCAGGTTTCATTTTCAATGCCAGATATAAAGTATAGAAAGTCACTGTCCTGGCACACTGGCCTAACCAGTCATAATTTGAATATTCTCCTAACAATTAAAGTGAAAAAAAGTGACCTGAGTGGATAGTGGGGGAAACGGAAACTTTTCTTGACAAACAGAGCAGCGGCCCCTAATATATTCAAACAGTAAGCACAGTCAAGAGTTCCCATGGAAGGTGTTGTTAGTGCGGATCAGTTTAATTGTCACATCTACTGAGTCTCTCACAGAAAAATATGTCCCTGGAGGGAGGATTCAATAGGTGTAAAGGAATTAGCAGTGAAGTCCCTATTTCATACCCTCTATTAGGACCCCTAGTCATCACTACAGCATTTATAGTTCCTGCTGTATCTTTTAAAAAAAGACCCATGCTGAATTGACATTTCAGTGTATCTCCTGAAAAGCTGAGAAAAGTTTCAATCATGGCTCTTTAAGGGTGCGTGGCATTAGACTGCAAAATCAATCTTACCCAACAGAATAGCAGCTAACAGCTAAAAACTGTATTCAGAGCGTAATTGATGAGACCCGCTGCTGCCTTGTTCAGCAGGGGTCCGTTTCACAAAGCAGGTTCAACAAACTCTGAGTGTAACCCTGAACTCTGAGTTGATCTACTCTGAGATAGGAAACTCTGAGTTTCCGGTTCCAGAACAGCTGATTTGAGTTGGTTTAATCAACTCGGAGTAGTTTCACCTGGAGTTAAGCGCGTGCACCACAACTATAAAAAGCCAGCATCAATGGAGCCCCGATTCGACGAGTCACCATGGCAACGGGGAAGAGGAGGGCTGCGTTTTTCACCCCACTTGAATTGGAAATCTTAATGCGCTCATATGGTGAGTTTGAACACGTTTTTAGAAAGAAGTGCAACACTGCTGCAGCTGCAAAAGAGAGGGAGACGGCGTGAGAGAATCATTGCTGCTCGGGTCAATGCGTAAGTTTAAATGTAGTCCTTTGCAATCACAATAATATTACAGGAGAAAACTGTTTGAATGGTAGCCTATTAAGTTATTTCATTTAGGTGCAATCCCGCGGGGGAGAAGCGCACGTGCAGCAGCTTAAGATGAAATATAGAAACACTGTTCAAACAGGTAAGACCTCGGCATAATCTCATGGAGGTACCTCATTTTGATCATGTTTTACATTGTAAAGTAGCCTAAATATTAAGTGGCTGTTTGACTGTGCAGTTGTTTTATCCCACACATAGCCTAAATGTCTTCATCATGTTCTGTTAAATAATTAATAATTAATAATTAGGTTGTGTATGTAGATTATGGACTGTGACGTGAAACGGTACTGCTCAAAAAGATAATTGTCCGGAAATGCAAGAACATCTATGCGCGGTCTGATAACAATCTCCCAACGAATATTTAATTCTCTGCGCAGTAACGCTGCTCCTTCACCCACTGGATCGTTAACGAAAGGACATGCCATTTTGACAGACGGCAGAACTAGGCTACGCCAAAAGTCGCCTGCTGACTGAATGAATGAATGAGGAAATCAAATAGCGTGTGTGGCTGAAAGAGGGCGGAGACAGAGAGAAACTAGAGGTTCATTGAGAAAAACCTGGTCCCGACCAGGTTAGGTTCATAGAGTCTGTTACTACGGTAACTGACCAGAGCTTAAGTTACCTCTCTCATCGTAACAGCTAGAGTCCTCTTTCCTCCTGGTTTTGAAGGTTACCTCCCTTTTTGAAACGGAAAACTCAGAGTTCCCTCATTTCAGGTTAACAGACTCAAGGTTTTCACTAAACCTGCTTTGTGAAACGGACCCCAGGTCTGAACCATCCATGTTGGTAATTTTCACACGGAAATACAAGAATGTATTTTTCAGATATAAATACTTGTCAGGGATAAAGAACTCCAACAGACTGTTATCATTTAACACTAAAAGGGGTTGGAATTCTGTAAACATTGGATCTTCTACTGTTAATTGAGTCATGGGCGTCCGAGCAGAAATCAGAGAATGAAATTGAAAATGAGGATACAAGAGAATATGAAAATAAAAGAAAAAGACGCCCCTACCTCCATCCTTGGACACTTTTGAAGAATTTAGTGCTTTATGGGCTTTGTAATTAACTGGTCTAAGTCATTATTACTTCCGCTTAACTCATTCCTTGTCCCTTCCACCATACCATCCAACATTCCAGTGGTGAAGTCCTTTAAATACTTAGGAGTGGATATTTTTCCCTCTCTATACACCACTATAATAAAAAATTCAGCATCTTACAGATGAAGCTGATGTATGTGACTCGCCATATCCACCCAAGCATGTATCTCATTAAAATGGTTTTACCAGTAATTTATTAAAATTTGCTTTCTCTCTCACCCCCTCAGGGTTACTGGGGTAAGATTCACTGTCTTATCTCTAATTTTATTTGGAAGGGCAAACATTCTCGTCTCAAGTTGTCAACTCTACAGTGTGCCAGGAAACAAGGAGGACTGGCTGTCCCTAATTTCAAGATGCATTTTTGGTCATACATGTTACGCCCATCATCAGTCTGGTTTGACCCCAATGTAGTAACTTTATGGAAGGCTACTGAGAAGAATTTGGCCTCTCCTCATTGATTACAAGACCTATTATACTCTAATCTCTCTCATAAATGTTCACAGTCTAAATTGGGCCCCATAATGTCTTTCCTTTTATCAACCTTGCAAAAGGTAGAAAAAGCTACTCACTCTCATCTAAAGTGGCATACTCGCAGTCCTATCTTTCATAATTTTGCCCTCCTTACTGGAGGTGTCCCCTTTACATTTCCCCAGTGGAGCAAGAGAGGAATCCATACTTTGTCTGACATCTGAAATAAGGAGGGCCTATTCAGGCATGGTCCTCTGCAGCAGGAGATGTTAAAAAGCTGCTGACTTGATGTAGCCGGACGGCTTCTCCCTCCTGGCCACTGCATGGCACTGTGCCAAGTTCATCGGTACTGTGGCTGCGGGGCGGCACTTGGCACATCTGTATATACAGGTGGGCAGCCTCACCTCGTTCTCTTCCTTCCGCTCTGAGATCTCCTCGTGGAGGTGGCAGCAGCCTGGCGTGGCGGATCCGTGGTGTGGCAATATCAGGGTGCACGGCGTATCCACTCGTACAACCCGTTTCCGGGTCGCTACGCTCGGTGTGCTGTGGGTTGCATCCGTGTCTGCTGTGAATAATTGTGCTGCAGCTTTTGGTGGCTCTCCTCCACCTGCTTGCTGCCACGCTGTGCCTCGGCAAAATGGCTGCAGTTAAGTACGTGGCCTGTCATACGCTGCCACTTCCCTTGGATGAACTGTTTTGGCTCTACGCTCTACCTTTCTATGCTCTACACTCTACCTTTCTACGTGCTACACATTTCGGCTCTACGCACTAGGCTCTACACGCTAAGCTCTATGAATTTAGCTCCATTGTTCTGCTCTGTCAGGTTTTGGCTGTACTGGGCTCTGTTTAGCAGGGCTGACTCCCTCTCTCCTGCTGCTCTGGTGCCAATTGGAGCATTTTGGCTCATTCATTTGATCCTGACCGCCATACCCATACCTGCCAGCAGACTTTTCACTGTTAGTGAAAGCCACAACCCGCAGCCATTATTAGAGCCCAAAACTGTATTTTAATGTGTACATTTGGTTGTTTGCTTTGAGTTAATTGATGAAGTTTCAGTTGTTAACTTACGTTTACATTAAACATTATTAATTCTATACATTTCTTTTGGAGTTCAGTTTTCTTTTGATACCTTGATTCTAATTTTAATGAATGGTCTATGGAGTGAATGAGTGAGTGAAGTTTTTATGAGTGACCACCTTTTAGTTGTCTGGTCACCAGGGACTGCTAGCCCTTTGTGGCAGGGATACTAGCTGTTAGCTGAAAATGTTTTGTCGGACCTTACAGATTTTTGGTTGCATCTGAGGTGTGGCTCAGCTTGACAACCCGCAAAGCAATAGAAAAATGCCATTACAGTGCTGGTACTTGGATTGGAGTAATTTTGTTTGTGTTTGTTGACTACCTCAGCTTAACTCTTGATGTAAATTGTTGCGTGCAAATGCTATACCTAGATAAATCAAACCCTGCAATCTGCTGCAGGACTGTGCTTGACTGTGTGTTTGTGATAGAAATGGTTTCCAGTTGCTGTTATTTTAATGGTTGCTGTTAAACTGAATTGCAGTAACACCACCTTGTCCAGACTGTGCTAACCTAAGTTTTGCTTGGTAATCCAACAGCAGTGACCCACTGAAAGTGGTCGTGACTGGAACGGACACCTTTTTTTCTCATGGCTTTTTTGTTTATAGGTGCTTCTTAGGCTTTAATCCAGAGACAGACACAAAGTCAAAATGGCATGTATACACTGACCAGGAAACTGAACAACTGAGTGATGTCCATGTAGACCTTCTCATTCCAATCACCTGTGCACGCCTATATAAGCACATTCTACTTTCTCATGTTCATCTCAGTTCTCATGACTGTTTATCACACAAAGACTGCTGTTACCCTGCGTTTCAATTGTGCACTGCGTCATGGATTACAAACTCATTCTCGACACCTGGACAATGAAATGTTCATGATGATGATCAGTCCGTTGTCTCAAAATCTCCAGCATCCTTGGTTCCTCTGATGCAGCCAACCTCCCGGCCAATGCATCTGCACTCTGTCATACACGTCCTCTGGCCTGCCATCGTCCACTACTCTCTGTCTAGCAGCTCTAAGAAGTCTCCCTTTCCACCCAGGAGCTGTAGTCCCCACCACTGTCAAGGATGCCTGATGCCAGACCAGCAAGGATTGTGGCGTTCCGCCCGCTATAATCCAGAAACTCACTCAGTTCCCAGACTGGGCTAGCCTTGGTCCTACTTCAATTTCCGACTGGACAGTCACCTCCTTCCAGCGTGCCCTCAGGGATAAGGAAATTCCATTCCACTGCACTGACAACAAGGCAAGACAACACCACCTCAACCACTCCGGCCAGCCACCCACTTCCTGGTTTTCCACCTAGTGTCACAATGCAGTCTCTTCCAGCAATACAAATGACTGCTTCAACCCTACCTGAGGGCCAAGTCATATCACTGCTCATTTTCCCTCCTTCCGTGTCTGGTCTGTTTCAGGTTTTTTCCTCTTTTCTTTCATTTCTGCATCAGCACCCTGCACATACTATCTCTGCACATGCATCCCTTCATCCCAGCATCGTTTTCTCTGCCCTTTCTTTAGCTGCAGTCTCCACCCCCTCCCGCAGCTCTTCCCATCTCTTGCAGTTACCTCTATCAATATTGCCACTCAAAACACTACAGCCTCAACTAGTCAAGGTGCTCCTTCCACCGCATCTACTCAATTTCCTTCTGCTCTATCACTGTTCTCCCCTCTCCTCCACTATTTTCCCACTGTATTTTCTGTTTCCACAGCACCCTCCACCACCAGTCCTCTTGCTCCACCCTCACTCAGTTCACTACCAACTGGCCCTGAGCAAGGTCTTCGACAACAGCCTTCAGGTCTCTGCATCTGTCCAGTCAACCTGCTGGGAACTGGACAGCTGGCTCTATGAAGTTTCCATCTTCATTGTGGAAACACTGGAGAGAAAGGTAAGCAGCTATCTCTGGAGATGGCTGGGGTTTTCCCAGAAGCCTGAACAACAACACCGTGGTCCAATTGCCCTTAAAATCTTTGGAAGGTGAGTTCAAATTGACACAAACAACAGCAGTGATGATATACATGACTCAAATGATCCAAAGATGGCCCAGGCCAGTGGGAGTGGTGGTGACTCATGACTACCTCACAGAGCGATGGTGGGAGTAGTGATCCATGGGAGAGCAGGCCTTCCCAACACCACAGTAAGAGGTATGTTAGGGGGAAGAGAAGCAAAGGCTGATTAAGGGAAAGATGGAGGAAAGAATTATGAAAAGAACTGCTAGTATGAGTAAGACTAGGGGCCTGGACAAAGTTGATGCATCTCTGGAAGGCAGAGCTGCATCTTTTTCTGGATTTGGGTGGTCTACAATGTCTTGTCTGGCCAAGCAGACCTCTCTAGCTGGGGCAAAGTGGACTCTTCAAACTATCCATTGTGCTCTGGAAGAGGGATGCTGAAGCACATATTGAGTGATACAGTTGGCACCTAAACCAAACTCTGAGGCTTTTGAAAAAGCCATAAGCATGGGAATCAGCAGCCAAATATGCATCACAACCTTAGCAATTGCTTTTGTCAAGGCAGGAGACCAACCATGGGCAGGCCATAAAAGTGCAGCAGGGATCCTGGTGACCACTCAGGATGTCAGGTCTCAGTGGAGCTGGGGGAACAGCCAAGATTCACCTGTGACATTGTCAGCACCATCCTGAGGCCAGATATCTTCCTGGTGGAGAACCAAACATCATCATTATGGACCTGACAGTGCTGCAGGAGGACTGTATGGAGGAAGATGCCAAAAGAAAGTATGAGTAGGTAACCGACATTTTTACAGTTACAGTTTTAAGCACTTATTTTGAAGTTATAATTTTAGATCCTCATTGTTTGCCATATGCCATAACCAGGTACAAGATTTAAACCTTCCGATGACTGGATTTTAAGTTTGTTCTCACCTGGTTGTGGCTAATTGGTCTGTCCCAGCTGCTGCTAGCTAGCCTGGTTTGTTTTTAGCCTGGTGGCTAGTTTGGCCTGTCGCTTTTTACTGAGGATCTCAAGCTTTTAGCACTTTTATGGAGTTTTAATCTTTTACTCCCCACTATCCCTGGATGCCTACCTCCTCACTGGTGTAATTCCTGGAGAGTCTGGGGTAAATCTCAAAGTATGTCACTTCCTTGTTCATCTCTGAGATCAGGGGAGAGTTAGCCTCCATTGAGCAGCTCAGGTCGGCCTCTGCTCCCAGCTATCCTCGCTGGAGTACATCGAGCCGACCAGTCTACCAGCGGGGGTAACACTTTCAGTCGACCTGTCTCCTGGCTGTTCCACTTGGGCCTTGATGGTTAAAGGCAAGAACAGATGCTCCCTTCCCCTCTACGATTCCACAGACTTGGAGCTGTCTAACTTCTTTGCTCCTCTGGCTGATGTGCCAACGTCGCCTTCACCACTGTTGAATAGAGGTTGTGCCAAAGGGAATCGCAAAGCTAGCGTTACTTCCAAAAGGTGCAGATCTTCATGATCCTCAGAGAAATGCAATGAATTTGCCACTTACTTTAAGTATAAAATTTCCAACATTAGAAATGTAATTGTTGCTTCCTCTGCTGGTGGCTGTGACCTCTCTTCTTCCACTCAGTGCCATACTGCCAGCACTCTTCCCAACTTCGCCCAGATTGAGTCTAGTGAGCTACAGGGTGTGCTGCAGCAGCTCAGTTCTGCAACATGCACTCTTGACCCAATGCCTACTAAGTTATTCAAAATTGTTTTAGCTGTTTGGTTTGTCCTTGAGATTGGTAATGCCTCTCTACATTCTGGTATCTCCCCCTCATGTCTCAAACATTCTATTGTAACACCATTGTTAAAAAAGAATAATCTTGATCCACTTGCTTTTGAGAATTACAGACCAATATCAAACCTTCCATTTTTGGGGAAAATTCTTGAAAAGGTTGTTTTTACCAACAATTGCATATGTATCTGTCAAATAATGATTTGTTTGATGTTTACCAGTCTGGTTTTAGAGTTAACCACAGTACCGAAACTGCCCTAGTCAGAGTTGTTAATGATCTGAAAATTGGCACAGACAATCATAACGTTTCGTGCAGCATTCGACACTGTGGACCATGTCAGCGCCTTGAACACTGTCTAGGCCTTAAAGGCACCGTTCTAAAGCGGCTTTCTCCATATCTCACAGGAACATCGTTCTCTGTGTCCATCAGTAATTGTAAATCTGATTAGGTTGGCATTCCATACGGAGTTCCTCAGGGGTTGATTCTAGGTCCTTTGTTGTTTAATTTGTACATGCTTCTGCTTGGGTCCATAATACAACAATATAATATTTCATATCAATCGTATGCCGATGACACACAGTTATACATATTTGTTTCCACCAATAACTTAGCCCGGTAAATGACCTCATCCAGTGCATCACAGATATCAGATTTTGGATGGTGAAGAATTTTTTACAGCTCAATCGTGACAAAAAGGAGATTCTGTTAGTAGGACCAAAGGCTTTGAGGAATTAAATTCAATCTTTGTTACCTCCCCTGTCTGTAAAACCATGTGATCATGTCATATACTTGGGTGTGATTTTAGACCTGATCTTAACTTCCAGAAGCAATCTCTAATATTTCTAAGATTGTCTTTTATCATCTTAGAAATATATCAAAAGTAAGATGCTTCTTGTCTCAGACAGACTCTGAAAAGCTGGTTCATGATTTTATTTCCAGTAGGCTGGATTACTGTAATTCACTTTTTGCTGGACTGACAAAGCAGACATTAAATAAACCCCAGCTTATTCAGAATGCAGCAGCAAGAGTTTTAACAAAAACTAAAAGGTCTGACCACATTACTCCTATTTTATCTTCTCCTCACTGGCTCCCAGTAAGACAACAAATTGATTTTAAAATACTTCTTATTGTTTTTAAATGTTTTAATGGTCTAGCTCCTTCTTATGTTGTTGACATGCTCACTGAGTACACACCAGAGAGATCCCTTAGAATCATTAAATAAAGGTCTCCTACCTAAAATGTACCTAAAATCAATTCTAAATCAGCTCATGGTGTTTTCAGTCATTATGGTCCTACTCTCTGGAATTTTCTTCAACATGAGCTATGGTCTGCTACAACAGTGTTCTCTTTTAAAAGCAAACTAAAAACTATCTTTTTTCACAAGCTTTTAGTTAGGCGTTTAAGTGTATATTTATTTGTTTTAGAAATTAGTATTATTATTGTTATTTTCTCTCTTTTAAGAATAATAATTATACTGCCTTCTTATCTTCTTATCTTATATATTTTGTTATGTTTGTCATGTATCATGTATCTTGAAGCACATTGAGTTTACGCTTGTCGTATGAAATGTGCTATATAAATAAAGTTGATGTGACAAGCTGGTCATTGACTGTTGCTCACAGGGCTGGAAGGTAAGATGCATGCCCACTGAGGCAGCCTGCAGAGGATTCACAAGAAACTGACTCCACAAAACCATTAGTTTGCCAGGCATCACAGGACTGGCAAGGAACACAGCCATCAAGAATAGCATTAAAACGTCTGAGTAAGCCTTGAGATCAGTGGTTCACAACCTTTTTTTCCATGGAGCTCCACCTGCATGTATCCAAGGAAAGCTGAGCCCAGCACACACCGATCAAGCATAACATTATGACCACTGACAGGTGGATAACACTGATTATCTCCTCATCATGGCACCTGTTAGTGGGTGAGATATATTAGGCAGCAAGTGAACATTCTGTCCTCAAAGTTGATGTGTTAGAAGCAAGAAAAATGGGCAAGTGTAAGGATTTGAGTGAGTTTGACGAGGGCCAAATTGTGATGGCTAGACGACTGGGTCAGAGCATCTGGTGAACTGGCGACAGGGTCATGGGCAGCCAAGGCTCACTGATGGACGTGGGGAGCGAAGGCTGGCGCGTGTGGTCCAGTCCAATAGATGAGCTACTGTAGCTCAAATTGCTGAAGAAGTTAATGCTGGTTCTGATAGAAAGGTGTCAGAAAAAACAGTGCATCGCAGTTTGTTGTGTATGGGGCTGCATAGCTGCATAGCTCCCAGTCAGGGTGCCCATGCTGACCCCTGTCCACTGCCGAAAGCACCAACAATGGGCAGTGGGCATCAGAACTGGACCACGGAGCAATGGAAGAAGGTGGCCTGGTCTGACGAATCATGTTTTCTTTTACATCACATGGATGGCCGGGGACTGTTTTGGCAGCAAAAGGGGGACCTACACAATATTAGGCAGGTGGTCACAATGTTATGCCTGATCGGTGTATATACCAAAAGAAATGAAGTAGTTCATTCCAACATTTTACAGTCAATTAAAAACCTTTACTTTTGGTAAATGTCTCTTTTCTAATATATTTTTTTTTCTTTAACAACTCAACAGAGTAGCTTATACAGACTCATCCTCACCAAGAGAACAAAAATGATTCATTTTCACAGATCTTGAGAGGTCACAGAGTTGTGGCCTACTAAGTAGCCCACCATTTTTAAGTGAAGACAAAGAAATGTATCTTTTGAAATAGTTTTGTGTACAGACTTTTGTACGTCACTGATGATGTGTTAAGGTAGATTAGTAGATGTGTCCAAAATACAGCTTCAGAGTCCTGAAATATTTGTAATTTTAGATATAATTAATAAACCCAGTAATTACTGACACCAGCTTCATGATTTGCATGTGAAATGACATCTAGGAAGGTTATTTTAACTGCTCTGAAGTTAAAAAGTGGAAGTATTTATTATAATAATGTGTTGTTATAATGTGTTGTTAGGGCCTGTTACACACTAAAATTACATATTGTTTTGCTCAGTGTTCTGAGTAAAAAATAAATAAATAAATAAAATTCCATGTACTGTCATTGTCTTCTCGGGAAAGTGTGTGCTTGTGCAGATCAGTTTCAATTTGCCTTGTTGACATTTTGTGATTAGCACTGTTAACACACTAAAAAAAGCTTTGGTCTGACTTTCATGACCTCAACAATTCCCCTTCCTTGATAAAGGTGCTCTTGCCATAATAACACTGTGCCTAAAAATGAAGTTTTCTGACTTTATATAGCTTTATAACTTTATATAAGGGTTTTTTTTTTTTTTTGTTTGTTTGTTTTTTAAAATTAAGTTTCATCCATGAATCATGAATCGTGATGAATGGCTTATTTAATACATTATTGTTTGTACCAACATATCATTTTAATCACAGAAAGCTTTATGACCTCCAAGAACAAATCTTTACAACAAATTACATTCTTTAAGTGTAGGAGTAGTAGTGCAGTTTGCCTCACCAACTGCACTGTAAATGTTTAGTGTTTGATGGCTCAGATCTTAATTATGGTTTCTGGCACCTTATCACCTTGCTAAGCTCCTAGGCCCATAAATGCTCCAGCAGAGTCTGCCTACATAGTTTCGAGCAATCAGCTAAAAAACACCGCTCCAGTTTTAAGTGTCTTGACTAATGTTGTTACATTTCTTCTGCTCTGCCTCCTTATCTCCCTCTTCAATTTTTTTTCTTCTTCTGTCTGATAAAGGCATGAAAGGTAAAATTTTAAAAAAGAAAGAAAAAAGTGACAGGGACATCACCACTCATGTAAATGTGATATCTCAGAACCGTTTGGTGTGGACATCCACTCAAGGATGACCTGATTAGATTTTGGTGTTCAGAGGTCACAGTGACCTCACAAAACATGTTTTGGCCATAACTCAAGAATTCATGATTCATAAATATGACAAAATTTCACACAAATGTCTAATAGGAAACCAGTGGTCTTGAGGAATAACTATATACATGTAACTAAACTACAAAATTCATATAATTGTAATTTGCTGCAGTTACTGGCAGAGATGTGCATTCTGCAGACTGTGCATTCAGGTCTGCACTATAATATATATTGTTCCACACATAAATAAAGACAAATTTTGAAAAAAGTCTGTTATGCTGTACATTTTCCCATCTCTGCACTATGCTTGTTTCTCTGCCATGCTTCTGAGTATGATTTATGTACTACACATGTGTAATAATGTGTCTAACCAGGGCTATTAGTAGCTTTGACATTTTGTTTTCCCCTTGTTCATACAGAAAAGACTAACTGTGAATGAAAGATACATTCTCTCTTTACAGTATGTTGGTATCACTGGAGTCAGGCTGCAGTATCTTAAGTGTAACAATGAGTTTGATAGCTTTTCTGAACCAGGCATAGAAAAAGGCGTAGATCAGAGGGTTTAGAGTGGAGTTAAAAGAGAACAGAAATATGACAAAGGCAGAAGTTGAAGCATTGAGTAAGGTGTCCTGGCCTGTAAGTGCAACACAAAAAAATGGGCAGATACATATTAGAAACACAACTACAACAACACCAAGAGTCGTGGCTGCTTTCATCTCAGATTTCTTAGCAGTTACTTTCACTGAAGTCTGGTGTGTGGTGGCTTGAATGTGGGACCTCATGGCACGAGCCTGAGACACAGCCACCACAAATACTCTCATATACAGAACTACAATGATAGTGACAGGACTTACAAAGGATAAAAAAAGGTCCACAAATCCTGCAACATATTCAACAATAATCACACAGTCTCCAATGCAGGAGTTATACCTTCCTGGTTGTTCCAGGTTATCCTTCAGCAGCAGACTGTGACAGAGAGCAGAACACATCCAACACAGACAAATGCAGAACTGAACTCTGCTTTGAGTGACTTTGGTAGAATAATGCATAGGGTCACAAATAGCCACATAGCGGTCAACCGATATCAGCACCATGGTTCCTATGAGGCAGAGGTAATAATATAGTCCAAAATAGTATAAACAACACACATGAGGTCACCAAGGAACCAGCAGCCATCTGTGAGCATAGTGTGAAAGAACATGAGGAGGCCCACAAAGCAATCTGAGACAGCCAGAGAGAGAAGGAGGAGGTTGGTGGGAGTGTGGAGCTGCCTGGAGAAATAAGAGAGCAATATACTTAAAAATTGTCATATAATCATACCAGCAGATAAATCCATGTCTGAAACACGAAAATATATTACTTGGGAACATGACACTTTTCCTTCACAGCCTGAGACTGAAACATTTCTTTCTGTACAGCTATCAGTTTTTATAAATTGATGAAATATTTGTCTACTTGAAGTGTGAGATGGAGATGATGACCAGCAGGTTGAGAGTCACAGTGAGCAGAGAGATGAAGGACAGTGTGATGTAAGTGAGCATGAATACAGAGTGAGGACGTGCGGTCTTCTTGCAGGAGGAGTTGAGGAGTTGTGGAAAGCACAATTCATCTTCTTCAAGGGATATCATCATCAGAAAGAGGAGACGAGAAGCCGCTGAGCTCTTCCAGCTCTGTCTGAAGCTCTCTGTCATATAACTGATTCATTTATCTCTTCCTCCACATCTCTCCTCCCTCTTCTCCTCTAGTGACGTTTTTCAGTGAACTATCAGTGGAACTTTATCAGTTCTAATACTGCTGTCAGTGACAATACAATTTTTTTGAATACTGAAAAATGTTTGAATTCCTTTTTTCAGTTCTGTTTTTTTTTTTTTTTGTTTTGTTTCTTTTTTTTCCGATCCAAACTTTATTTTCAGTGCCAAATTTAAAGTATAAAGTCACTGTCCCGGCACACTGGCCTAACCTGGCATAATCTGAATATTTTTTCTTATGTCAAAAAGTCAGACTCAGAGCATGTCAGTGTTTTCAGAGCAGAGACGAGCCCCGACCGATGCATAGGGGTTCTACCAGTGGGGGCACTCTGGTCTGGTGTTGATTCCACTCCCTTAGTTTCCCCTTAAAAGACTCCCTACTACTCTGACTTGATTTGACTGAGTGAGTTTTAACATCTTGCAGCCTGTCTGAGTGGATAGCGGGAGAAATGGAAACTTATTTTGACAAAAATAGAAGCCCCTAATATTTTCAAAAGTAAGCACAGTCACGAGTTCCCATGTTTAATTCTCATATCTACGGAGTCTCTCACAGTAAATATGTCCCAAGAGGGAGGATCCAACAAGTGTACAGGAATTAGCAGTGAACTCTCCATTTCATACCCTCTGTTAGGACCGTTATTTGTCACTACAGGGTCTGCTGTATCTTTTTTTAAAAAAAAGGCACATGTTGAATTGACTCTTTAGCATATCTTCTGAAAAGTTGAGATAAGTTTCAATCATGGCTCTGTAAGGGCGTGTGGTGCTAGACTGCAAAATCAATCTTACCCAACAGAATAAGAGCTAATATTGAAAAACTGTATTAAGAGATAATTGACGAGATCCACTGCTTCATTGTTCAACAGGTCGGTACCATCCACACTGGTAATTTTCACATGGAAATACAATAAGGTATTGTTCAAATCCAAATTAAGCGTTATCATTTAACGCTTAAAGGGGTTGGAATTCTGTAAACGTTTGATCTTCTACTGATAATTTAGTCATGGGCGTCCGAGTGGAAATCAGAGAGTTAAACTTAAAATGAGGATACGAGAGAATATGGAAATAAAGGAAACAGGATTAACTCTTCAAATAATTCTAGTTAAGCACTTAAAGAAGTGAAGGTAATGATAACTGTTAACCAAATGGATGGGATTTTCAAGGATCTGCATGTAGTTGGAAAGTTTGAGGAAAAGTGGGTGCAGTAAGATTGGTCAGCGTTACAAGAAGAGGGATGGTTTTAAGGAAAACTGTCTTCAAAATCTATTGAGATTTAGATCTATTAATGTCTACATTAATATTGTACTTAAGGTTCTTCTTTTTTATTTGATGGTTTAAATAAGCAATGTTTCAATGAGTTGTGTTTGCGAGCTTGGAACACAAATAATGTGAAGTGAGCACAGGGCATGGTGCCAACATGCGCACACACACATACACACATGCACATGCATAGCATATGCATGTTTGATAAGAAATATTCTTTGCATCATACCTGATAAATTTCAGGTGCACCTGTGGGACCAATGAAAATATTTTGTCGGACCGTACAGATTTTTGGTCGCATCTGAGGTGTGGCTCAGCTTGACAACCCCCAAAACAATAGAAAAATGCCAGTGCTGGTACTTGGACTGGAATAATTTAGTTGTGTTTGTTGACTATCAGCTTAACTCTTGATGTAAATTGTTGTGTGCAAATGTTATACCTAGATAAATCATAAATCATAAAATGTGTTTGTGATATAAATGGTTTCCAGTTGCTGTTATTTTAATGGTTGCTGTTAAACTGAATTGCAGTAACATCAACTTGTCCAGACTGTGCTAACATAAGTCTTGCTTGGTAATCCAACAGCAGTGACCCACTGAAAGTGGTCATGACTGGAACCGACACCTTTTTGTCCCACTTACAGATGGAGCCACTTAAAATTTCCATTTGGTCCGTGGTAGGGCCCAGACCGATCCGTGACAGGTCCCTGTTGTCACCTGGCTGGGCTCGTAGCACTAATGAGATCCCTTGCGATGACGTAGAAAATACGGGGCCGGCTCGTCACGCCCATAAGTTCATTTTGTAGAAACTAGTTGCAATGGTCTGTTTATCCACCAGGAGGAGCAGTGAGTGTTTAAGCTGAAGCGCCAGTTATTACTGTAATCATAGGCATATTTGATGAGGGAGAGAGCTTCCCACACAGAGCATATTTAATGATTATCAGGCGACTATATCATAGGTCAGAAATATCATACTTCAGCTTTTTGTTACTCAAAAGAACTGCATAAGTAATACGGCTAGGGACTGAGCGATTTACAGTGAGAACAAAACTGCGGTTGCATCACTAGTCTGAGAGGCTGACTTTATCTGCAGTGGTACCGAGATGAATAATGTAGCTACAATATATAACATTATTGTGACTATATAAATGTAATTAATGGTGCTCTGAGATAGCTGTTAGACCACCCCGCTACGTGCGTGCCACCGTTTCCAGTATGTGTGAAAGCCGAGAGCAAACTCTATTTAACCTCGGTGAAAATGTTGTTTTTCAAAAACTAAACGCCAACCAGGCGGACTTAAGCTGAATATATCGTTAGACAAAAACATCTTCTGAATTTTGGAAATTATTACATTGATTTTCATTATTGTTATTATTAGTATTATTATTATTATTTTGACTTTTGGACTGTACAACGCTCTGTATATGAAATTCACCTGCTGCGCGCAGCCTCATTGATCTGTTGCTGTCTGTCTGTCATGGAAATGATATTTTACAATTAGTAGTATTATAAACTAATGAAATTCATTAAAGCAAGCCATTTGGTGTTTACAAAGTCATGATATTTAACTGGGACAGATTCATTCTGTTCGCGTTCACAGGCTGCTGCCCTGACTCCAGCAGAAGGCTGACACGTGTGCGCCACAGTGTGTCTCCATACTCAGGCTAATAAAGTCAGTGATCACTCAGTTAAAAAGTGAAGCTATGAAAAGACGTCACATACTTGGGGTGAGAAGTAATTCAGATTCTTAAGGAGATTTTGGGCGTCTTTATTCAGTGCGGTGCCGCGGGGTCATTTTACGCCTGAACGAGCAACAGTGTTTGCAATCGCATAAGGTATGACCTGAAAAAAACAACCTTTTATAATTCAGTTTATGATATTTATCATTTACAAGGGTGCTTTATTAACGTTAAGTTTCAGACAGGAGACGTCCAGACTAAACAGCATTGGAGCTTCAGCACCTGTCTCCCTCTCTCCGTCACACAAACACACACTTACATACAGTACACGGACACACTTCACAATCAACGCACACTCAACAAAGCTCTCCTCCTCCTCAGATGAAGACGACTGATCAGGTGAAAATGATGGTTAACATCAATATCTCTCCCTCATCAGATCGTCCCTCCTCTCTCACAACCTGAAGCTGTCAGTGTCTCAAATATTTGTTTCTTTTGATCTGGCCTGGTGTTTCTTGTTTTTTCTTTTAAAATGTCTTGAGTAAACAATGGCCGTTGCTAAGCAACCTGAAGTTAACCAATAAGCGCAGCTTATCCAGCTGTTTGTAGAGTAAAACCAACCCATCGGCTCTTCTATTCATCACATCATTAGCATCACGATGTCCCCTTTTGTTTGGACTGAACGTGTGAATGTGCGATCCGAACAGGTTTCCAGCCCCCACACTGTCACACACATCATCACACTGAGTGAACTAGTTTTCAGATACTAAGTCATGATTTTGAGTTATTTTCATAGTTTCTCATTATTCTGAGAGACTTACTCAATATTTTGAGATCAGGAGACCTGATGCAGACGAATTCGTGATTTAAAAAAAAGAAAATATGTTGTAAATTCATAACATTAATATGATTTTGTCACAAGCAGCTTTCACAAAGTTGATAAAGTTTCCCCTAATAACTCAAAAGGAGCGCACGTGTTTGTCTTTGATGGTGAGAGAACCCCCACACCTCATTAACATTACCATGAACCTTTTTGTTCTTACTGAATGTGTGAATGTGTGATCTGAAGAGGTTTCCCAGCCCCACACTGTCCCACAGATCATCACACTGAGTGAACTGTACAAACATTAAACAACACATCGTCACTGTCGATGTCTTAACAAACTCATAAAAGTGACATTTTACAATTCTTAACATTATAAACTAAAAAATGATTTTGTCTCTTAATTAATGTTAATGTGATTTTAAAATTTAAGTCTCTTAATGAGCAACTTTTTCAAAATGACAAGTAATTATTTTCAGGCAGTTATTTTCATAACGTTTCTCATTATTCTGAGACTCAAGATTTTCAGATAGGGGAGACCTGGGCCAATTGTAACAATTTTCGGTTTTCCTTAATAACTAATGTGTTTATAACACAGATGCTGCAGCAGATACAGGTGGTCATTTTAATAACTTAAATTCTTTTGGGTGGCTTATTGTAACCTATAATAATATAACCTATTAAAACCCTTTGCGCACCTATATAAGCACATCCTACCTTCTCATGTTCATCTCAGTTCTCATGACTGTTTATCACACAAAGACTACTGTTACCCTGTGTTTTCAATTGTGCACTGTGTCATGGATTACAAGCTTATTCTCGACACCTCGGACAATGAAATGTTTGTGATGATGACCAGTCCATTGTCTCAAAACAGCCAACATCCCAGCCAATGCGTCTGCACTGCGTACACGTCCTCCGGCCTGCCATCGTCCACTACTCTCTGTCTAGCAGCTCTAAGAAGTCTCCCTTTCCACCCAGGAGCTGTAGTCCCCACCACTGTCAAGGATGCCTGATGCCAGACCGACCAAGATTGTGGCGTTTCACCCGCTATCGTCCAGAAATTCACTCAGTTCCCGGACTGGGCTAGCCTTGGTCCTACTTCAATTTCCAACTGGACAGTCACCTCCTTCCAGCGTGCCCTCAGGATAAGGAAATTCCATTCAACTGCACTGACAACAAGGCAAGGCTCTTCCAGCTCTACACCACCTCAGCCACCACTCCGGCCAGGCACTCACTTCCTGGTTTTCCACCTAGTGTCACAATGCAGTCTCCTCCAGCGATACAAATGACTACTTCAACCCTACCTGAGGGCCAAGTCATATCACTGCTCATTTTCCCTCCTTCCGCGTCTGGTCTGTTTCAAGTTTTTTCCTCTTTTCTTTCATCTCTGCATCAGCTATCTGCACATACTACTATCTCTGCACATGCATCCCTTCATCCCAGCATCCTTTTCTCTTCCCTTTCTTTAGCTGCAGCCTCCATCCCCTCCCGCAGCTCTTCCCATCTCTCGCAGTTACCTCTATCAATATTGCCACTCAAAACACTACAGCCTCAACAAGCCAAGGTGGTCCTACCGCATCTACTCAATTTCCTTCTGTTCTCCTCCACTGCCTCCTCAATACCCCACTATATTTTCTGTTTCCACAGCACCCTCCACCACCAGTCCTCTCGCTCCACCCTCACTCAGTTCAATACCAACTGGCCCTGAGCAAGGTCTTCGACAACAGTCTTCAGATCTCTGTATCTGTCCAGTCAACCTGCCAGGAACTGGACAGCTGGCTCTATGAAGTTTCCATCTTCACTGTAGAGACGTTGGAGAGAAAGGTAAACAGCTGTCTCAGGAGATGGCTGGGGTTTCCCAGAAGCCTCAGCAACAACACAATACTCTGGTTGCCTTTAAAATCTTTGGAAGATGAATTCAAGTTGACACAAACAACAGCAGTGATGATGTACAGTGACTCAAGTGATCCAAAGGTGGCCCAGGCCAGTGGGAGCGGTGGTGATTCATGACTACCTCACAGAGCCATGGTGGGAGTAGTGAGCAAAGGCTGATTAAGGGGAAGGTGGAGGAAAGAATTATGAAAAGAACTGCTAGTGTGAGTAAGAATAGGGGCCTGGACAAGGTTGATGCATCTCTGGAAGGCAGAGCTGCATCTTTTTCTGGATTTGGGTGGTCTACAATGTCTTGTCTGGCTGAGCAAACCTCTCTAGCTGGGGCAAAGTGGACTCTTCAAACTATCCATTGTGCTCTGGAAGAGGGATGCTGAAGCACATATTGAGTGATACAGTTGGCACCTAAACCAAACTCTGAGGCTTTTGAAAAAGCCATAAGCATGGGAATCAGCAGCCAAATATGCATCACAACCTTAGCGATTGCTTTTGTCAAGGCAGGAGACCAACCATGGGCAGGCCATAAAAGTGCAGCAGGGATCCTGGTGACCACTCAGGATGTCAGGTCTCAGTGAAGCTGGAGAAACAGCCAAGATTCCCCTGTGACATTGTCAGCACCATCCTGAGGCCAGATATCTTCCTGGTGGAGAACCAAACATCATCATTATGGACCTGACAGTGCTGCAGGAGGACTGTATGGAGGAGGATGCCAAAAGAAAGTATGAGTAGGTAACCGACATTTTTACAGAGTTTTAAGCACTTATTTTTAAGTTATAATTTTAGATCCTCATTGTTTGCCATATGCCATAACAAGGAACAAGATTTTAACCTTCCGATGACTGGATTTTAAGTTTGTTGTCACCTGGTTGTGGCTAATTGGTCTGTCCCGGCTGCTGCTAGCTAGCCTGGTTTGTTTTTAGCCTGGTGGCTAGTTTGGCCTGTCGCTTTTTACTGAGGATTTCAAGCTTTTAGCACTTTTATGGAGTTTTAATCTTTTACTCCCCACTATCCCTGGATGCCTACCTCCTCACTGGTGTAATTCCTGGAGAGTCTGGGTAAATCTCAAAGTATGTCACTTCCTTGTTCATCTCTGAGATCAGGGGAGAGTTAGCCTCCACTGAGCAGCTCATCTCGGCCCTTCTCCAGCATCAGGTCGGCCTCTGCTCCCAGCTATCCTTGCTGGAGTACATCGAGCCGACCAGTCTACCAGCGGGGGTAACACTTTCAGTCGACCTGTCTCCTGGCTGTTCCACCTGGGCCTTGGTGGTTAAAGGCAAGAACAGATGCTCCCTTCCCCTCTACGATTCCACAGACTTGGAGCTGTCTAACTTCTTTGCTCCTCTGGCTGATGTGCCAATGTCGCCTTCACCACTGTTGAATAGAGGTTGTGCCAAAGGGAATCGCAAAGCTAGCGTTACTTCCAAAAGGCGCAGATCTTCATGATCCTCAGAGAAATGCAATGAATTTGCCACTTACTTTAAGTATAAAATTTCCAACATTAGAAATGTAATTGTTGCTTCCTCTGCTGGTGGGTGTGACCTCTCTTCTTCCACTCAGTGCCATACTGCCAGCACTCTTCCCAACTTCGCCCTGATTGAGTCTAGTGAGCTACAGGGTGTGCTGCAGCAGCTCAGTTCTGCAACATGCACTCTTGACCCAATGCCTACTAAGTTATTCAAAATTGTTTTCGCTGTTTGGTTTGTCCTTGAGATTGTTAATGCCTCTCTACATTCTGGTATCTTCCCCTCATGTCTCAAACATTCTATTGTAACACCATTGTTAAAAAAGAATAATCTTGATCCACTTGCTTTTGAGAATTACAGACCAATATCAAACCTTCCATTTTTGGGGAAAATTCTTTAAAAGGTTGTTTTTACCAACGGTTGCATATGTATCTGTCAAATAATGATTTGTTTGATGTTTACCAGTCTGGTTTTAGAGTTAACCACAGTACCGAAACTGCCCTAGTTAGAGTTGTTAATGATCTGAAAATTGGCACAGACAATCATAACGTTTAGTGCAGCATTCGACACTGTGGACCATGTCAGCGCCTTGAACACTGTCTAGGCCTTAAAGGCACCGTTCTAAAGCGGCTTTCTCCATATCTCACAGGAACATCGTTCTCTGTGTCCATCAGTAATTGTAAATCTGATTAGGTTGGCATTCCATACGGAGTTCCTCAGGGGTCGATTCTAGGTCCTTTGTTGTTTAATTTGTACATGCTTCTGCTTGGGTCCATAATACAACAATATAATATTTCATATCAATCGTATGCCGATGACACAGTTATACATATTTGTTTCCACCAATAACCTTAGCCCGGTAAATGACCTCATCCAGTGCATCACAGATATCAGATTTTGGATGGTGAAGAATTTTTTACAGCTCAATCGTGACAAAAAGGAGATTCTGTTAGTAGGACCAAAGGCTTTGAGGAATTAAATTCAATCTGTGTTACCTCCCCTGTCTGTAAAACCATGTGATCATGTCAAATACTTGGGTGTGATTTTAGCCGCTGATCTTAACTTCCAGAAGCACATCTCTAATATTTCTAAGATTGTCTTTTATCATCTTAGAAATATATCAAAAGTAAGATGCTTCTTGTCTCAGACAGACTCTGAAAAGCTGGTTCATGCTTTTATTTCCAGTAGGCTGGATTACTGTAATTCACTTTTTGCTGGACTGACAAAGCAGACATTAAATAAACCCCAGCTTATTCAGAATGCAGCAGCAAGAGTTTTAACAAAAACTAAAAGGTCTGACCACATTACTCCTATTTTATCTTCTCCTCACTGGCTCCCAGTAAGACAACGAATGGATTTTAAAATACTTCTTATTGTTTTTAAATGTTTTAATGGTCTAGCTCCTTCTTATGTTGTTGACATGCTCACTGAGTACACACCAGAGAGATCCCTTAGAACATCAAATAAAGGTCTCCTACCTAAAATGTACCTAAAATCAATTCTAAATCAGTTCATGGTGCTTTCAGTCATTATGGTCCTACTCTCTGGAATTTTCTTCAACATCAAATGCTATGGTCTGCTACAACAGTGTTCTCTTTTAAAAGCAAACTAAAAATGTATCTTTTTTCACAAGCTTTTAGTTAGGCGTTTAAGTGTATATTTATTTGTTTTAGAAATTAGTATTATTATTGTTATTATCTCTCTTTTAAGAATAATAATAATATTGCCTTCTTATCTTCTTATCTTATATATTTTGTTATGTTTGTCATGTATCATGTATCTTGAAGCACATTGAGTTTACACTTGTCGTATGAAATGTGCTATATAAATAAAGTTGATGTGACAAGCTGGTCATTGACTGTTGCTCACAGGGCTGGAAGGCAAGATGCATGCCTAGTAAGGTAGGCTGCAGAGGATACACAAGGCATTGACTCCACAAAACCATTAGTTTGCCAGGCATCACAGGACTGGCAAGGAACACAGCCATCAAGAATAGCATTAAAACGTCTGAGTAAGCCTTGAGATCAGTGGTTCACAACCTTTTTTTCCATGGAGCTCCACCTGCATGTATCCAAGGAAAGCTGAGCCCAGCACACACCGATCAGGCATAACATTATGACCACTGACAGGTGGATAACACTGATTATCTCCTCATCATGGCACCTGTTAGTGGGTGAGATATATTAGGCAGCAAGTGAACATTCTGTCCTCAAAGTTGATGTGTTAGAAGCAGGAAAAATGGGCAAGTGTAAGGATTTGAGTGAGTTTGACGAGGGCCAAATTGTGATGGCTAGACGACTGGGTCAGAGCATCTGGTGAACTGGCGACAGGGTCATGGGCAGCCAAGGCTCACTGATGGACGTGGGGAGCGAAGGCTGGCGCGTGTGGTCCAGTCCAATAGATGAGCTACTGTAGCTCAAATTGCTGAAGAAGTTGTAGGAACACAGCCCTTGCTCACCAAGCCAGGACAGGCCTCGAACAAGGGATCTCCAATACTGAAGTATTTATGACTTTTAGGTAAACAACAACCTGAACAGATACACATTCTTTCAGAGAACTTTTGGCGCCATTCCCTTAAAAGGCGTTGAGAGAAGAACCCGCCAGGATGCTCACCCCTCCCCAGGGTGTCCTGATTCACATCACACTGACACGGGAAGCCGTTAGTCAAGACACTTACGAACCTTTGATATTCTACAACTTATCCCTAAACAACCACTTCACGGCTACTAAGCCCTGCTAAGAAATCAGCTTCTTTGTGTTAAAGACACTGAAGTTGTTCTAAGGACCAGTATTCCTTCTCCAGAACAACACGTTCTCCTTCTTTCTCTATCTTCTTACATTTACATCTTCTAGCTGATATAACAACCAAAGAATCCCCTTTTGTTCTGCTCCATCCTGCTCTCCCCTTCTCTCCTGATAAGACGCCAGATGGGGTTGTAAATCTCAAATTCCTTTGTAAGAACTGATTTTCTGTGTTAACAAACTCAAAACTTCTCCTGAAAGTGAAAATGAACATTTAATCAAAGTCTGTGTACTGTATCCTTTTCCAGAACTCATTTCTGAATAATTTGATGCATCTCTCATTTCTATATGTTATAGTTTAAGCTAGTTACAATTTCATGCATTTAATCACAAAATGTTACATGGAGTCACATTGCCATCTTTTGGCGACAGTTAACGAAGTTCTTGCAGGAATCTTATAATTATCATTTGAAGTTGAATGTGGTTAAATTGATTAATCAACATGTTTTTCCACAGTATGTTATCTTCACTTTTTGCATGTCCTGTGTTACAGAAACTTAGGATAGTTTGTAGCGTTTCATAAGAAACGTTTATCACTCTGTTAAATGTAACATGATAATCCTGTTTAATATGTTTTGATGAAAACCGATTTTTGAACATAATGAGAAAAGTATGTGTCTATCGCGCATAATATTTAAAACCATACAAACCACGTTAAATTCGTTTAATTCGCTCCCGAATGAAAATAATCAAAGTCTAAAGTGAAGAGGCCCGCCTGCCAGAAACACGCCCACTCAAATGCGTCTGATAAGACTATTGATCTCGGCGCCTCTCTTCACTTCATCTTTTCACTTCATCGTCTTCACTTCATCGCTTCTTCTCCTATCCTTCACTTCTTCGTCACAGTTTCTTCACACTTAGTAACTTTTTAAGTATTTTCCTTTTAAGAACTCCAGTTGCGTTTTTCAGCACATGCTTTTTCCATTGAATTTGAATTTTGCTTTTTCAGCTATTCTTATACGTTTTGCATTCATTCTTCAAGTGATTATCTTAATTACCTTGTTTTTACGTTTGCATACTTTTACTCGAGTAACTTTTTCTTCACAAGATTTTTATTTTTAACCTCATCCCGAGTTTTGTCGATTTTTAAAAGTTGCATTCAGGGACGCCTCGGTTTTTCCTGAATTCTGCCTTTTTGCAACGCTTCAGACAACATTTTTCTTTTACGCGTTGATAATAATTTAGGAAGCAATATCGAACGGCCAACGAGATTGTTTTCAACTTTATTATAAGCGAGTAACTACAGTCATCAGACGGAGCTACTATCCGACCTATAACGCCTCTGTCACCAAGAACCACCTGGTCCAGAGCTGCCAGAGACTCACTGAAGTTGCTCTCAGTGTTGGTTTCTTTTTGCCGAACTAAAGACTCTGTAGCCACGGTAACTGACGTTTGAGGACCGCCTAGAACCATCGCCAAGGCCGCCACTCCACGCCACTGCGTCCCCGCTAGCATCGTCTCGTTGGGAGGCTGTGTCCAAGGTCTGCTGGTGCCGCCACGAGGTTCGGGTCCGCCGAGCACGTCCGAGCCTGATCCACGCTGCAGAGAAAGTAGGCAAAACTCACCCACCAACCGCAGCCGTTGTGATAAGAGTTGATGTCGGATAGAAGGCTTAGCTGATTTAATATTAATTCTAATCTATGTTTGCTAAATAAGCGGTTTTTACACATAGTCCACATCTACGTGTTTCTAACCTCTATTTACAAACACATACTCTCTCATTATCGTCAACTACAGTACTATTGAATTATCTACATTAATGTCCATATATATTATTGTATTTTGCGTATTCATCTACCTCCATTGATTATTCATATATTCATATGTTAACTCATTAACCTCTAATAAATCCTCATTTATCGCCAAGTCGTTGTCTGTGGATATCTCTTCTGATACAGGAATTAAGATCAATGTACGGAAGAATTCATAACCCAGATGAGATTGATTCATAACTAACTTGTGTACTGATCAATTAATAACTGACCTGCGTAGTTATTAATCTGTTACAGTAATTTCCTCCAATCGGAGGTGGTGCCCCCCCTATTATTAATGAATATTATTGTAGGAACATTTATTTTGAGGTATTAATATCATATTCCCCTACAAAGTTAATGCTGGTTCTGATAGAAAGGTGTCAGAAAACACAGTGCATCGCAGTTTGTTGTGTATGGGGCTGCATAGCTGCATAGCTCCCAGTCAGGGTGCCCATGCTGACCCCTGTCCACTGCCGAAAGCACCAACAATGGGCACGTGAGCATCAGAACTGGACCACGGAGCAATGGAAGAAGGTGGCCTGGTCTGATGAATCATGTTTTCTTTTACATCACATGGATGGCTGGGGACTGTTTTGGCAGCAAAAGGGGGACCTACACAATATTAGGCAGGTGGTCACAATGTTATGCCTGATCGGTGTATATACCAAAAGAAATGAAGTAGTTCATTCCAACATTTTATAGTCAATTAAAAACCTTTATTTTTGGTAAATGTCTCTTTTCTAATATATTTTTTTTTCTTTAACAACTCAACAGAGTAGCTTATACAGACTCATCCTCACCAAGAGAACAATAATGATTCATTTTCACAGATCTTGAGAGGTCACAGAGTTGTGGCCTACTAAGTAGCCCACCATTTTTAAGTGAGGACAAAGAAATGTATCTTTTGAAATAGTTTTGTGTACAGACTTTTGTACATCACTGATGATGTGTTAAGGTAGATTAGTAGATGTGTCCAAAATACAGCTTCAAAGTCCTGAAATATTTGTAATTTTAGATATAATTAATAAACCCAGTAATTACTGACACTAGCTTCATGATTTGCATGTGAAATGACATCTAGGAAGGTTATTTTAACTGCTCTGAAGTTAAAAAGCGGAAGTATTTATTATAATAATGTGTTGTTATAATGTGTTGTTAGGGCCTGTTACACACTAAAATTAAGTATTGTTTTGCTCAGTTGTTCTGAGTAAAAAATAAATAAATAAATAAAATTCCATGTACTGTCATTGTCTTCTCGGGAAAGTGTGTGCTTGTGCAGATCAGTTTCAGTCAATTTTCCTTGTTGACATTTTGTGATTAGCACTGTTAACACACTAAAAAAAGCTTTGGTCTGACTTTCATGACCTCAACAATTCCCCTTCCTTGATAAAGGTGCTCTTGCCATAATAACACTGTGCCTAAAAATGAAGTTTTCTGACTTTATATAACTTTATAACTTTATATAAGGTTTTTTTTGTTTGTTTGTTTGTTTGTTCTTTAAAATTAAGTTTCATCCATGAATCATGAATTGTGATGAATGGCTTATTTAATACATTATTGTTTGTACCAACAGATCATTTTAATCACAGAGAGCTTTATGACCTCCAATAACAAATCTTTACAACAAATTACATTCTTAAGTAGAAGTGGTAGGAGTAGTAGTGCAGTTTGCCTCACCAACTGCACTGTAAATGTTTAGTGTTTGATGGCTCAGATCTTAATTATGGTTCTGGCACCTTATCACCTTGCTAAGCTCCTAGGCCCATAAATGCTCCAGCAGAGTCTGCCTACATAGTTTCGAACAATCAGCTAAAAAACACCACTCCAGTTTTAAGTTTCTTGACTAATATTGTTATATTTCTTCTGCTCTGCCTCCTTATCTCCCTCTTCAAATTTTTTTCTTCTTCTGTCTGATAAATGCATGAAAGGTAAAATTTTAAAAAAGAAAGAAAAAAGTGACAGGGACATCACCACTCATGTAAATGTGATATCTCAGAACAGTTTGGTGTGTACATCCACTCAAGGATGACCTAATTAGTTTTTGGTGTTCAGAGGTCACAGTGACCTCACAAAACATGTTTTGGCCATAACTCAAGAATTCATGATTCATAAATATGACAAAATTTCACACAAATGTCTAATAGGAAACCAGTGGTCTTGGGGAATAACTATATACATGTAACTAAACTACAAAATTCATATAATTGTAATTTGCTGCAGTTACTGGCAGCGATGTGCATTCTGCAGACTGTGCATTCAGGTCTGCACTATAATATATATTGTTTCACACATAAATAAAGACAAATTTTGAAAAAAGTCTGTTATGCTGTACATTTTCCCATCTCTGCACTATGCTTGTTTCTCTGCCATGCTTCTGAGTATGATTTATGTACTACACAAGTGTAATAATGTGTCTGACCAGGGCTATTAGTAGCTTTGACATTTTGTTTTCCCCTTGTCCATACAGAAAAGACAAACTGTGAATGAAAGATACATTCTCTCTTTACAGTATGTTGGTATCACTGGAGTCAGGCTGCAGTATCTTAAGTGTAACAATGAGTTTGATAGCTTTTCTGAACCAGGCATAGAAAAAGGCGTAGATCAGGGGGTTTAGAGTGGAGTTAAAAGAGAACAGAAAAAAGACAAAGGCAGAAGTTGAAGCATTGAGTAAGGTGTCCTGGCCTGTAAGTGCAACACAAAAAAAATGGGCAGATACATATTAGAAACACAACTACAACAACACCAAGAGTCCTGGCTGCTTTCATCTCAGATTTCTTAGCAGTTACTTTCACTGAAGTCTGGCGTGTGGTGGCTTGAATGTGGGACCTCATGGCACGAGCCTGAGACACAGCCACCACAAATACTCTCATATACAGAACTACAATGATAGTGACAGGACTTACAAAGGATAAAAAAAGGTCCACAAATCCTGCAACATATTCAACAATAATCACACAGTCTCCAATGCAGGAGTTAAACCTCCCTGGTTGTTCCAGGTTATCCTTCAGCAGCAGACTGTGACAGAGAGCAGAACACATCCAACACAGACAAATGCAGAACTGAACTCTGCTTTGAGTGACTTTGGTAGAATAATGCATAGGGTCACAAATAGCCACATAGCGGTCAACTGATATGAGCACCATGGTTCCTATTGAGGCAGAGGTATTAATATAGTCCAAAATAGTATAAACAACACACATGAGGTCACCAAGGAACCAGCAGCCATCTGTGAGCACAGTGTGAAAGAACATGAGGAGGCCCACAAAGCAATCTGAGACAGCCAGAGAGAGAAGGAGGAGGTTGGTGGGAGTGTGGAGCTGCCTGGAGAAATAAGAGAGCAATATACTTAGAAATTGTCATATAATCATACCAGCACATAAATCCATGTCTGAAACACAAAAACATGTTACTTAGGAACATGACACTTTTCCTTCACAGCCTGAGATTGAAACATTTCTTTCTGTACAGCTATCAGTTTCATAAATTGATGAAATATTTGTCTACTTGAAGTGTGAGATGGAGATGATGACCAGCAGGTTGAGAGTCACAGTGAGCAGAGAGATGAAGGGCAGTGTGATGTAAGTGAGCATGAATACAGAGTGAGGACGTGCGGTCTTCTTGCAGGAGGAGTTGAGGAGTTGTGGAAAACAGAATTCATCTTCTTCGAGGGATATCATCATCAGAAAGAGAAGACGAGAAGCTGCTGAGCTCTCTCAGCTCTCTGAAGCTCTCTGTCATATAACTGATTCATTTATTTTCTTCCTCCACATCTCTCCTCCCTCTTCTCCTCTAGTGACGTTTTTCAGTGAACTTTCAGTGGAACTTTATCAGTTCTAATACTGCTGTCAGTGACAATACAATTTTTTTGAATACTGAAAAATGTTTGAATTCCTTTTTTCAGTTGTTTTTTTTTTTTTTGTTTTTTTTTTTTTTCGATCCAAAATTTATTTTCAGTGCCAAATTTAAAGTATAAAGTCACTGTCCCGGCACACTGGTCTAACCTGGCATAATTTGAAATTTTTTGCTTGTGTCAAAAAGTCAGACTCAGAGCATGTCAGTGTCTTCAGAGCAGAGACGAGCCCCGACCGATGCATAGGGGTTCTACCAGTGGGGGCACTCTGGCCTGGTGTTGATTCCACTCCCTTAGTTTCCCCTTAAAAGACTCCCTACTACTCTGACTTGATTTGACTGAGTGAGTTTTAACATCTTGCAGCCTGTCTGAGTGGATAGCGGGAGAAATGGAAACTTATTTTGACAAAAATAGAAGCCCCTAATATTTTCAAAAATAAGCACAGTCACGAGTTCCCATGTTTAATTCTCATATCTACTGAGTCTCTCACAGTAAATATGTCCCAAGAGGGAGGATCCAACAAGTGTACAGGAATTAGCAGTGAACTCTCCATTTCATACCCTCTGTTAGGACCGTTATTTGTCACTACAAGGTCTGCTGTATCTTTTTTTAAAAAAAAGGCACATGTTGAATTGACTCTTCAGCATATCTTCTGAAAAGTTGAGATAAGTTTCAATCATGGCTCTGTAAGGGCGTGTGGTGCTAGACTGCAAAATCAATCTTACCCAACAGAATAAGAGCTAATATTGAAAAACTGTATATAAGAAGATAATTGACGAGATCCACTGCTTCATTGTTCAACAGGTCGGTACCATCCACACTGGTAATTTTCACATGGAAATACAATAAGGTATTGTTCAAATCCAAATTAAGCGTTATCATTTAACGCTTAAAGGGGTTGGAATTCTGTAAACGTTTGATCTTCTACTGATAATTTAGTCATGAGCGTCCGAGTGGAAATCAGAGAGTGAAACTGAAAATGAGGATACGAGAGAACATGGAAATAAAGGAAACAGGATTAACTCTTCAAATAATTCTAGTTAAGCACTTAAAGAAGTGAAGGTAATGATAACTGTTAAACAAATGGATGGGATTTTCAAGGATCTGCATGTAGTTGGAAAGTTTGAGGAAAAGTGGGTGCAGTAAGATTGGTCAGCGTTACAAGAAGAGGGATGGCATTTTACAATTCTTAACATTATAAACTAAAAAATGATTTTGTCTCTTAATTAACGTTAATGTGATTTTAAAATTTAAGTCTCTTAATGAGCAACTTTTTCAAAATGACAAGTAATTATTTTCAGGCAGTTATTTTCATAACGTTTCTCATTATTCTGAGACTCAATATTTTCAGATAGGGGAGACCTGGGCCAATTGTAACAATTTTCAGTTTTCCTTAATAACTAATGTGTTTATAACACAGATGCTGCAGCAGATACAAGGTGGTCATTTTAATAACTTAAATTCTTTTGGGTGGCTTATTGTAACCTATAATAATATAACCTATTAAAACCCTTTGCGCACCTATATAAGCACATCCTACCTTCTCATGTTCATCTCAGTTCTCATGACTGTTTATCACACAAAGACTACTGTTACCCTGTGTTTCAATTGTGCACTGTGTCATGGATTACAAGCTCATTCTCAACACCTCGGACAATGAAATGTTTGTGATGATGACCAGTCCATTGTCTCAAAACAGCCAACACACAGACACAGCCAACATCCCAGCCAATGCGTCTGCACTGCGTACACGTCCTCCGGCCTGCCATCGTCCACTACTCTCTGTCTAGCAGCTCTAAGAAGTCTCCCTTTCCACCCAGGAGCTGTAGTCCCCACCACTGTCAAGGATGCCTGATGCCAGACCGACCAAGATTGTGGCGTTTCACCCGCTATCGTCCAGAAATTCACTCAGTTCCCGGACTGGGCTAACCTTGGTCCTACTTCAATTTCCAACTGGACAGTCACCTCCTTCCACCCCCTCAGGGATAAGGAAATTCCATTCAACTGCACTGACAGCAAGGCAAGGCTCTTCCAGCTCTACACCACCTCAGCCACCACTCCGGCCAGCCACTCACTTCCTGGTTTTCCACCTAGTGTCACAATGCAGTCTCCTCCAGCGATACAAATGACTACTTCAACCCTACCTGAGGGCCAAGTCATATCACTGCTCATTTTCCCTCCTTCCGCGTCTGGTCTGTTTCAAGTTTTTTCCTCTTTTCTTTCATCTCTGCATCAGCTATCTGCACATACTATCTCTGCACATGCATCCCTTCATCCCAGCATCCTTTTCTCTTCCCTTTCTTTAGCTGCAGCCTCCATCCCCTCCCGCAGCTCTTCCCATCCCTTGCAATTACCTCTATCAATATTGCCACTCAAAACACTACAGCCTCAACAAGCCAAGGTGGTCCTACCGCATCTACTTAATTTCCTTCTGTTCTCCTCCACTGCCTCCTCAATACCCCACTATATTTTCTGTTTCCACAGCACCCTCCACCACCAGTCCTCTCGCTCCACCCTCACTCAGTTCAATACCAACTGGCCCTGAGCAAGGTCTTCGACAACAGTCTTCAGATCTCTGCATCTGTCCAGTCAACCTGCCAGGAACTGGACAGGTGGCTCTATGAAGTTTCCATCTTCACTGTAGAGACGTTGGAGAGAAAGGTAAACAGTTGTCTCAGGAGATGGCTGGGGTTTCCCAGAAGCCTCAGTAACAACACAATACTCTGGTTGCCTTTAAAATCTTTGGAAGATGAATTCAAGTTGACACAAACAACAGCAGTGATGATGTACAGTGACTCAAGTGATCCAAAGGTGGCTCAGGCCAGTGGGAGCGGTGGTGATTCATGACTACCTCACAGAGCCATGGTGGGAGTAGTGAGCAAAGGCTGATTAAGGGGAAGGTGGAGGAAAGAATTATGAAAAGAACTGCTAGTGTGAGTAAGAATAGGGGCCTGGACAAGGTTGATGCATCTCTGGAAGGCAGAGCTCTTTCAGGATTTGGTGGTGTACATTGTCTTGTCTGGCCAAGCAAACCTCTCTAGCTGGGGCAAAGGGGAGTCTTCAGACTACCCACTGTGCTGTGGAAGAGGGATGCTGGAGCACATATTGAGTGATACAGTTGGCACCTAAACCAAGCTCTGAGGCTACTGAAAAAGCCATAAGCATGGGAATCAGCAGCCAAATATGCATTACAACCTTAGCAATTGCTTTTGTCAAGGCAGGAGACCAACCATGAGTAGACCATAAGAGTGCAGCAGTGATCCTGGCAACCACTCAGGACTGTCAGTTCTCAGTGAAGCTGGGGAAACAGCCAAGATTCCCCTGTGACATTGTCAGCGCCATCCTGAGGCCAGGTGTCTTCCTGGCGGAGTACGAACAGTATAATTATGGACCTGACAGTGCTGCAGGAGGACCGTATGGAGGAGGTTGCCAAAAGAAAGTATGAGCAGCTGGTCATTGACTGTCGTTCACAAGGCAAGATGCATGCCCAGAAGGCAAGATGCATGCCCAGCAAGGTAGGCTGCAGAGGATACACAAGAAACTGACTCCACGAAACCATTAGTTTGCCAGGCATCACAGGACTGGCAAGGAACACAGCCATCAAGAATACCATTAAAGTCTCTGAGTAAGCCTGAGATCAGTAGTTCACAACCTTTTTTCTTTGGAGCTTCCCCTACATGTATCCAAGGAAAGCTGAGCCCAGTCTGCACACATGTGCACATATACCAAAAGAAATGAAGTAATTCATTCCTAGGAATGAATTCTAGGAACACCTAGAGGTAAAATGTGACACAGTTAAAGATTTAGTAAGTTCAGTAAAAATGGCCAGCACCTGCAGCGTGATCAAATCACTGGACTGAGTCTGATAAGAACCCACATTAATAGAAATCACTGAACTAATGTAAGAAGGTAAAAGAGCGGTAAGAGCTTTGTAGATAAATAAAACCCAATGTCTTTCCTGTCTTACACTGAAGGAGGACCACCCAACCTTAGTATACAGGTCACAGTGATGGGTATCATAACTATCTCCAGTGATAAACCTTAAAGCAGAATGATAAACAGAGTCCAGGGGTTTCAGCGTGGCAGCAGAGGCATGCAAGTATAAAATATCACCATCGTCTAAAACTGATTTTAAAAAAAGTTGCCTCAACAAGCGTCTTTCTACAATGCAGCAGAAAGGAAAGTCTATTTCTATAAAAGAAACCAATTTTCATTCTCAAAGAAGACAACAGCTTGGAAACATGATACTTAAAGGTTAACTTTACATCAATCCAAATACCAAGGTACGTATACTCAGTGACCCTTTCAATATTTGTACCATTGTTGGTAGAGATGATAAAGCTGTCAAGGTTAATATTTTTTGATCTGGTGAACAACATGAATTTTGTTTTGTCTACATTGAGAACCAGTTTATGATTACTGAGTGCAACTTGGATATCAGAAAAGCAGTGTCGGAGGGAATTTAAGGCAGAGTGAGCATCATTCACAAAACAGTACAAAATGGTATCATCTGCATAAAAATGATTATTACTCCCAGTGACAGCTGAGGTAATATCATTGATATAAAAATGTGAACAGAACAGGCCCTAGGATTGAGCCTTGCGGCACACCTTTTGCTATTTGCACAAATTCAGATTTAATATCACCAATACAAACACACTGCTGCCTGTCGCTGAGGTAACTCTGAAACCATTTAAAAGCCATATTATCAAATCCAAGACCACAAAGTCTGTAATGATGCAATTTAAAACAAAAGTAATAGTGCTATGTCTTTCCCTAAATGATACATGCTGAGAATGCAGTGTGTTGAGATGAATGACTTTAGCTGATTATTAACAAGAGACTCCAATACTTTTGATAAGCATGATAATTTAGAAATTGGTCTATAATTATTAAGGTTAGCTGTTCCGCCGCCTTTATGTAAAGGTATTACATAAGCAACTTTCCAAACCTTAAGGACTGTGCCGTTTAAAACTGAAAGGTTAAAAATGTGTGATGTAGCTGATCACAATTGGAGCAGCAACTTTTAAAAAGAAGGGGTCAAGTTTATCCTCTCCCATGGAAATCTTGGAATCCAAAGAAAGGAGTGCATTGGCCACTTCATCAATAGAGAAAGACTACAGTGAAAAATGGGGAGTTGTGATTATCTGGGTGATGGGATCAATAGCCGACAGAGGTGGTCCTGTACAAGTTTCATCAAACAGGTTACCAGCAGATGCAAAATGTTCATTAAAAGCCACACAAATCTCCTTATGGTCTAATATAGAAGACCCATTTGCTGTGGTGAGAGGAGGAAATGAGATGAAAAATTTACGAGATTTAGAGAATTTACTGCCTTCCAGAAATTTGCTGGATTAGAATATAATTTTGGGATTAGATTTTAATAATAATCAGATTTAGCCTTTCTTATTCTATATGCACATTTGTTTCTAAACTGTCTGAAAGTAAGTCAGTGACCAGGGTCCCCAGTACATCTGGCCAGAGTCCAGGTTTTATTTCTCTCTTTAATCAAAGAAGAAATTTCTGATGAAAAACAGGGGCTTGATCTATTCTGTATTCTATATTTTTTTTTAAAAGGTAAATGCTTATTAAACTATTGAGTTGAATGATTTACAGAAGTGGTCAAGAGTTAGTTCAACATCTGAGATTTTAGCAGTGTCATGAATATCACTTGTCAGAAGATCATTCAAGAAAGTTTGTTCATCAAAGTGTTTAAAATTCCTTCTGGATAGCATACGTGGACACTGGGCCTCATGCAAGAACATTTTCGTATTCTTAACTTAAATTTCTCTCGCTTTTTTCGTATGAAGGTCTCTTACGAACACGCCACGTCAGATTCAACAAACGCTCTTAACTTCAGAAAACTGTGTAAATGATCCGCCTGTGCGTATTTGAGTGCACGTGCATGAGACTTGTAAATTAGCATAATTTGCGCCCCAATAATACCATATAAAGCTGCGCTTCCTGCTCCACATGTTGGGAAGAGCTCATTCATGAAAATGGAATCGAAGAGAAAAAAGAAGAACTTTACGAGTTTGGAGTTTGACTTCCTGCTTTCAGAGATCCATAAAGGAAAATCTATCATTTTAACAGCGTCAGCAGTGGAATTAAAAGACTTGCTAAAGCAAATAAACGGGAAAAGCGAGTGCTGTTAATACCGTGTTACCTGAGGGTCGGACTGTCACTGAAAAAAAAGAAGAAACGTCTCGATATGAAAATGACTAAAGAAAAAAAAAAACAACTCGCCACAGCCACAGTAAGGAGCGATCGATGACTGCAGTGAGAGGAGAAGGTTAAGGGGAAGTTTTCATCATGGAAACAGATGACAGAATAAGTGAGGATGTTCACCTGGACAGAGACTTTATAAACCTGCATGTGCAGATATATGGCCAGTACACTTGACAGCAGGTAATAATAGATCACTGAATGACTGATGAGAGTCTTTATATGCAAATTTATAATTATATTACAATTTAAAATGTAGTCAAACAGAATAATGTCAACGTGAGGAGTAGTTTGTAATTTATTTTTCAAACTCAAAATGCCTTCAAACTAATTAAATATACAGTTGTTAGTGAAAAACTTTGGTTTGTATACCAGCAGACTGACTGCACATGACTCTACGACAGGTCTGGACCACTCGTAAATTGTGTTCGTATCAGAAAGTAAATTCAAAATATAGGGGTGGAAGTTTAGCTCAGTTGGTAGAGCATCCGACCCATGTATGGAGGCTGTTAGTCCTCTGCAGCGGCTGCTGGTTCGATTCCCGCCTTCGGCCCTTTGCTGCGTGTCATCCCCTCTCTCTCTGCCCCCCTTCCTGTCTACTCTTCAGCTGCACTATTGAATAAAGGCAAAAATGGCCAAAAAAATAACTTAAAAAAAAAGAAAGTAAATTCAAAATATGAGAAAATTGGTGAATGCCAGACTTCTCTTAAATCACTCGTACGCTCCACTTCAGAACAAATCTGTTTGTATGAGCGGTTCTTGCATGAGGCCCATTGTTTTCTTATTCTGGTACTTCTGATGCAAGCTATTGGACAGTGGTTGCTAAAACCAAATTCAAAAACTCCTGAGTCAGTAATTTTTTCTTTTCTGTTTGTTAAAATTAAGTCCAGAAGAGATGCCTTAGAGGGTCCTTTAAGTTTGGTCTGGTAGGGTCAGTAATTTATCTGTGAAAGATGAATATTACCACAGACTCCTTTTAGATACTCAGAGGCAGAGCTCAACCAATTTAAGTTGAAATCACCTAGTACAATCAGCTCTGAATCTTTAAAAGGAGCTGAAAGATCAGCTATCTCATTAATAGCAGAGGAGGGAGCAGCAGGGGTTTGTATATACCAACGATGATAACAGAATTATTTTGTGCTATAGACACTTTCAGTGCCAAGAACTCAAAAGTTTTGTCCACTGAGACTGCTTTCACAACAGTACAAGTAAGACAAGCTCTTGAATAAATGGCCATACCTCCTCCTCTAGATTTCTGTCTACTTTGAACAGGTTGTAATCATCCAAGGCCACCTCAGAATCACTTACTGTGCAGTTTCACCACAATATCAGGATTGTATGTGACATTAAAATTTTCAACTGATCCAGCTTCTCATGCTGAGTAATGTTCCTAATATTTAGGTGAATTACCAGCCCTCTCCTATTCTTAAAATCTGAAGGAGTAAGGTTCAGGTGGAGAATAGATTGTGACTCTAGAGGAGCACTGAGGTCAGACTTTAAAGCCTGTGAAGCTGAGGAAGGCCTTGATGTACATACCAGTAGAGGAGAGTGTATTACCCTTGAAACCACCTGAGCACAAGGGGGAGTTGGTGAGCCAATGCCTGACTGGGATGATGACAGTGGTGCAGAGAAGAAGTCGGTCAGTGGTTTGTGACCGGAAATGACCAGTGACTAGCACACCTGGCCATCTCAGCATGTAGCAGACAATAGTCAAACTGAGGGAGCATTTAAAACTGTGTAAAATATGTTGTCCATTAAGATACGTACACCCAGCCTGCTAGGATGGATACCATCCCTCAAATAAAAGGAAAACGTTTCCAGAAGAGGTTAAAATTGTCAATAAAAAACCGGTACACTGCCAGCCTGTAGGATAGTCCTAAACGCACGTGTGGCCAGAAGGAGGTCCATGTCATTTCACATCTTTCAACATAGGAGCCTGCTAATCTCTTAAAATTTCAAAAGTCTGGTGGAGACGTTATTGCATCCAACATGGATAACAACATTCCTAGCGCTATCATCTCCTGACGTGCCTCATAATTGAATCACCAATGACCAGGGTGGCAGGAGACGCAGCTTATGGTGGAGGATGAGACTGTGCACCCAGTGCAGGAGCGGATGATGGAGGACGGGCTGTAGAAGAAGAGCCCCGCGGAGTGGGGTGAAATTCAGCTGTGTACGGTGAGGTGTGGGGCAAGTGGTTCATCCAGGTATGATCACCGGATGGGCTGGGAGCAGTGGAGAGATCCACTGGACTCATTTAAAATCATGGGAGGTGAAGGAGAAGGCCACAGGTTCCCAGCCAGTGGAGGAAATTCATGTAAATCCAGGATGTCATAATGGTTATTTAGCTGGATGTCACAGGTTGTGGGAGTACGACATGACAACCTCCCCCTCCTTTTGCGATCGCCAACCACCACCCAGGTCTCAGGTGCGAAGGAGTGGAGCTGACAGGGGCCTTGGGTTTAGCCCTGAGTCGAAGCCAAGGGTCCTCAGGGAAGGTGGGAGAAGCAGAACCAGTGACGGCCAGAGCAGAAGCAGCAGCGGGTGAAGTGGAACCCGCGGCTGGAGCCATAGTAGTGGGCTGCATTGAGCCGGTAGCCAGAAGAGCAGCAGCGCAGGTAAAGACAAACGTGGCACCGGAGCGGCAGCTGCGGACAGCATAGAGCCAGTTACTGGAGCAGCAGCAGTTACAGGTGCGTGCGGACAAGAGCCTACGGCTGGGGTGGCAGGGGCAGCATATGGGCTGAAGCCGGAGGAGTGGGAGCATCAGCCAAATAAGGAGCCGTGGCCTCAAGCTTTTTACTGGGGCAGAGACTTGTGCAGGGCCAAAAAGGATAGTGTAGTGTCCTAGGGGGTGTCTCTAACAGCCGGGAAAATGGCGGTAGGAGTAAGTGGAGCCATGGCTACCTGAGTCTGTGCTCAACTTGCTAGTTTACTTGAGGTGAAAGTGTCTGATTGATAAAGTCCTTGCTCTAATTAAGAGGTGTAGTTAAAAAACAATCCAGATCGAAAAGTGTGCCATAAAAAGTTTGCTCAAAAATAAATAAAAGGTCAGTTTTGACAGAGCTGTTTGGCGGAGAGACACAACACACGATGCAGACGCCGACACATGCACACATGCTATCTCTAAATCCTTTGTATTTTTTTGTCCAGAGTAGTTTACACAGAATCATTCTCAACAAATGAACAATAATGATTCATTTTCACAGATCATGAGAGGTCACAGAGTTGTGGCCAACTACTGTAAGTAGCCCACTGTAAGTTTTTTCCAGTTTTCCTGGGAAAAAAAAAACTTCCATATACTGTCATTGTCTTCTCAGGAGAGTGTGTGCTTGTGCAGATCAGTTTCAGTTTGCCCTGTCCTTTCGATACATTTTTGCTTTGGTTTGACTTTTATGACCTCAACAATTCCCCTTACTTGATAAAGGTGCTCTTGCCATGATAACACTGTGCCTAAAAATGAAGTTGTCTGACTTTTTATAACTGGTGCCCATATGAATTCTTGCCATTAGCCAACTACATTCCACCAGGCACGGCTAAGTTGAGTAATGACTGCTCCATGTCATCTGGAGATGATCACAGCTATTCTACACAATACCTACAATAACACCATCAAGCTGAAGCGCATCCCAGAACCAACTGTCCACTCCCCTCTGCTTCAAATATGTGCAAGGTCTATTTTTGATGGATGCTACTTTAATCTGCACAGAGCATATTGAGCAGACAGACAGTCAGCCTTCATGGGGTCTTTTTCAAAATAAAACACTGAAGCACTTTCTTTAAGCTAAATGAGCCCACTCACGTTCTCTTTTCAACATATCATTTTAATCACAGAGAGCGTTTATGACTTCCAAGAACAAATCTTTAAACCAAATACATTCTCAAGTAGGAGTGGTAGTAGTAGTAGTGTAGTTTGCCTCACTAACTGCATTACATATATTTAGTGTTTGATGGCTCAGATCTTAATGATGGTTCTGGCACCTTATCACCTTGCTAAGCACCTAAGCCCATAAATGCTCTGCCTACATAGCTTAGATCAGTCAGCTAAATGACATCGCTCCAGTCTTAAGTTTCTTGACTTATATTGTCATATTTCTTCATTTCGTCATATTTCTCTCCTGACCTCTTTCTGCCTTTTTCTTCAAACTTTTTCCTCAAGCTGTCCTGTCTGATAAAGACAAAAATAAGCATCTAAAGAAAGGTGACAGGGATGACACATCCATACGACTCATGTAAATGTGATATCTCAGAACTGTTTGGTGTAGACATCCACTCAAGGATTACCTAATTAGATTTTGTAGTTAAAGTCAAAGGTCACAGTCATCTCACAAAACATGTTTTGGCCATAATTCAAGAATTCATGATTCATGAAATGTGACAAAATTTCACATAAATGTCTAATAGGATACTAGCAGTTTGGGGGAATAACTATATACATGTAACTAAACTACAAAATTCATATAATTGTAATTTGCTACAGTTACTGGCAGAGATGTGCATTCTGCAGACTGTGCATTCAGGTCTGCACTAAATATATATTGTTACACACATAAATAAAGACAATTTTGAAAAAAGTCTGTTATGCTGTACATTTTCCATCTCTGTGCTATGCTTGTTTCTCTGCCATGCTTATGAGTGTGATTTTGTACTACACATGTGTAATAATGTGTCTAACCAGGACTATTAGTAGCTTTGACATTTTGTTTCCCCCTCTTCATAGAGAAAAGACAAACTGTGAATGAAAGATACATCCTTTCTTTACATATGTTGGTATCACAGGAGTCAGGCTGCAGTATCTTAAGTGTAACAATGAGTTTGACAGATTTTCTGAACCAGGCATAGAAAAAGGCGTAGATCAGAGGGTTTAGACATGAGTTGAAAAAGATCAGAAATATGACAAAGGCAGAAGTTGAAGCATTGACCAAGGTGTCCTGGCCTGTAAGTGCAACACAAAAATATGGGCAGACACATATTAGAAACACAACTACAACAACACCAAGAGTCCTGGCTGCTTTCATCTCAGATTTCTTAGCAGTTACTTTCACTGAAGTCTGGTGTGTGGTGGCTTGAATGTGGGACCTCATGGCACGAGCCTGAGACACAGCCACCACAAATACTCTCATATACAGAACTACAATGATAGTGACAGGACTTATAAAGGATAAAAAAAGGTCCACAAATCCTGCAACATAATCAACAATAAACAAACACTCTCCTACGCAGGAGTTATCCCTTCCTGGTTGTTCCAGGTTATTCTTTAACAGCAGACTGTAAAAGAGAGCAGAACACATCCAACACAGACAAATGCAGATTTTAACTCTTTTTTGAGTGACTTTGGTAGAATAATGCAGAGGGTCACAAATAGCCACGTAGCGGGTCAACTGATATGAGCACCATGGTTCCTATTGAGGCAGAGGTAATAATACAGCCCAAAACATAATATACAACACACATGATGTCACCAAGGAACCAGCAACCATCTGCGAGGACAATTTGAAGGACATGAGGAGGCCCACAAAGCAATCTGAGACAGCCAGAGAGAGAAGGAGGAGGTTGGTGGGAGTGTGGAGCTGCCTGGAGAAATAAGAGAGCAATATACTTATAAATTGTCATATAATCATACCAGCAGATAAATCCATGTCTGAAACACAAAAATATGTTACTTGGAACATGACATTTTCCTTCACAGCCTGAGATTGAAACATTTCTTTCTGTACAGCTATCAGTTTCATAAATTGATGAAATATTTATCTACTTGAAGTGTGAGATGGAGATGATGACCAGCAGGTTGAGAGTCACAGTGAGCAGAGAGATGAAGGACAGTGTGATGTAAGTGAGCATGGATACAGAGTGAGGACGTGCGGTCTTCTTGCAGGAGGAGTTGAGGAGTTGTGGAAAGCACAATTCATCTTCTTCAAGGGATATCATCATCAGAAAGGGAGACGAGAAGCTGCTGAGCTCTTTCAGCTCTCTGAAGCTCTCTGTCATATAACTGATTCATTTATCTCCTTCCTCCACATCTCTCCTCCCTCTTTTCCTCTAGTGACATTTTTTCCAGTGATCTTTCAGTGATCTTTTTCAGTTCTAATACTGTTTTCAGTGCCAGTACATTTGAAAAATGTTTGAATCCATTTTTTCAGGTCTGGTTTAATTATCAGGTTTCATTTTCAATGCCAATAAAAGTATAGAAAGTCACTGTCCTGGCACACTGGCCTAACCAGTCATAATTTGAATATTCTCCTAACAATTAAAGTGAAAAAAAGTGACCTGAGTGGATAGTGGGGGAAACGGAAACTTTTCTTGACAAACAGAGCAGCGGCCCCTAATATATTCAAACAGTAAGCACAGTCAAGAGTTCCCATGAAATGGAAGGTGTTGTTAGTGCGGATCAGTTTAATTGTCACATCTGCTGAGTCTCTCACAGAAAAATAGGTCCCTGGAGGGAGGATTCAATAGGTGTAAAGGAATTAGCAGTGAAGTCCCTATTTCATACCCTCTATTAGGACCCCTAGTCATCACTACAGCATCTATAGTTCCTGCTGTATCTTTTAAAAAAAGACCCATGCTGAATTGACATTTCAGTGTATCTTCTGAAAAGTTGAGAAAAGTTTCAATCATGGCTCTTTAAGGGTGTGTGGCATTAGACTGCAAAATCAATCTTACCCAACAGAATAGCAGCTAACAGCTAAAAACTGTATTCAGAGCGTAATTGATGAGACCCGCTGCTGCATTGTTCAGCAGGTCTGTACCATCCCTGTTGTAATTTTCACACGGAAATACAAGAACGTATTTTTCAGATCCAAATACTTGTCAGGGATAAAGAACTCCAACAGACTGTTATCATTTTACGCTACAAGGGGTTGGAATTCTGTAAACGTTGGATCTTCTACTGTTAATTGAGTCATGGGCATCCAAGCAGAAATCAGAGAATGAAATTGAAAATGAGGATACAAGAGAATATGAAAATAAAAGAAAAAGATGCCCCTACCTCCATCCTTGGACACTTTTGAAAAATTTAGTGCTTTATCAGGCTTTGTAATTAACTGGTCTAAGTCATCATTACTTCCCCTTAACTCATTCCTTGTCCCTTCCACCATACCATCCAACATTCCAGTGGTGAAGTCCTTTAAATACCTAGGAGTGGATATTTTTCCCTCCCTTTACACCACTATAAATAAAAATTTTCAGGGCATCTTAAGCAGAGTTGAAGCTGATGTGATGTGTCTCTTCGCCCCATATCCACCCAAGCATGTATCTCAATTATAAAAATGGATATTTTTTTGCTTTCTCTCTCACCCCCTCAGGGTTACTGGGGTAAGATCCATGGCCTTATCTCTAATTTTATTTGGAAGGGCAAACGTTCTCGTCTCAAATTGTCAACTCTACAGCGTGGCAGGAAACAAGGAGGACTGGCTGCCCCTAATTTCAAGATGCATTTTTGGTCATACGTGTTGCGCCCATTATCAGTCTGGTTTGACCCCAATGTAGTAACTTTATGGAAGGCTACTGAGAAGAATTTGACCTCTCCTCATTGATTACAAAACCTATTATACTCTAATCTCGCTTGTAAATGTTCACAGTCTAAATTAAATATAATATACATAATGTCTTTCCTTTTATCAACCTGGCAAAAGGTAGAAAAAGCTACTCACTCTCATCTAAAGTGGCATACTCACAGTCCATCTTTCATAATTTTGCCCTGCTTACTGGAGGTGTCCCCTTTACATTTCCCCAGTGGAGCAACGGAGGAATCCATACTTTGTCTGACATCTGAAATAAGGAGGGCCTATTCAGGCATGGTCCTCTGCAGCAGGAGAAAAAAAAGCTGCTGACTTGATGTAGCCGGATGGCTTCACCCTGTGCTGTGGGTTGCATCTGTATCTGCGTGAATAATTTGGTGGCTCTCCTCCACCTGCTTGCTGCCACTCTGTGCCTCGGCAAAATGGCTGCAGTTAAGTGCATGGCCTGTTATAAGCCACCACTTCCCTTGGATGAACTGCTGTTTTGGCTCTACGCTCTACCTTTCTACGCTCTACACTCTACCTTTCTACATGCTACACGTCTTGCTCTCGGTTTTGGCTGTACTGGGCTACTGTTTAGCGAGTGACTCCCTCTCTCCTGATGCTCTGGTGCCAATCGGAGCATTTTGACTTGGGCCGTCATTTGACCCTGACCGCCATACCCATACCTGCCAGCAGACTTTTCACTGTTAGTGAAAGCCACAACCCGCAGCCATTATTAGAGCCCAAAACTGTATTTTAATGTGTATATTTGGTTGTTTGCTTTGAGTTAATTGATGACGTTTCAGTTGTTAACTTAGTTTCCATTAAGCATTATTAATTCTATACATTTCCTTTGGAGTTAGGTTTTCTTTTGTATATCTTGATTATAATTTTAATGCATGGACTATGGAGTGAATGAGTGAGTGAAGTTTTTATGAGTGACCACGTTTTAGTAGTTGGTCACAGGGACTGCTAGCCCTTTGTGGCAGGGATACTAGCTGTTTTTTTTGTTTTTTTTTCAGTTTTTCCGGATGTACGGCGAGTCTCAGCGGCAGTCCAACCCCTGGTGGTGGTGTTTCACAAGTCCCTTTTGATTGGTGTGCTGTGTCACGGGTGTTGGATTAGTTTAGGACCCTTCCCCTTTTTTGTGTTTATCCCCTGCTGCCATTGTAAGCCAGCCTGTCCTTCTACCTTTTGATTAGTAGTACCTGCCTTTGCCCATAAACCCTGGTGGCGTTGGCATTTTAATAATTATTGTTATTAGGGGCCGGGCAGCCTAAGCTGCCAGGACCCTATTGTAATCCTGCATGTTCTTCTTTCTTTCTTCTTCTTCTTTCTTCTTCCAAGGAAATCCTACTTCCCATGCGCGAAAAATGACCAAACTTTGCACAAAGGTCCAGTCCCATGCCAGATTGCCTCAGCTGCAACAAACAGGCCAATAGTCCTGATGGTGGCGCTACAGCAAGCCTCTAAAGTTCAAAATTTTGAAAATTCACAACAAATCAACCATATGTGCTACATATTTGCAACTTTCACCAAAATGTAGCCCCATTACTGAAGAAAACTTTTGTACATTTAAACCTATTGCAAATTATGAAGTCCATCACTCTGTTTTTTTCAAAAACTGTAAAACTTATTAAACCTATCTCCTCCCACAATTTTTGCTCAATTGACACCAAACTTGCTACAGAGCATCTTCAGACTGTCCTACACAAACGATCCACACAGATTTTTGATTTATGGAAAATTGACCCTACAGTGCATCAAAATGTTTGACTGTAAATGGTATTATAAATATATACTTGCAAATTCTTGCTAAATACATTTTCAATGTTCATTAAAAAAAAATGACAAAATTTTGGAGTCATGGTTGATGAAGTTTGCCAAATATCAGAATTTTATCTCAAAAACTGAATTTTTTACAGCATTTTGAATTTCGCTCTCATGTGAACAATTGGAGTCAATGCAAAAATGTCATTTTTAAACATCAGTTTTTCACTTATGGAGCCAATAAATCATTGTGAAAAACAATTACCAACATCTCCATGCTGTCTAGATGCAATTTGTGTATTTGGGATTTTTGTCTCAATAACTGAATTTTTGACAGCCGTTTGAAATCTGCCTTTACACGCTAACAGCTGCTGTCTTGCACACAGGTGACTGGCTTAGTCAATTTGTGAAGCTACAAGTGGCATTTCCATTTGCCACTTGGCTCAGTGAGATAGAGGATGGTTCTTGGTGTTGAAGATAGTGAGTTCAAGCCTCAGCTCGTGCAACATTTCCATATAAGAAATCTACTCAAACTTTTCACAAAGGTCCAGTCCCATGCCAGATGTCCAAAAACAAGACAATAGTCCTGATGGTGGCGCTACAGCAAGCCTCTAAATTTCAAAACTTTGAAAATTCACAACAAATCAACCATATGTGCTACAGCTTTGGAACTTTCACTTTGAAATGTGCTTTTCCATGGCATGGATGGCTGCTGCCTGGCACCCTGATCCTTGGCTTAGTCAATTTGTGAAGCCACACGTGAACTGTCACTTGCCAATTAGCTCAGTCAGATAAAAGACGGACCTCAGTCTCAGAAGTCGTGAGTTCAAGCCTCAGCTAAGGCAGGACGGTCTTTTAATGTGAAAGTCCTATGTTCAGGCATCATGCTATGTGGATTAGAGACTACTAAGGTTAAAATACACTTTACACAAACACTTTTCACTTTTCCTGTTATCCCTTGCCTAAAATTGCCCGGCCCGACCTTGGTGCGCAGCAGCTATAATTTTATTCAAATTACATTTTGACTTCACAACATTTCTAATTTTCAAGTTTAGATCATAAGCTTTCAGAAAATGAACAGTATCAAAACTGGCACTGTCCAAATGAACCAGTTCATTTCAAAACCATTTTAAAGCTTACTTTAGTGCTTGACTTTAACATACTTATTGCCCCTTATTCAGGAAAACTGAACATCATAACAGTATTAGTAATTAAGCCTTGTCATAAATATTTGTATTAGGCTCTATCAAAGTCTTATCCACACATCAGTTCTATACACATACACATCACTAACAATAACTCATTAGTTTGTGAGAAGGATGAGCCTGTCTCTCAACACAGTTTCTCTATTCTTGGAGTGATGGATGACAAACAGACTCTAAGATCATCCTCTACTTGTAAACGAGCCTGTCTTGTTCTTCATTGCAGTCAAAGTGGAAAAAGATGATTCACAGAGGTAAGTGGTAGGAAAGGGGAGCAATATTTGCATGGCCTCAGCAGTGAGTTCGGGATACTCATGTGAGAGGGTTGGGCCAAAAGTTTGCATGATTAGCCTGCTTAAATATGTCGGCAAGATATGCCAACATTGCCACACACTCGTGGTCAGTAAAAAACTGTGCACTGTCAGGTTTTTCCTCTTTCATAAACTCTGCCATTTCTCTGCATAGCTCAAACACCCGCTGCAAAACTTTACCACGAGAGAGCCATCGCACTTCACAGTGATATAGCAGTGCGTCATGTCCAGCATCATATCCGGCAAAGTTGTCCAAACAAACGTGACTGCAGTGCCCTTGACTTCACAAAATTAACTGCAGTCACAAGCTCTGTTCAAAACAGAGTGAAGATTTGGTTCCATGTCTTTAGAGGCAAGTGCTTGCCTATGCAGCATACAGTGAGTAGCAATAATCCTTGGATTGACAGACTTTATCCGAGCAGTAACTCCACTCTTTCGGCCGGTCATCGCTGCTGCGTCATCCGTACAAATGGCCACACATTTTTCCCAGCTTAATCCAGCTTCAGTCATGAAAGCGTCCAGAAGTCTGAATATTTCCTCACCTGTTGTCCTGCCCAGCACCTCCTTGCAGAACAGAAAGTCCTCCAAAATCTCTCCTTCCCAGGGATAGAGCACCAAAACAATCAATTGAAACCGCACTGGAAATGTCTGTTGACTCGTCCAATTGAATGGAAAATTGCTCACATGAACGCAGTCTATCCAGTAGCTGTGACTGAATGTCAGCCGAAAGTTTCTTCAATTCTCCTCCTCACAGTGTCATTTGAAAGCGGTACGACTTTGAGTTTATTAGCTGCATCTGTCCAAAGCACAACTTCACACATTTCCACTGCTGCTGGGAGAATGAGTTCTTGTCCAATTGAGTGTGGCTTTTTACTTTTTGCGATCCGTTAAGCCACTTAATAAGAAGCCCTCTGTACTTTTTCTGAAGTTGCCAAGTTCACCGTTCGTGTTTTCTGCCTTATATATTCCTCACCCTTTCGATGAAAAAAATCTTTTGTTTTGTCCTTACACTCCGGGTGCTTTGTAATGAGATGCCGCTTTAGCTTGGCTGGCTTCATGGCTACATTTGCTAGCATCTTAAGACACAACACATGTTGGTCTTCCGTCGCTGTTCTCAATAAATCCAAACTCGAGATAACTGTCATCATATTTTCTCAGTTTAGCTGGTTTGGGCTTAGCATCACTCGATGAAGTGGACTTACTGAAATATTTGTCCATTGTCGCTAGCTAGAAATGCTAAGCAACGCAGGAGCTGTGCACCAAGTGCCTCATGAGTAAAGCGATGATACAGGAGAGTGACAGATTTACGTGTGTCGCAATCATATCAGACTTTTTATTGACCCAAAGCTAATGTAGGAGGGAGTAATTGGTTTAATATGTTTGTTTTATTGGCGCAGCGGTCCCCACAGTAATTATGCACTTTTTTAATGATACGGCATAACTTTAAGAATTTATTACAAATTATTTTGTGAACCCCAAGCTATGGCTCGCGACCCCCAGGGGTCCGGGGACCCCAGTTTGAGAACCATTGCTGTATAAGCTACTCTGTTGAGTTGTTAAAGAAAAAAATTGTTATATCAGAAAAGAGACATTTACCAAAAGTAAAGGTTTTGAATTGATCTTTATTTTGGACTGTAAAACACTGGAATGAATTACTTCATTTCTTCTGGCATTTATGCTGGGCTCAGCTTTCCTTGGATACATGCAGGTGGAGCTCCATGGAAAAAAAGGTTGTGAACCACTGATCTCAAAGCTTACTCAGAAGTTTTAATGGTATTCTTGATGGCTGTGTTCCTTGCCAGTCCTGTCATGCCTGGCAAACTAATGGTTTTGTGGAGTCAGTTTCTTGTGAATCCTCTGCAGCCTACCTTGCTGGGCATGCATCTTGCCTTCCAGCCCTGTGAGTGACAGTCAATGACCAGCTGCTCATAATTGTGATCTTGACTTTACTGTCTTGAAGCCTGTACAAGCCCACTTGATGAGTTTTCCCAGCCCATGAAGAATCCACCTGCATCCTTTAACTGACTCTGTGGTGACTGTCAGGTAATCCATAAAAGGAGGGAGTAGCTGTGCCGCAAGGAGGCTTTGGGTTCCATGGGTTGCATCCAGGCCTGGCTCCTCCTACATTTCACCAGGTAGGGTATTTGTGTGTTGTGAACCATACTTCTGCTGGACCTGGCGTATCATGAGACCCCAGCTATTATTGCAGATCTTCTCAGATTTGCATACAATGGTCTTAGCCATTTGACTATTGCCGTTTGTCCATCAAGTTGGGGTTCTCATTCTATTCCCCCTCTCACGCACCCCTGGGGGTATTTATCCAGGAGTTGATTTTTGGCTTGATTTGGGTTTCCTCTTCTCAGAGGACACAGTTTGGGTTGCCCCTCCTGGCCCAGGTGCTCTCTTTCCAAACTGTCAACTGTCTCTTATTCAGCCTGTTCCTTTTCAAAACTGGTTTCAGATACATCCTCTGATGCATCTCTACACACTACCAGTGATGTATCCTGGGGTCACTGGGTGGTTCTGGTCTTTCAACCCAAAACATGAAGGATGTAATGTAATGGCATAACATACATCCAACTCTGAAACAGGAAATGATGGGCCCAAACCACTGATCACAATGAATGTTAACATACCCAGAATGTAGAAAGTCTGATGAATTTAGATGACGTAATTAAAGAGGGGAATGTGGGAGCAGTGGCGTGGACTTGTCTCTCCTTTGCAGACACAGATGTGGTCTCAGTCTGACTTTTTATTTTTTGCCGCATGAGACATTCAAACAAACTTTCTCCAAAGAATTCTACTAAGCAAAAAAAAAAAAAAAAAAAAAAGATGTTCATTTTGGCAGACCTAGGCCTTTGGTAACTGTAGAATCTGTGGGCCCAGGGCTGTCAGACCAAGACATTTCCGTTTGTGGTCTTCATCACTGGATGACCCCACGGTTACAGGCTGAAATGACAATAAAGTTGGTCTTTATACTACGAATGTGGCTGGAGTTTTGACCTTGCCACACTTTCTCTTCTCCATGCACCTTGAAACTCGAAAATATTTCATTTTAGTGAATCTGTAACCAGAATCTGTTTTCCCCTCGCTTTCTTTGGAGACATGAAGCCAGGACAGTGACTGATCTCTTTCCTTCCTTCTAGAAATCTTATCATTCTTCTTGTGTGACACACACCAGTAATGTCTAAAAATGACTTGGCATCTACTGACAGTGGCACACCTCACATGAGTGGAACACAGGTCACAACGCAGTAATGCTTGTAATCACAATTTTTTAGGGCTTGATTTCTCCAATGCTTTGAAGTATAATCAATTTTACCCAATAATATAACCAATATAAACCTTCTCATAATCCTGACCGATCTTACTGGACTCACGTTTCCTCAAACTTCTCAACTTCATGCAGATCCTTGAAAATCCCATCCATTTGGTTAACAGTTATCATTACCTTCTATTCTTCTATTTTAAGTGCTTGATTATAATTGTTTAAAGTGTGAATCCTTTTTCTTTTATTTTCATATTCTCTTGTATCCTCATTTTAAATTTCACTCTCTGATTCCCGCCGGGACGCCCGTGACTCAATTATCAGTAGAAGATCAAACGTTTATGGAATTCAGACCCCTTTTAGCGTCAAGACGAGCGTTGCATCGGTGCAACACTTTCACATGTTTCACAAAACATTAAATAACATCTGAACGTTTATGATAGCGACGAGCTGTAAACTGCATCTGAATCGTGAGATTCTCTGTTTTCCGAGGGTCATTGAATGGTGCCTCTACCACAACAAGGGACGGTATAGGGTGCGTGTAATCACGTGGTAACACGCAATCACGTAGTACGGCAACAGACGCTGTTTACTCACGTAGTGACGTTTCTCCGCTCGCCTCTCCCTCACACCTTAGCTTATTGATAGGAGCCATACACTGACAGGAGCGCAATCGGATGAACAAACTAACACAACACAATGAAAAAATACGACGTACAACGGGTCCTCACTATACTGTTAGACGAAGACAATGAGGGAAATGAAAGTGACTCCGACCCAGACAGCTGGAAAACTGACGAAGAATACCCGGACGATGTCGATCCATATGAAGATGAAAAGTAAGTGAAGTTAGGCTTTTATAACAATGTATTTGTCTTATTGTGCAGTGATAAACACCATACATTTTTTGTCATTCATGTGTACAACTGTGCTATTTGAATATAATCTTTTAGAACATGGTTGTTGACTGCTGGCTTTACTGTCCGCGTAAAGCGCGCCAGCGCGCTAAAAGAGAGGGAAGATTCCCTGACAGTAGTGAACGAGCTGTGTGTGTGTGTGTGTGCGCGCGCGCGCACGTGTCTCATACACTGTTGAAAACTGAAACAAGTCCTTTTATAAGAAATAATGAATTATAAATTGAAATAAATGAGAATGACACTTTCTTTCACCTTTTTATCCCTTCAGCTTAGACAATGAGACTGACCAATTAGACCCACGACCCCCCACACCCCACACAACATCCTCTGGCCCTCCAGCAACATCATCATCATCATCATCACCACATTCATCATTATTATTTTATTATTGTTATCATCATTATTATTACTACTATTGCATTGTTTATAACAAATATTTTTACTGTTGTAAAGCACTTACTATTTGTTTGTAATTGTTATATCATCAACTGTAGTCATGTAAATAGTTTACCTCAGCCTTGTTTTTGGCCCCAGCTGTTGTCGTTACTGTTGTGAAGCACTTTGTTACTTGTTATTGTTATATTTGACTGTTTTTGAGCTGTTGTCGTTACTGTTGTGAAGCACTTTGTTACTTACTTGTTATTGTTATATTTGATTTTTTTGAGCTGTTGTCATTACTGTTGTGAAGCACTTTTTTTTTTTTTACTTGTTTGTTATTTGTTTTATCATTAATCATTTGACTTCCCATTGGAAGGCATTAAAAAATCTTTTTTGATAAAGTTGACTTCTGGTCTTCCATTTATTGACAGATTGCTATTTTCCAATTATATATAAGACTTATGTGAGAGCCAAAGTCATCATTACAGACTTTATTATTGTTGATATATGATAAATGTTGACAAAATGAACATTTTTTTGCTGATTTTTAGTATATTGTGGTTGTATACTAGGCCTTTAGTGGTAAAGTCCACCTTTATGGTCATGATCAATGAGCTGTAACTCACAGAGGAAAAAGTGTATTTGCACAAAACTTCACATGTAGCTCCAAAACACCCAAGTACAACTTTTCACATTGAAAAAAAGGAAATTCCCTGGTTGACTAGAGAGCTGTTCAACAAAACACAAGTTTTTTTACTGGGCGATTTTTGTTTTTTTGTGAAATATGGCATGCTCACCCAAAAGTAAGGTATGAATGAGACTTTACACTGCAGCAGATAAAATGGCAGATTTCCCTGAATCATATGATGTATAATACTTGGTACTACCTGAAAAAATAAGCTCAAAATTGGCAAAAATATAGAACTATTTCCAGGCGTTTTTAGGTCTATGTAGAGTTTTAACAGTCTGTTGGAATTGTATATCCCTGGAGATGGTGATAAGAATTTGGATTTGAACGATACCTTATTGCATTTCCATGTAAAAATTACCAACACGGATAGTACAGACCTGCTGAACAATGCAACAGTGGATCTCATCAGTTATCCTCTGAATACAGTTTGAAGCAATTCGCTCTTATGTTGGATAAGACTGATTTTGCAGTCTAGTGCCATGCACCCTTAAAGAGCCATGATTGAAACTTTTCTCAACTTTTCAGGAGATATTCTGAAGAGTCAATTCAGCACAGGTCTTTTTTTTTTAAATGCGACAGGAACTACAGACCCTGTAGTGATCACTAATGGTCATAGAGGGCATGAAATAGAGACTTCACTGCTAATTCCTGCACACCTGTTGGATCCTCCCTCCAGGGACATATTTTTCTGTGAGAGACTCAGTAGATATGAGAATTAAACTGATCTGCAACAGCGACACCTTCTGTTTCATGAGAACACTCTCGACTGTGCCTACTGTTTGAAAATATTTGGGGCCTCTCTTTTTGTCAAAACATGTTTCCATTTCCTATCCACTATGGTCTTTTTTTTTATTTTTTTTTTTTCAATTTAATTGTTAGGAGAAACAGTGCAGGAAGCAGATATCCAGCAGACAGGCTGCAAGATGTTAAAACTCACTCAGTCTAATGAAGTCAGAGTAATAGGGGGCTTTTAAGAGGATACTAAGGGAGTAGAATCAACACCAGGCCAGAGTGCCCCCACTGGTAGAACCCCTGAGTCTGACTTTTTATTTTTTCATGTGAGATACACAAAAAGAATGTGCCAGGTAAGGACAGTGTACTAGGACAGTGACTTTATACTTTATTTGAAAATAAAATTTGACATTGAAAATAAAACCTGAACTGAAAAAAAAGGAATTCAAACATTTTTTACCATTCCAAATAAGTGTATTGGCCCTGACAGCAGTATTAGCACTGAAAAAGTTCCACTTAAAGTTAACTGAAAAATATGTCACTAGAGGAAAAGAGGGAGGAGAGATGTGGAGGAAGGAGATAAATGAATCAGTTATATGACAGAGAGCTTCAGACAGAGGACTGAAACAGCTTGGCAGCTTCTCGTCTCCTCTTTCTGATGATGATATCTCTTGAAGAAGATGAATTGTGCTTTCCACAACTCAACTCCTCCTGCAAAAAGCCTGCACGTCCTCACTCTGTATCCATGCTCACTTACATCACACTGTCCTTCATCTCTCTGCTCACTGTGACTCTCAACCTGCTGGTCATCATCTCCATCTCACACTTCAAGTAGACAAATATTTTAGCAATTCATGAAACTGATAGCTGTACAGAAAGAAATGTTTCAGTCTCAGGCTGTGAAGGAAAAGTGTCATGTTCCTAAGTAATATATTTTTGTGTTTCGGACATGGATTTATCTGCTGGTATGATTATATGACAGTTTATAAGTATAATGCTCTCTTATTTCTCCAGGCAGCTCCACACTCCCACCAACCTCCTCCTTCTCTCTCTGGCTGTCTCAGATTGCTTCGTGGGCCTCCTCATGTCCTTTCAAATTGTCCTCAGCCAAGAGGGCTGCTGGTTCCTTGGTGACATCATGTGTGTTGTATATGATGTTTTGGGCTGTATTATTACCTCTGCCTCAATAGGAACCATGGTGCTCATATCAGTTGACCGCTATGTGGCTATTTGTGACCCTCTGCATTATTCTACCAAAGTCACTCAAAGCAGAGTTCAGTTCTGCATTTGTCTGTGTTGGATGTGTTCTGCTCTCTTTTACAGTCTGCTGCTAAAGGATAACCTGGAACAACCAGGAAGGTATAACTCCTGCGTAGGAGAGTGTTTGATTATTGTTGATTATGTTGCAGGATTTTTGGACCTTTTTTTATCCTTTATAAGTCCTGTCACTATCATTGTAGTTCTGTATATGAGAGTATTTGTGGTGGCTGTGTCTCAGGCTCGTGCCATGAGGTCCCACATTCAAGCCACCACACGCCAGACTTCAGTGAAAGTAACTGCTAAGAAATCTGAGATGAAAGCAGCCAGGACTCTTGGTATTGTTGTAGTTGTGTTTCTAATATGTGTCTGCCCATTTTTTTGTGTTGCACTTACAGGCCAGGACACCTTACTCAATGCTTCAACTTCTGTCTTTGTCTTATTCCTGTTCTCTTTTAACTCCACTCTAAACCCTCTGATCTACGCCTTTTTCTATGCCTGGTTCAGAAAATCTATCAAACTCATTGTTACACTTAAGATACTGCAGCCTGACTCCAGTGATACCAACATACTGTAAAGAGAGGATGTATCTTTCATTCACAGTTAGCCTTTTCTGTATGAACAAGGGGAAACAAAATGTCAAAGCTACTAATAGCCCTGGTTAGACACATTATTACACATGTGTAGTTCATAAATCACATTCATAAGCATGGCAGAGAAACAAGCATAGCTCAGAGATGGGAAAATGTACAGCATAACAGACTTCTTTCAAAATTAGTCTTTATTTATGTGTGGAACAATATATATTATAGTGCAGACCTGAATGCACGGTCTGCAGAATGCACATCTCTGCCAGTAACTGTAGCAAAATACAATTATATGAATTTTGTAGTTTAGTTACATGTATATAGTTATTCCCCAAGACTGCTAGTATCCTATTAGACATTTGTGTGAAATCTTGTCATATTTATGAATCATGAATTCTTGAGTTATGGCCAAAACATGTTTTGTGAGGTGACTGTGACCTTTGAACTTTGACCACCAAACTCTAATCAGGTCATCCTTAAATGGATGTCTACACCAAACAGTTCTGAGATATCACATTTACATGAGTGGTAGGGATGTGTTGTCCATGTTACCTTTTTTTTTTTTTTTTTTTTTTTTTTTCGCCGTTTATGCCTTTATCAGACAGGACAGCTTGAAAAAAAAAGTTTGAAGAAAAAGAAGAAAAAGGCAGAGAGAGATAAGGAAGCAGAGTAGACAAAATATGACAATATAAGATATAAGTCAAGAAAATTAAAACTGGAGTGGTGTTTTTTAGTTGACTGATCTAAGCTATGTAGGCAGACTATGCCAGAGCATTTATGGGTTTAGGAGCTTAGCAGGATCATAAGGTGCCAGAACCATAATTAAGATCTGAGCCATCAAAAAGTAAATATTTGCAATGCAGCTGGTGAGGCAAACTACACTACTACTACTACCACTCCTACTTGAGAATGTAATTGGTTGTAAAGATTTGTTATTGGAGGCCATAAAGCTCTCTGTGATTAAAATGATATGCTGGTACAAACATTAAATAAGCATTAAATAAGCCATTCATCACAATTAATTTTTCATGGATAAACCCTAAAAAAAAAAAAAAAAAAAATTATCTGAAGTTATAAAGTTATATAAAGCCAGAAAACTTCATTTTTAGGCACAGTGTCATTATGGCAAGAGCACCTTTATCAAGTAAGGGGAGTTGCTGAGGTCATAAAAGTCAAACCAGAGCTTTTTTCAGTGAGTTAACAGCCCTAATCACAAAATGTCAAGAGGGCAAACTGAAACTAATCTGCGCAAGCACACACTTTCCTGAGAAGACAATGATAGTACATGGAAGTTTGTTTGTTTTTTCACTCAGGACAACTAAGGAAAATAATTATTTAATTTTAGTGTGTAACAGGCCCTAACTACAAATTATAATGTTGAAAAAACAGATACGTTCACTTTTTAACTTTTAGAGCAGTTAAAATGACCTTCCTAGACGTCATTTCAGATGTTAATCTTGAAGCTGGGGTCAGTAACTACTGGGTTATTAATAATATCTAAAATTACAAATCCTTCAGGATTCTGAAGCTTTGTTCTTAAAGACACATCTTCTGATGCACCTTAACACATCATCAGTGATAGGGTGATTGAAATCTTATAACATCAGACAAAATCACCCAGGAAACCCAGCCATGGTTGAAAAGGCCATGGCTTGTGTTCAGGTGGCACACACTAGTCCACATGAACCTTGTCTCCGAAACCAGGGGTCCAGGCCCACCTTTGGGGGCACCACAAATCACAGGTTTTCAAAATTATATTTGCACATGTTAACTAAGATCACAGTTTATACAAAAGTATAAACTATTTTAAAACATATATTTCTTTGACCTCACTTAAAAATAGTGGGCTACTTAGTAGGCCACAACTCTGTAACCGTTCAAGATCTGTGAAAATAAGTTATTATTGTTGTCTTGGTGAGGATGAGTCTGTAGCTACTCTGTTGAGTTGTTAAAGGAAAAAAAATGTAATAGAAAATAGACATTTACCAAAAGTAAAAGTTTTTAATTGATCTTTATTTTGGACTGTAAAATGTTGGAATGAATTACTTCATTCATTCCAAGGAAAAGAAGGTTGTGAACCACTGATCTCAAGGCTTACTCAGACAATTCAGTGGTAGTCTTGATGGCTGTGTTCCTTGCCAGTCCTGTGATGCCCGGCAAACTAATGGTTTTGTGGAGTCAGTGCTTTGTGTATCCTCTGCAGCCTACCTTACTCGGCATGCATCTTGCCCTCCAGCCCTGTGAGTGACAGTCAATGACCAGCTGCTCATAGATGAAGCCTCCTCCATACAGTCCTCCTGCAGCACTGTCAGGTCCATAATGATGATGTTTTTGGTTCTCCACCACAAAGATATCTGGCCTCAGGTAGTGCTGAAAATATCACAGGGGAATCTTGGCTGTTTCCCCAGCTCCATTGAGACCTGAAGTCCTGAGCAGTAGCCAGGATCCCTGCTGCACTCTTATGGCCTGCCATGGTTGGTCTCCTGTCTTGATAAAAGCGATTGCTAAGGTTGTGATGCATATTTGGCAGCTGATTCCATGCTTATGGCTTTTTCAATAGCCTCAGAGTTTGATTTAGGTGCCAACTGTATTGCTAAATATATACTCCAGTATCCCTCTTCCAGAGCACAGTGGATAGTTTGAAGACTCCCCTTCGCCCCAGCTAGAGAGGTTTTCCTGGCCAGACAAGACATCGTAGACCACCCAAATCCAGAAAGAGATGCAGTTCTGCAGTTTCTGCCTTCCACGGATGCGTCTACCTTGTCCAGGCCCTGTCTTATCATAATAGCAACACTTCTCATCATTTCTTTCCTTTACAACCTCACCTTTCCCTAATCAGCCTTTGCTTCTCTTCCCCCTAACATACCTCTTACTGTGGTGTTGGGAAGGTTTCCAAGCTGCTTTCCCATGGCTCTGTGAGCCATAGGACTCCCATGGCTGCTCCCACCATGGCTACCCCCACCATGGCTCTGTGAGGTAGTCATGATCCAAAACCTCTCCCGCCGGCCTGGGTCACCTTTGGATCACTTGAGTCACTGTACAGCATCACTGTTGTTGTTTGTGTCAACTTGAACTCACCTTCCAAAGATTTTAAGGACAACGGGAGTGTCATGCTGTTGCTGAGGCTTCTGGGAACCCCAGCCATCTCCAGAGACAGCTGCTTACCTTTCTCTCCAACATCTCTACAATGAAGTTGGAAACTTGTTGACAAATTGCAGCCAAAGTATCCATAACAAAATGTCATGCTACTATATGCTGGTATATGCCCACCTTGATCTGAAAGCCTCCAACAGCTGACTGATCTAAGCCAGCTGTCCAGTTCCTGGCAGGTTGACTGGACAGAAGCAGAGACCTGAAGGATGTTGTCAAAGACCTTGCTCAGGCTGTGCACTGTGACCCCTCCAAACCTGTCCATGACTTTGGCCTTGCTAATATGAGTGATCTTGACTTTACTGGCTTGAAGTCCATACAATCCCACTTGATGAGATTTCCCAGCCCACGAAGAATCCACCTGCATCCTGGAACTGACTCTGTGGTGACTGTCAGTTCATCCATAAAAGCTCTTTTCAGAGGTTGCTGTGTCCCTGATCATGTTTGCGGGCCACTGCACTCAGGTTCTGAGGACTGGACAATCATGTTCATAGCCAGGTTGAATAGGGTCAAAGAAAGAGTGCAGCCTCCAGTCTGTGCCACTCCGATGTTACTGAGCCCACTGAAACTCTCATCTTGAACTGGTAATAGTAATCCAGGGTCAAGTCTGCAATGGGCTAGCCTCTTCTCCTTTGCACCAAACCTCTCCAGGGCTAGACTGGTGGTGACAGTTGTCATGGTCTGCAGCCTCAGCTCCACTTCTCCCTTTGTCGAGGCGTTCAGCACTTTATTGAGATCTTCATCCACCTGCTTGTCTTGCAGGTTTTTGAACATTCCCCAGGGCAGGCTTGCAGGGTAGCTGTGCCACAAGGATGCTTTGAGTTCCATGAGTTGCTTCTGGGCTTAGCTCCTCCTACATCTCACCATGTAGGGTATTTGTGTGTTGTGAACCATAATTTCCTTCCAAACACTTCTGCTGGGCCTGGTGAATCATAAGGCCCAAGCTGTTATTGCAGATCTTCTCAAATTTGCATACAACGGTCTTAGCCGTTTGACCATTGCCCTTTGTCCATCAAGTTGGGGTTCTCATTCTACCCCCTTCTCATGTGCCCCAGGGGGTATTTATCCAGGAGTTGATTTTTGGCTTGAATTGGGTTTCCCCTTCTCGAGGACACAGCTTGGGTTGCCCCTCCTGCCCCAGGTGCTCTCTTTCCAAACTGTCAACTGTGTCTTATTCAGCCTGTTTCTTTTCAAAACTGGTTTCAGATACATCCTCTGATGCACCTCTACACACTACCAGTGATGTATCCTGGGGTCACTGGGTGGTTCTGGTCCTTCAACCCAAAACACCAGGTTAGAAAAAAAGAAAGATTGGGGTGCCCATGTAACCTAGGGGTGTAAGAAGCCAATCGTGAAGGATGTAATGTAATGGCATAACATACATGCAACTCTGAAACAGGAAATGATAGGCCCAAACCACTGATCTCAATGAATGTTAACATGCCCACAGTGAGGAAAGTCTGATGAATGTAGATGACCTAATTAAGTAGGGGAATGTGGGAGCAGTGGTGTGATCTTGTCTCTGCTTTGCAGACACAGCTGTGGTCTCAGTCTGACTTTTTATTTTTTTGCCACAAGACACCAAAACAAACTTTCTCCAAAGAATTCTACTAAACAACAAAAATTCATGTTCATTTAGGCAAACGAGGCCTAAGTTGGGTGCATTGGTACCTGTAGAATCTGTGGGCCCAGGCAGTCAGACCAAGACATTTCCGTTTGCGGTCTTCATCATTGGATGACCCCAAGGTTACAGGCTGAAATGACAATAAAGTTGGTCTTCATACTACAAGTGTTTGCTGGAGTTTTGACCTTGTCAGACTTTTTCTATTCTCTATGCACCTTGAAACTAGGCTAATATTTCATCTTAGTGAATCTATAACCAGAATCTGTCCTTCCGCTCTTTCTTTATAGACATAGAGCCAGGACAGTGGCTGTGTATTTTGGCATTGAAAATAAAATCACCATTGAAAATGAATTTGTTACCTTAAAGCTGCAGTAGGTAGAAAGCCTGAAAACGGTTGACTTTTGAGTCTCATCTGAGTTAGGTTTTGTTTTCTGCATCCTCAGCCCCTCCCACTAGACAAGCAGCAACAGTTAACGGAGGCTATCGTGAGCGAGCACAGACCGACAGACATCAACTGTGTGTAATAAAACAGACACCTGACAGTAAAAAACACAGACAGAGGAGAGAAACTACATTTAAAAACATGAAGATTCGGTGTGAAGATATAAAAGTACAGAGAGCTGAACATAAAGAGACTTTTAAAAACGTCTTTCTCTCTGCTCTCCTGCACACAACAACGCTCAGTATCCCAACACTTGGTTGTTGGAGTGGGACAGAAAGGAGGCTCACTGCCGTTGGGCCACGGTCAGCATGACATGATTGCAACCCGCTTGGAGGCGAGTTGGCTCGCGGTTCATGTCGGGCGTGACTCTCCACACTCAGCAAAGCTCCGCGATACAAGTGAATGAACACAACTGAAGGTGAACTCAAAAGTAACCGAGTGAGCTGACAAACTCCAGGGTTGAGTATGCTGCTCATTAGGCTCTTTTCTCTTTATTATAATGCTGATTTATAGCAACTTTTCCTGCAGTAGTTTCCGTCATTGATTCAGGGTCTGACCAAAGTAACGTGAACGCGCAGCTGCTCTAGTAGGAGGAGTCCCCCAGGTCCTAAAAGACTTGTTATTGGTTCAAGTCTACCGTCACGGGGCAGATTCTCTAAATGCTGAAAACAGAGCCATAGAGGAGGTGCAGAAGTGTAGCTCTCTCTCAGAACACCTGATTTACAATATGCTTAAAGATTTTTGTGAAATTATTTCTCAATTATACCAAAACAATGTTGCCTACTGTAGCTTTAATACAATGAATTTGAATTCATGAATGTGAACTGAAAAAGGAAACACTGCCATTCAAACACTGAAACACAGAAAAACGAGTATTAGTCATGAAAACAGTTTCACTGAGAGTTCAGTCACTGCTCAAAAAAAAATGTCACTAGATGAGAGGAGGATGGAGAGATGTGGAGGAAGGAAATAAATTAATGAAGTATATGATATGAGAGAGCTTCAGACAGATGACTGAGCTTCGCAGGTTCTCGTCTCCTCTTTCTGATGATGAAAACCCTTGAGAAAGATGAACTGTGCTTTCCACAACTCCTTAACTCCTCCTGCAGTAGTGATGTTGTGACGACCCTGTACAGTTTGCCTGCCTGTGTCTCACTGTTCTCTCCCTCTCTTGCAGTTACTGGGAGTTGGCTGGTAGGCGGAGCTGGGAGGGAGTGCCTGCTGGTACCTGCCCTTCTGGGTTGGGCCTGCAGAGGTTATAAAGGACCGCCTTTTTGGTGACAGTCTCTCTCTCAGCTGGGCCTGCTGCAGCCTTTTCAGCCTGTTTTTCTTCATTTGGTTTGTTGCACCTTACGACACACATTACACCATGTTTCCACCCATCCACACACTCCTAACATGACTGATGACCTTCTTACATACACACCCCATCAGTTATTTACTTTGCTTATTTTGTTTTGAGTTAAATAATGTCTGTGTGTGGCCTCCCTTTTTGTTGACGGCCTTGAGCCAGTCGGTAACAGATGTGTTGTTCGCGAACGACCCGGCTCTAAGAGCTGATTCTTTGTAGTGAACGAGAAGAGCCGACTCCTGTTGGGGACAGCTAAATCTTCAGCTGCTTCTGCTGAGAATCCACGCAGGCAGGGGCGGGACTTTATTTTGATGGGCTCACCATGCGGCCAAAGATGGGGAGCCGGATTTAAATACAAGCGCGTCTGGAAAATGTGAACTTTACTTTTCACTCATTTCTTGAGTCAAAACCCAAAAAGAAGCAGCATCTGGCTGCATTCAATGATACTGGAGACTGCAAAGCTGAGTGCAGAATTTGTAAAATAAAAATATCCATCAGAGCACAGTCAACAACAAAACTGATTAATACGCTAAACAATAGTAACTGTGTGCTTTTTTTTTTTTTAAATGAAAAATGAAAAAAATGCATAAAAATAAGGCTTTTATGAAAACACTGATATAAAAAATTGCTTACCAACACACAAACCATTCATAATAGCTAAATTAGGCTAAAATAGAAGGCTCCGAGTGATACTAAATGAAGAGCCATTTGGGAGCCGTAAGAGCCGGCTCTTCTAAGGGAGCTGAGCCAAAAGAGCCAAATCTTTGAAAAGAGCCAGACTTCCCATCACTATCCTGCAGGAGGACCACACGTCCTCACTCTATATCCATGCTCACTTACATCGCACTGTCTTTCATCTCTCTGCTCACAATGACTCTCAATCTGCTGGTCATCATCTCCATCTCACACTTCAAGTAGGTTAATATATTCTCAATATGTGAAACTAATAGCTGCACAGAAAGAAATGCTTCAATCTCAGACTGTGAGGGAAAAGTGTCATGTTCCTAAGCAATATTTTTGAGTTTCAGTCATGGCTTTTATCTCCTAATATGAGAAAGTAACAAATAATAATCGGTATATTGCTCTCTTATTTCTCCAGGCAGCTCCACGCCACCAACCTCCTCCTTCTCTCTCTGGCTGTCTCAGATTGCTTCGTGGGCCTCTTCATGTCCTTTGAAATTGTCTTCAGCCTAGATGGCTGCTGGTTCCTTGGTGACATCATGTGTGTTGTGTAGTGGACGATGGCGGGCACAGACACATTGGCTGGGAGGCTGGCTGCATCAGAGGAACCAAACTATAAAATTAATAACCAACTGACGAATCATTTCAATTAAAGCTTTAAGAAAAATCCAAGTTATCTGTTTCTCTTTGAGCATTTTCTGTTTATTTTTAGTCCTCTATGATAGTTGCTTGTGTTCCTTGATCATTCCCACATCTTCTTCTACGTCATCAGACCATAGAGTCAGATGATGTGGAAGTCCATAGTCTTGGCAACACAATCACCTGAGAGGAGCTCTCTCATAAGGCCTCTGTAAGACACATAATCCAAATAAAGTCTCTGCAGCCATTCCATCTCAAAAATCAGACACTCAGACTTACTGATCTCCTTCCTTCCATGTAGAAACCTTATCATTCTTCTTGTGTGACACACACTGCAGTAATGTCCAAAAATGACGTCTACTGACAGTGGCTCACCTCTCATGAGTGGAACACAGGTCACAAAGCTGCAATGGTTGTAGTCACAAATTTTTAGGGCTTGATTTCTCTGACGCTTTGATCTACAGTCACCTATAACCATCCCACTTATCGTAGTGCTGACCAGTCTTAATGCATCCACTTTTCCTCAAACTTCTCAACTTCATGCAGATCCTTGAAAATCCTGTCTATTTGGTTAACAGTTATCATTACCTTCTTTTATTTTAATTGCTTGAAGGGCTAATTCTTTTTCTTTTCTTTTCTTTTTTGTTATTAATTATTTTTATTATTTCAGCAGAGGTAGAACAAACAAACTTACAACAGCAGACAGTATTAATGTGTGTCTACCCCACTTTGACCATGCACGGTCAAACATCACACCCCTGTGTCGGTCACTCATAAAAACTCATTCATTCACTCACTCATTCACTCCATAGACCATGAATTAAAATTCGAATCAAGATATACAAAAGAAAACCTAACTCCAAAGGAAATGTATAGAATTAATAACGCTTAATGGAAATGTAAGTTAACAACAGAAACTTCATCAATTAACTCAAAGCAAACAACCAAATATACACATTAAAATACAGTTTTGGGCTCTAATAATGGATGCGGGTTGTGGCTTCACTAACAATGAAAAGTCTGCTGGCGCGTATGGGTATGTCGGTCATGGTCAAATGATGGTCCGAGTCAAAATGGTCCGATTGGCGCCAGAACATCAGGAGAGAGGGAGTCACCCCGCTAAACAGAGCCCAGTACAGCCAAAACCTGACAGGACAAAACAATGGAGCCAAGCTCGTAGAGCTTAGCGTGTAGAGCCTAGTGCGTAGAGCCTAGTGCGTAGAGCCTAGTGCGTAGAGCCGAAACACGTAGAGTGTAGAGTGTAGCTCATAGAAAGGTAGAGCGTAGAGCCAAAACAGCAGTTCACCCAAGGGAAGTGGCGGCTTATGACAGGCCATGCACTTAACTGCAGCTGTTTTGCCGAGGCACAGCGTGGCAGCAAGCAGGTGGAGGAGAGCCACCAAAAGCCGCAGCACAATTATTCACGCAGACACGGAAGCAATCCACAGCACACCAAGTGGAGCGACCAGGGAGATGGGTTGTACAAGTGGATACGCCGTGCACCCTGATATTGCCATGCCACGGATCCGCCACACCAGGCTGCAGCCACCTCCACGAGGAGATCTCAGAGCGGAAGGAAGAGAACGAGGTGAGGCTGCCCACCTGTATATATAGATGCGCCAGGTGCCGCTCCGCAGCCACAGTGCCGATGAACTTGGCACAGTGTCTTGCAGTGGCCAGGAGGGAGAAGCCTACATCAAGTCAGCAGCTTTTTAACATCTCCTGCTGCAGAGGACCATGCCTGAATAGGCCCTCCTTCTTTCAGACGTCAGACAAAGTATGGATTGCTCTGTTGCTCCACTGGGGAAATGTAAAGGGGACACCTCCAGTCACCTACCTTTTGCCAGGTTGATAAAAGGAAAGACATTATGGGGCCCAATTTAGACAATTTAGATAATTGGTCTTGTAATCAATGAGGAGAGGCCAAATTCTTCTCAGTAGCCCTCCATGAAGTTACTACATTGGGGTCAAACCAGACTGATAATGGGCGCAACACATATGACCAAAAATGCATCTTGAAATTAGGGACAGCCAGTCCTCCTTGTTTCCTGCCATGCTGTAGAGTTGACAATTTGAGACGAGAATGTTTGCCCTTCCAAATAAAATTAGAGATAAGGCCATGGATCTTACCCCAGTAACCCCGAGGGGGTGAGAGGGAAAACAAATTTTAATAAAAATGAACCCTTGGTAAAATATCCATTTTTATAATTGAGATACATGCTTGGGTGGATATGGGGTGAAGAGACACATCACATCAGCTTCAACTCTGCTTAAGATGCCCTGAAAATTTTTATTTATAGTGGTGTATAGGGAGGGAAAAATATCCACTCCTAGGTATTTAAAGGACTTCACCACTGGAATGTTGGATGGTATGGTGGAAGGGACAAGGAATGAGTTAAGGGGAAGTAATGATGACTTAGACCAGTTAATTTCAAAGCCCGATAAAGCACTAAATTCTTCAAAAGTGTCCAAGGATGGAGGTAGGGGCATCTTTTTCTTTTATTTTCATATTCTCTTGTATCCTCATTTTCAATTTCATTCTCTGATTTCTGCTTGGATGCCCATGACTCAATTAACAGTAGAAGATCCAACGTTTACAGAATTCCAACCCCTTGTAGCGTAAAATGATAACAGTCTGTTGGAGTTCTTTATCCCTGACAAGTATTTGGATCTGAAAAATACATTCTTGTATTTCCGTGTGAAAATTACCAACAGGGATGGTACAGACCTGCTGAACAATGCAGCAGCGGGTCTCATCAGTTACGCTCTGAATACAGTTTTTTAGCTGTTAGCTGCTATTCTGTTGGGTAAGATTGATTTTGCAGTCTAATGCCACACACCCTTAAAGAGCCATGATTGAAACTTTTCTCAACTTTTCAGAAGATACACTGAAATGTCAATTCAGCATGGGTCTTTTTTTAAAAGATACAGCAGGAACTATAGATGCTGTAGTGATGACTAGGGGTCCTAATGGAGGGTATGAAATAGGGACTTCACTGCTAATTCCTTTACACCTATTGAATCCTCCCTTCAGGGACATATTTTTCTGTGAGAGACTCAGCAGATGTGACAATTAAACTGATCCGCACTAACAACACCTTCCATTTCATGGGAACTCTTGACTGTGCTTACTGTTTGAATATATTAGGGGCCGCTGCTCTGTTTGTCAAGAAAAGTTTCCGTTTCCCCCACTATCCACTCAGGTCACTTTTTTTCACTTTAATTGTTAGGAGAATATTCAAATTATGACTGGTTAGGCCAGTGTGCCAGGACAGTGACTTTCTATACGTTATTGGCATTGAAAATGAAACCTGATAATTAAACCAGACCTGAAAAAAATGGATTCAAACATTTTTCAAATGTACTGGCACTGAAAACAGTATTAGAACTGAAAAAGATTCACTGAAAGATCACTGGAAAAAATGTCACTAGAGGAAAAGAGGCACTTTAAATTTGGCACTGAAAATAAATTTTGGATCGGAAAAAAAAAAAAAAACCTGAAAAAAGGAAGTCAAACATTTTTCAGTATTCAAAAAAATTGTATTGTCACTGACAGCAGTACTAAAACTGATAAAGTTCCACTGAAAGTTCACTGAAAAACGTCACTAGAGGAGAAGAGGGAGGAGAGATGTGGAGGAAGGAGATAAATGAATCAGTTATATGACAGAGAGCTTCAGACAGAGAGCTGAAAGAGCTCAGCAGCTTCTCGTCTCCTTCTGATGATGATATCCCTTGAAGAAGATGAATTGTGCTTTCCACAACTCCTCAACTCCTCCTGCAAGAAGACCGCACAACCTCACTCTGTATCCACGCTCACTTACATCACACTGTCTTTCATCTCTCTGCTCACTGTGACTCTCAACCTGCTGGTCATCATCTCCATCTCACACTTCAAGTAGACAAATATTTATCAATTTATGAAACTGATAGCTGTACAGAAAGAAATGTTTCAATCTCAGGCTGTGAAGGAAAAGTGTCATGTTCCTAAGTAATATATTTTTGTGTTTCGGTCATGGATTTATCTGCTGGTATGATTATATGACAGTTTACAAGTATATTGCTCTCTTATTTCTCCAGGCTGCTCCACACTCCCACCAACCTCCTCCTTCTCTCTCTGGCTGTCTCAGATTGCTTCGTGGGCCTCCTCATGTCCTGTCAAATTGTCCTCACAGACAGCTGCTGGTTCCTTGGTGACCTCATGTGTGTTGTATATAATATTTTGGACTATATTATTACCTCTGCCTCAATAGGAACCATGGTGCTCATATCAGTTGACCGCTATGTGGCTATTTGTGACCCTATGCATTATTCTACCAAAGTCACTCAAAGCAGAGTTCAGTTCTGCATTTGTCTGTGTTGGATGTGTTCTGCTCTCTGTCACAGTCTGCTGCTAAAGAATAACCTGGAACAACCAGGATGGTATAACTCCTGCGTAGGAGACTGTGCGATTATTGTTGATTATGTTGCAGGATTTGTGGACCTTTTTTTATCCTTTATAAGTCCTGTCACTATCATTGTAGTTCTGTATATGAGAGTATTTGTGGTGGCTGTGTCTCAGGCTCGTGCCATGAGGTCCCACATTCAAGCCACCACACGCCAGACTTCAGTGAAAGTAACTGCTAAGAAATCTGAGATGAAAGCAGCCAGGACTCTTGGTGTTGTTGTAGTTGTGTTTCTAATATGTGTCTGCCCATATTTTTGTGTTGCACTTACAGGCCAGGACACCTTGGTCAATGCTTCAACTTCTGCCTTTGCCATATTTCTGGTCTCTTTTAACTCCACTCTAAACCCTCTGATCTATGCCTTTTTCTATGCCTGGTTCAGAAAAGCTATCAAACTCATTGTTACACTTAAGATACTGCAGCCTGACTCCAGTGATACCAACATACTGTAAAGAGAGAATGTATCTTTCATTCACAGTTAGTCTTTTCTGTATGAAGAGGGGGAAACAAAATGTCAAAGCTACTAATAGTCCTGCTTGGACACATTATTACACATGTGTAGTACATAAATCACACTCATAAGCATGGCAGAGAAACAAGCATAGCGCAGAGATGGGAAAATGTACAGCATAACAGACTTTTTCAAAATTAGTCTTTATTTATGTGTGGAACAATATATATTATAATGCAGAACTGAATGCACAGTCTCTGCCAGTAACTGTAGCAAATTACAATTATATGAATTTTGTAGTTTAGTTACATGTATATAGTTATTCCCCAAGACTGCTAGTATCCTATTAGACATTTGTGTGAAATTTTGTCATATTTATGAATCATGAATTCTTGAGTTATGGCCAAAACATGTTTTGTGAAGTGACTGTGACCTTTGAACTTCGACCACCAAAATCTAATTAGGTCATCCTTGAGTGGATGTCTACACCAAACGGTTCTGAGATATCACATTTACATGGGTGGTATGGAAGTGATGTCCCTGTCACCTTTTTTTAGACTTTTTTGTTTTTATCAGACAGGACAGCTTGAGGAAAAAGTTTGAAGAAAAAGGCAGAAAGAGGTCAGGAGGCAGAGCAGAAGAAATATGACAATATTAGTCAAGAAACTTAAGACTGGAGCGATGTCATTTAGCTGACTGATCTAAGCTATGTAGGTAGACTATGCCAGAGCATTTATCAGCTTAGGAGCTTAGCAAGGTGATAAGGTGCCAGAACCATAATTAAGTTCTGAGCCATCAAACACTAAATATATGTAATGCAGTTGGTGAGGCACACTGCAGTACTACAGTACTACTACCAATCCTGCTTAAGAATGTATTTGGTCATAAAGATTTGTTCTTGGAAGTCATAAAGCTCTCTGTGATTAAAATGATATGTTGAAAAGAGAATGTGAGTGTGCTCACTTTAGCTTAAAGAAAGTGCTTCAGTGTTTTATTTTGAAAAAGACCCCATGAAGGCTGGCTGACTGTCTGCTCAATATGCTCTGTGCAGATTAAAGTAGCATTCATCAAAAAAAGATTTGGCACATATTTGAAGCAGAGGGGAGTGGACAGCTGCTTTTGGGAAGCGCTTCAGCATTGATGGTGTTATTGTAGGCATTGTGTAGAATAGCCGTGATCATCTCCTGTTGACATGGAGCAGCCATTACTCAACTTAGCTGTGCCTGGTGGAATGTAGTTGGCTAATGGCAGGAATTCATATGGTCACCAGTTATAAAAAGTCAGACAACTTCATTTTTAGGCACAGTGTTATCATGGCAAGAGCACCTTTATGAAGTAAGGGGAATTGTTGAGGCCATAAAAGTCAAACCAAAGCTTTTTTAGTGAGGTAACAGTGCTAATCAGAAAATGTTGACAGGGCAAACTGAAACTGATCTGCACAAGCACACACTTTCCTGAGAAGACAATGACAGTATATGGAAGTTTTTTTTTACCCAGGAAACCTGGACAAAACAATGACTTAATTTTAAGCTATGTAGGCAGACTATGCCAGAGCATTTATGAGCTTAGGAGCTTAGCAAGGTGATAAGGTGCCAAAACCATAATTAAGTTCTGAGCCATCAAACACTAAATATTTGCAATCCAGCTGGTGTTGTTGGTTGTAAAGATGTGTTCTTGGAGGCCATAAAGCTCTCTGTGATTAAAAAGATATGTTGGTACAAACAATAATGCATTAAATAAGCCGGTAACACTTTATAATGAGTACACACTATTAAGCATTAGTTAAGCATTAATAAATATTGAATTCATCATTTGTAACGCATGAATAATCATTAGTATGTAGTTTATAAACACAGCTATAAATGTTTTACTCATCATTTAGAAGCACAGTAGTTATGGATTAGTAAACACTGAATTCATCATTTATAAAACACGATTCTGACGTAAATACTCATCAGCATGTGGTTTATTAATCAGTTATAAATGTTTTACTCTTCATTAATAAGCTCATCTATATAAATGATGAATTCAGTATTTCTAAATTAAGTATTACATCACTTACCCACCAGTTAGTTAGGATTTGTCAGTTGTTTGTAGGATCATTTAGAAAGCCTATGTAAATAATGAACAATATATTTAGATGTTCATGTCTGCATGCTCTTACATGTCCACTATTCAGACATGTACTAATGGTTAGTGAGTGTGTTAGTAGATGCTTTATAAAATCTCACAAATTCCATTTCCAATGGATGGCTTATAAACAGTTATTAATGAAGGAATTCATGAATTCAGGCTGTTACAAAGTACTTACTACTCGTTAATTAAGCATTTTGTGTGAGCTCATCTAAAGTGGGGACTATCTATGCCTTATAAAGTATTTACAAATGAGATTTAAAGGCTGGCAATGCCTCAAAACTCGCAGAAGTTCCAGACCAAGGAGAGACACAACACAGGGACATAGAACTTATTGCATTGATATTTATTGCAGCTTCCCAACATTGTAACTGTACAATTGAAAAATAGGATAAGCTTGGCTGGATAAAAAATTGCCAACACCAACAGTGGAAGTTTAAGTACAGCAAATGTTTCTTTGTAAAAAATCAAATCAAATATTTCTGTATCAAAAAATAAAGTCAGAAAATATTTCAGTGTGACATGATAAAACATGACATATATATATTTTTTTTTCCAACAATGGTTACAGTGGAGGCATATGACTATTTGTATTTTTTGGAAATGTCATGAATCAGTCTGCCAAATGCACCCTCACTGTGTTTTTTTGCAAGCCATTCATTCCACTCAATCACTGAAAGGTGGTCAGAAAGCAAACTGTCAGTGCGATTTCCCCTAAGCCTCCAGATCTGCTCCTTGTAGGATCTCCAGGCCCTCTCAATATGCTGGGTATGGGCTCTAGTTTGGGGATCCACATACCGCCGGCTGTGGTTGACAGTGTGATGGTTGTACCCTAGTGCAGAGAGTATGCGATAAGCACGCCACTCAACACTTATAACTGTAGATCCAAGCCTCACATGATGAGCAATCAAGGGGACGAGATGTCTTCGAGACCTTCTTTCCACAAGACGTACAATAGGCTTTCTTCCTCCTTGATGATGCCTCACAGCTAACATTCCAAAGACCCACTTTTTTCTTTTCCAACCACCAGCCATTCTTCCTCTCCCATACTGATGCAGAAACAAAACAACACAGACGTAAACAAATACATTCTATTAACAATAACTTATTGACAATTAATGAAAGTCACTATTACATACCTTTCTTTTGTGCCGAAAAAGGCTCTCGTCGATCACAACAAACTCCCTTCTTCCACCAATCGGCTGGCCTGTAAGCCTTCTCATCCTTTCAACTGCTGTGACACAGACCTCCCTTAATTTTTTTGCCATTTTAGTGAGAGTGGTTGAACTGGCTGCAATTGTGTCATCAAAAAATGTTTTGTAGCATGTAGCCGGTAGGATGTAAACATGGCGTCGATCTCGCGAGACTTCCTATGTATCTTAATGGACCCACGTGCGGAAGTCTCGCAAGACCGGCTACATGCTACAGTTGATACTTATTTTTACACCGCACAAGCAGGATGGAGACATTTTGTGTTTGTTTTGTGTGCTATTTTTAACGTTTTATCCGTGGTCACCATTTACTGCCATTGTACTGGATGAGGCTGCTACCCTGTTTCTCCTAAAACTCCAGGATTGTTTGGTGAACTGATGACCTTCACTCATCATCACATCAGCATAGTGGTGAGTACATACAAAATGGCTTATTTTCACAAAATGGAATATCACTTTCAGGACCCCTGACTTGTACATCATGACTGTAGCAGCTCGTTTGTTTTGTTTTGTTTTTTCATGCACGTCCAACTTAACTTAGTTAATCTAGCTCACCTGGCGGATCTCTCTCTCTCTCTCTCTCTCTCTCTCTGGCTCTCTCTGGCTCTCTCTGGCTTTCTCTGGCTCTCACTTTCATGTGTTTGACCAAATGCACGAAATCAGAAATCAAATGCGTAGCCCACTTATTTTTAACTCACAGACATATTTATTTTAATAAAGTAATAAAATATCTCGACATTTTAAAACAACAGAGACAAAAAATTAGTAGAATAATAATTTCATCATAGTCCAAAGAAAGTAAGTCCCTCAACTGGGGGCTCTGAAACCTACAGAGCAAACACAGCCACTACTGCACTAATTATGAAAGAATATAGTCATGCACATAAAATTAAACAGCAGAATCTGGGTGACAACGTGTTTAAATCGTGTTTACATGACCCAAACACAACTCAAATAAACAACTAAACATTAAACTCCATGAAGGGCCGATGTGTCGACCCAGTCACCACATTTCTAGCTCTAATATATGACTGTACTTTATACAAAACACATCAACGCTCATATTGAAGAGCAGACACACACGCTGCTTCGCCAAAACATGGTTGTAAAATTCCTCTTACCTTTGCTGTTTTGCCGTGAAAAGATTGTTTTGTCGGTAAATCCACAATATTTCCAGTTCATTTGTGTTACATTTAAATCAGTCTGGGCGTTTCTGACGGGCTTTGGTTCCACCCATAATGAGATGTAGAATGTGTATTAGAGAAACACACATTTCAGGACCACTGACTTCTTTCATCAGAGCAGCCTGCTTTCATATTTAATAGAGGGGGAACAATATCAGGATGTACCTGCTGCTGTAAAGGATAATATATGGTAATCATAGAAGGCTGAAAATCACAGGACATGTATGTTCTGATGGTAGGCCTACAAGTCAGCAGTGTAAAGCTCAAGCATGTGGTAGACTTCCCATATGTAATGGAGGGCGGACTATACAGACATATTGAATAGAAATTAATACTTAAACGTTTATAATAATAAATAAAACTTTTATTTCTTTTAGGTGTGTCCCTGGCCCCTACTGCACAGCTGGTGGACAAAAGGAGATCTCATGAGTTGGAGATGTGCAAGCTGAAGGTAGAGCTGCAAAAGGACAAGATTGATGAGCTTATCAAAGAGAGAGACTACCTAAAAGAACAGCTGGCAACAGGTACGTCTCCCTACACACAAAAGAGAAATTCTTGTGTAGTTGGTTCTTATGTTATGGCTGTATCTCTGCACTCTAATGTTTGTGTTTGAATCTATTTTATCAGCTCTTAAAAAAGAGGATCCAGGTTCCACCCAGGCAGTCTGCTTGTCTTCATCATCCTCTTGTGACAGCTCAGAAGAGTCCTCTGATGCTATGTCTGACTCCTCCTCTACTGCATCCTCATCAGAGGAAGACAAGAAAAAGAAGCGGAGGAAGAAGAAAGGGAAAGAGAGAAAGTCCAAGAAGTCAAAGAAAATGAAACCAAAGACACGTAAAAGAGGTAAAATATGCTCCATGTAATACTTTCATCCCTTTCTACCGACTGGGTTTTTGGCTTGGTCCTGTTTAGTTCTGCTGTATAATTTTTCCTCTCCTGGCTGGTTCTTCTTCTCACATGATGTGACATGTATGATTGTTGTGTTGGCACTAACTAAATCTAATGTAATAAATCACTTTGGCCGTGTTCAGACTGCAGGCGAATCTGATTCAAATCAGATTCCTTCTCAAATCCGATTTTTAGGGCAGACTGTTCGCACTGTTTTCAGCAAGTGTCCAAATGGGATTTGTCTCTGTTCAGACTGGGTCACATTACTGACTGATCTGACAGGTTGCTGTAGCAACGGCGTCGGCCAGCATGTGTATTGTGTGACGTCATATAATTGTGACAGTGACAACGACAACAACAACGGAGCTATCTCACCACAGAGGCATTTCATTTCATCCGGAACACGGTTGTTGTCACTGCTCCAATCACAGAGCTGTTCATTGCTGCCCCCAGCAAATACAAGGAACTCCTTAAAAGCTACAACAGTCAGGTGAAACTCAGTGGGTTTGCCATACAGTGTGCCACTGCAATTGAGGATGGTCCAGGAATAGTGGACACAGTTAAAGCCCTTAAGATTTCTGGAAAGCTGCTTCCCCTTAAAACAAAGTCAGCTATAATGCTAGATTAATACTGATGTTTGAAAGATGGAAGACAAAAAAGTTCATTGTTGAATGGTGACACTGAAATATTTTCTGACTTGATTTTTTGATACAGAAAAATATATATATATTATATATATTTTTTTTTTTCAAACAAAGATTTTATTTTTTGATAAAGAAAGATTTTATTTTATTATTTATTTAATTTTTTTCCCAGAGAAACATTTAATTTGTTGTATTTAAACTTCCACTGTTGGTGTTGGCAAGTTTTTATCCAGCCAAGCTTATCCTATTTTTCAATTGTAAAGTTACAATGTTGGGAAGTTGCAATAAATATCAATGCAATAAGTTCTATGTCCCTGTGTTGTGTCTCTCCTTGGTCTGGAACTTCTGCGAGTTTTGAGGCATTGCCAGCCTTTAAATCTCATTTGTAAATACTTTATAAGGCATAGATAGTCCCCACTTTAGATGAGCTCACACAAAATGCTTAATTAACGAGTAGTAAGTACTTTGTAACAGCCTGAATTCATGAATTCCTTCATTAATAACTGTTTATAAGCCATCAATTGGAAATGGAATTTGTGAGATTTTATAAAGCATCTACTAACACACTCACTAACCATTAGTACATGTCTGAATAGTGGACATGTAAGAGCATGCAGACATGAACATCTAAATATATTGTTCATTATTTACATAGGCTTTCTAAATGATCCTACAAACAACTGACAAATCCTAACTAACTGGTGGGTAAGTGATGTAATACTTAATTTAGAAATACTGAATTCATCATTTATATAGATGAGCTTATTAATGAAGAGTAAAACATTTATAACTGATTAATAAACCACATACTAATGAGTATTTATGTCAGAAATGTGCTTTATAAATGATGAATTCAATGTTTACTAATCCATAACTACTGTGCTTCTAAATGATGAGTAAAACATTTATAGCTGTGTTTATAAACTACATACTAATGATTATTCATGCGTTATAAATGATGAATTCAATATTTATTAATGCTTAACTAATGCTTAATAGTGTGTACTCATAAAGTGTTACCAATAAGCCATTCATCACGATTCATTGTTTATGAATGAACCCTAAAAAAAAAAACTTATATAAAGTAGGGCTGTCAAAGTTAAGGCGTTAACGCATGAGTTTAATCTGGAAACAATAACGAGTTTTAAAAAATTAACGCACGATTAATTGCGTCACGTGACTTAGGTAGAGCCTGTCTGTGTATGAGTCATTCCATGAGAATGGTTAAAATTGGACTTGGATATTTTCACATTTTTTACCAAAATGTATTATTTGTATGTATATCCCACATCATTAAGGATATATTTAACTATCAGAAAAATGCATTTTCCCATCTCAGGCATTAGTTTTCTTTTATTATTGATCATTATTTCAAGATGTGGTGACTTTAATTCTTCAACCCCGTTATGGACACTTTGGAGGCTCGCTGCATATTATCATAAAATGTACTTCTAAAGAAATCAATATTTTCACATTAATCAGATGTCCCCCATACTAATTCAATAATTTTAAATAGAAAAATGATATAAAATCACACATTTTTACTCTCTTAAATCCTGAAATGTAACTAATAAGTGAAAGCAATCTTGTCATTTTTCATCAAAAATTTAGTTTAACTAAGAATTGTAATCAAAATCAATGATCATATGATAGCGCTCAATATTTTAGACACAAATCAGCAAACATTAAATTATTTTTTCAACATTTTAAGAAAATAATATATGAAAATGTAGGTGTGACGGGGTTGAGACTAGCATAACAGGGTTGAAGATGGTAACGGGGTTGAAGGGACAAATACAGCTTTACATATAAACAGTTGTTTACTCTCAAATTCAATGTATAGGACTTTCCATTAGCATTATATCTCATTTTGTAACCATAGGAAGGACACCAGATACAAATTGCAGTAGAATTAAGTTTTATTAATCTAAAGTAAAAACAACCACAACAGCATATGAACAACTAACAAACATTGTAAAGTGAATTGCTCAAATGTAACATAATGTGTGTGTGTGTGTGTGTGCGTGTGTGTGTGTGTGTGTATGTGAGGGTGGGTGGGTGTGTGTGTCTAGGCATAAGAGAGCCTCATGAGGTGTGCTAAAAGTCACCTCATCCTTGCTCCGATAACATACAATTGAACTTGATGAACTGGTTGAACTAATAACAATAATAATCAAACAGTTAACGATTTCAATGTGTCTGTCTGTATCAGCGCCTGTGTCTGTGTCCATGTCAGAGTGTTTTTGCATGTGTGTGCCTGCATCAGTGTGTGTGTCTGTATATATGCATGAATGTGCCTTTTGTTTCATGAATTCATCTTGTGAGTCGGTTCCACACCTCTTTCAAGACTTCCACATGGCACTTTGTTACATTCTGTGGGGGTGGAATGAGTTCAAGGACATCATCAAACAGGTACCAGAGGATATCATCCTGATGCGGCCAGAAGAATTGGTTTGGCCCAACACGATGCATGCATTTGACCTGGACATGTGTTGTTTGTATGTTTAGAATGATGCCTGGATACAAATCATCGTCATATCTGAGAATACACCATTTACCAATCAGCTCTGGACTTTCCCACTGGATTTCTTTTTCTGGATTCCCCCCACTGGCTGTCTGTGATACAGCCGTTTCTATCTTCTGGCCAAAACTGAAACACTGGGTGTTGAAGCACTTGCAGTTAAACTGCTTCCGTGTTGTGCACATGCAGCTTACATCACGAACCATCAGTTCTCCTGGAGCTACAGTAATGACCTGGTGAATTCTCATGGTTCCAGGAACAGCTGGTATCTGCTTTGGCATTTTCTCCATTGCTTCCTCAACATCTTCACTTTTCACAAAGAACAGTTTCACACTTGTGTTTGTTTCACACAAGGCCCTGAATAACTCTTCTGCATCTGGGATGTCATGCCCCTTTGCTACCATCATGTCAGCTGCTCTTTTTAAGGCTCCCCCGACACCATCTGGTGCTCCTTTTCCATGACTAGCCTCAAAAAAATTCCAAGAACCAGCCTTGAATCCTCTTCTGTCCAGTTCTGTAGTGAAAAGGTAGAAGTTTCCTCGTTGTTTGTATTGCGTACAGGGTCCGTCGCTTAAAAAGTGCAGCACAGACACTTGTGGATGTTGGCCTTGAAGGTAATCTAGCACAGGATTTAGGTGCTGCCATATTGCTGGAGGGCCTTTATGTCTACTGGGGCAGATGGTGCTAAAGCACACAGGCTCTGAGAGTCCACCAACATACAACACACCCGTATGAAGGGTGGCCTGCTGATGTGAAGCCCCAAAGTGGACCGCCTGAACTTGAGAACTGTATTTACAGCTGTAGTTTTCTGAGAAGTCAACATGTATCAAAGCCTCCTCCCCTGACATGTTGTTCTTCAGCTCACGGCAGAAGGCATACTGCTGCTTGATATTAAAGTGATGCATTTTAAATTTCTTTACATAGCTGTGGAAGAGCTCAATGAGGTCCTCTTGTGTGCCCTCCACAGATTTGTTGACTGTCACCTTGACAGTTGCCTTTTCTCCCTTTTTGTCTATCTCCTTCTCCTCTGTTACCCACTGGGTAAATGATGTGTTTGCGGTGCTGTTGTATGCACTTGTGATGTGGACAGTTTTGTCCTTGCAATGGACACACTCTCCATACATGCAACTCTTGCTGGATGAGTTGCAGTAAACCTTCTCTATCAACTCTTAAATGTTGGCAGTCTCAATGAGTTTCAACTGACGGAGCTTCACTGCCAGAAAGCTGAGATTTTCATGCAACTTACACATGCATGTGTCACGTTCAGAGAGCATTGGATTCACAACCCAAAAGGGGCGAAGATGACAGAAAAGGGAATAGGATATCATCTGGTCTGGGTTTTCTGCCAAAAATCTTCTGTGGATATTTTCTATCGTGTCCATCAGGAACCTCTTCGGCATTTTTAATTTGTTCTTTGTGAGTGTTTGTTTGGTTCCTGTGGTCATTCTACTCACATCATCCCTGAGATAGAATGACTTGATTCTTTTTTTGAAGTCTTCAGTGAACCTGCTGGTCCTCTTTCTTTCAAAATGAAGACTGTCATGATGTCTAAAATTCTTGTTTGAAAATCCGAGGGAGTCACTTGCAAATTTTTGCAACCTGTATTTTTTTTATAATTCTACCTGTCATGACTTTGGCAATCAGCTGCCTTTCTCTGTCCTTGGTGGCTTTTTTGTATTTATTCCTAATATCTTGAATGAGTGATTCATGGTAAAGTAAGGTTTTTTTTATTTGGGGGTTAACGGGGCAATTTGAAGTGAGTCGTGTTATTTTCGACTGTGGTGAATCCGAAGATTTTTTTGAACGTTGGCACCTTTTTTTGTATTTTTCTTTGCTTTTTTCTTTCTTTTTCAAGTTTTTCCTGGAGTTCCGCTATTTGCCTCTTGAGCTTATTTTTTTCTCTTCTGTACTTTTTCCGAGCCACCAGACGTTGCCTACAAAACAAAACAATAAAAGTTGATTTGGGTGTGGAGAGTTATGCCTTTTTCCTCCTGCCCTCCCTGTTTCTAAAATGACATTGTGAAAAATGACATAAAATGACATTTTCACTATAACACTGTTAACTACCCATTGCCCTAACCTTGAAGATCTTGGCTGTGAAGGCTGCTCTGAGTGATCTCCCTGATCTGGACTCTGTGGAGGAGTGCTCAAGTTCTTGAGCACTTCTTTCCTCTCCTTGCTCCTATGGTAAGCTGCTCTCCACATTTTTCTTTTCTTATGCTGTTCTCTTTTACTCAGTTCATTAATTGCTTTCTTCTTCCCTGCCTCTACATTCTTTCTCCATCTCTCACGCTCACTCTGCAGGTATCTCTCCCTTCTTTCAGGATCAGCTTTAAGGCGTTCCCGATACTTCCTCTGCCTTTCTGCTGCTGTTGTTGGTGCCATCTTACTCGCATCTTTAACATGGAACATAAATCACATTCAGCATGCATGCAGTATAAGAATGTTGATTGAATATAATAATAATTAATTTAAATAATTGGATAACTTAACCAAAGTATTAAAATCTCAACCCCATCACAATCTCACAACCCCGTTACAATCAAACACATAACGGGGTTGAGTGTGACGGGGTTGAGATTTTTGCACAAAATGGCCGCTGCTCAATGTAGTGAATACCAGACAGAGAGCACATGGCATGCATGGAATTCAAAATCACCATATATTCATGAAATAACAAAAAACTTTTTAATAAGTAATAGTTTTCTATCTTTTTTTCATGTTACAGTGTTGAGTCATTGAGTTTGACGACCACAATATCACAAGATAAATGACTAAAATAAAGGAAAAGATGGGAGCAACTTGCCTGTCTCTGTGGTCCTGTTGTCCAAAAGACTTCAGTGATGTCACTTCCTGATGTATATGGAATTCTGGATCACACCATTGTATTTATGGGGGTGGGATCATTCGTGTAACGGGGTTGAGGGGTTACTCAGTTACAGAAATAATTGTGATTTTAATGAATAATTAACAATTAAATTTGAAAATTAAAGCTGCAAGCAGCGTTGAACGGGCCCTCGCACCCCCGCACCACTCGGGGCCTGATGCGGCCGCCACTGTGTCGCCAGAGGCCGACCGGCAGATGAGGTGCTGAATTTTCACCCCGTTCTGACACTGTAGGAAGCGATGCGTTGTCACTTCCCCTCCCCACTAGGTGGCGCCATGACTATGACTTGTGAGTGTCATGCGGGTGTGTTCAGGCCTGGACTTTGATCATACATGTGAAGTCTGGAGCAGATTCTACCATTAAATCCCATGTTATAGCAATATCGTGTTTCACGGCGAGACATCAAAAGTCTACGCCACGTCACGGCTACACCGTTCCACATTGACCAATTGTTTTAAGAACTTTTGATCATGCCTTTATCTAGATGGCGCACACCAGTTTTGAAGGCAATCAGATCATTTCTGGAGGAGGAGTTTGTTAAAATATGACACGTGGAAAACGCCAAAAATGACCGCAAAATTCTAAATGGCCGACTTCCTGTTGGGTTTGGCCTATGCATCCAAGAGGCTTTTTTGTGCGTCTGGGTATGATACATGTGTGTACTAATTTTCGTGCATGTTGGCGAACCTTGCTATGGGGGTTGTTGCACTTTAAAGGGCGTGGCTAAGCCATACGGCCACGCTCATTGACGAAACTCATACCATATGTTCAGGCTTGGACTGTTATCAAACATGTGAAGTTTCAGTCAGATTGGACCAAGTACAGTAAAGTTAATGCCACTTTCTGTGTTTTGGTGAAACATCAACCTTCGCCGCGCTCTCAGCGCGATACCGTTTGACAAAACATCATGGTTTTGACAATATAGCATTACCGACATCTTAAAGCCTTTCTGACCAGATTTGAGTTGTTTATCTCACTTCCTGTTGGGTTTAGCCTACTGGTACCTAGTACCTTTTTTGTGCGTCTGGGCATGATCTATGTGTGTACCGATTTGGTGGACGAGGTGCTGGATTTTCACCCCCTTCGGACACTGTAGGAAGCAATGTGGTGTTACTTCCTGTAAAGTGAAGTGACTTTTTTGAATCTTTGCCCTTTAAATCTGTCATGATACCGAATGTCTTTTATTAGGGCCCGAGCACCTCAGTGCGAGGACCCTATTGTTTTCGCTCAGACCACCAGGAAATAATGAATTGCATTTTTGGGGGCTTAAACATACTCAAAAACTCACCAAATTTGGCACACACGTCAGTCTTGGTGAAAATTTACCTGTCATGTGGTTTTTGTTGGTGGGCATGGCAAAACGACTTGGCCACCCCCTTTAAACGCTGCCATTACTGGCACGTTTCACCGATTTGCATGAAAATCGGTACACACATAGATCATGCCCAGACGCACAAAAAAGGATCTTGTCATCCAATAGCCTAAACCCAACAGGAAGCCGGCGATTTTGAATTTCGTGGTCATTTTTGGCGTTTTCCACGTGTCGAATTTTAACGAACTCCTCCAACAGGATTCATCACATTGGCTTCAAAATTGGTTTGTACCATATAGACCAGTTTGTGATTACAAGTTATTAAAAGATTGCATTTTGCTTAAAGGATGTGGCCATGAGGTTCCAGTAAAGTTTGATGATTCGCCATGAAACAAGAAATGGTGATAACTTTGGCATACATGGTTGGATCTGCACCAAACTTACTGTTTCATAATAGTCCCGCTCTGAACACATATGCATGACAATATTCCGCGATTGTCATATCGCCCTCTGCTGCTGACAAGAAATGTCATGTTTCAGACTCTGAGGTGCTGCTGCTCACACGTTGACCGTATCTCACTCAAATTTGGTGTGCAACACCTGAACACCTTGGTAATGCTATCTTGTGAAAGTCGTAACGTTTCGTTGAAAGGCTTCACCCTGTGAGTGCGGCGTAGGTTGACATTTCGTACAAACACATTAAATGGCATTAACTTTTGTGTACGCATTCACATCACCATGAAACTGCACATGTATGTTAAAGGTCCTGCCCTGAATATATCACATGACTTTCGTTGATCGCCTTGACTACGCCCTTTAAACAGCAGCCCCTGCGGTACATTCCACCGACATGCACGACAATTGGTAGGCACATGTATCACACCCAGACGCACAAAAAAGTTTCTTGGACGCATAGGCTACACCAAACTGGAGCTCAGCCATTTTGAATTATGTAGTCAATTTTGGCGATTACTAGCCATCACATTTTAACAAACTCCTTCTATAGGATAAGGACTTCAAACTGGGTCTGTCCCATCTAGAAAGTGTGTGATCAAAAGTTTTTAAAGGAATTGGTCAGCGTTGAACAGTGTAGGCGTGGCGTGGTGTCGACTTTAATGTCCGCCATGAAACACGAACGAGCTATAACATGGGATTTCATGGTCAAATCTGCTCCAAACTTCCCATGTATGATAAAAGTCCCAGACTGAACACATCTACATGACACTCAGGAGTCACAGTCATAGCGCCACCTATTAGAGAGAGGAAGTGACACTGCATTGCTCCCTACAGTGTCCAAAGGGGGTGAAAATTCAGCACCTCGTCTACCAGTCGACCTCTGGCGATATGGTCGCGGCCGCAGCAGGCCCCAAGTGGCGCGGGGGTGCGAGGGCCCGTTCAACGCTGCTTGCAGCTTTAATGATTATTTTTCATTTTCTGTGCTGAAAACAGTCATTTTTGTCCTTAGTTTCCCTGTTGGGTCCACCACCATAATTCTTTGTGTGTTTGTTGACCAATCAGAGTGGCTATGTGGATCATGTTACATGTAAAGGTTTGGGTATCCAAATTCTCTGTGCATAGAAATAAGTTGTCATATCATTGTCATCTGTGGATCTACTCTATACACTTGACTGCTGAGGTACCCAAAGTAAGAATAGGAAAGTATAGATCAAGTAAATAATGTGCAGAATTTTATTTGTGCAGTTAAATGGCATGGATAGATGTTTGCAAATGATGTATGGATTATTTCACAGATATGTATTTGTTTACATTTTTACACATTGTGTTTGATTCATATATTGGGACTGAAGTTAGATGACAGGCTGCCATGTTTTAGTTATTTTTGAGGGAGAGACAGTGTAGGTGTAACTGCAACACAGGACAGAGGGACAGGACATAATATTGATAACTGTCTCTTCATCATTGCGAAAGCATTTGAAGTGATTCATCAAAGTGATGATCATGAGCAGGTGAAGAAGGGAGGCCAGAAAATGATGATCTCACAGATGAGTGAAGTTTATCAAGGATTTGATCCAGCTGAAGAGTAATTGGCATGTATTTATTTACAGTATGTATTATATGAATGACTTGAATGTGAAGAAATGAATATACATACATTGGTAGTTTTTTACTTATTTGTGTATTTAGTGCTTATTTGTGCAGATATGTAAAAGAAAAGACATGCAGACACAAATCAGTATAGAGGTGCTATTTTTCACAGCTGTGTGGTGGCTGGTCAGGGCTATTGTTGTTAGGGAGAGTCGGAAATTGTGTGAACACAGGATATTTTCGGGGGTGGCAAACAATGGTTATCAGGTAGAGTACATAAATGCATGAACACAAGATATTTTGCTTAATGTGTAAGATATTGCATAGAGCACATAGCATACAGAGTGTGTAGAATAGGTCTGCAAGTTTCAGTGATATGAGGAGTGAATACAAAAACACTTAGTGATTTGATTTATATGATCTCATGTTTGTTTTATTTATTTTATTTCTTTCACAGTGGTGAAGAGCCTGACACCTCTGCTGCAGGACAACAGGCCTGTCTCTCTGACACACAGGGCCTTGAGGGAGCTGTCCAGCACTGTCTGGTGCTGATTGAGCTGTGTTTCTTTCTGCCAGGGCACACAGGGATCACATATCTGTGCCAATCTTTGCTCAGACTGACAAAATCAAGTGAGTTTTGTATGGAAACAAGACTTCCATACACTACAGGTTGATGAAGCAGGTCAGTCAGTATCCTCCCTGGAAGTGTGAGGAGTCTGGTGTGTCCCTCTGTTTCATTGCAGACAGGAACTGTTTTCAGGTATGGCAATAATAATTTTTATGGATAAAAAACAACATTACTTCTTTTGTAAATATATGAGTATTTTTGTTATATATGTTGATTAGAGAGTTTCGGGTTTTTTAGTCTAATTACAAGGACCTGACAGAACAATATTCTAATGTTAAAATATTGTGTGTTTTCAATCAAATTCAGTGAAATCAAATGTCTGCCTTTTTGTTCTTTTGTTTTTATGGTCAAATAACTATTTGTGCTTTCATGTGACATCACTTTACATTATCTATTCTGATTGCTTATGTTGTTCTGAAAAAAAGTGGTTTAGATCTTTATTGTGCATTGTAAGTGGGATAATTTACAAGCATTTTTACACTAAAAGACCAGATGGACCTAAAGGCAGAAAAAGAGGCTTGTTCCCCAACTGTTTGTGTCTCCAAGGATGTGCCTAACTAACAAAAATGTCAGCCATTCCCTAGATTTTCATGTAAATTATTCAGTGTTACTTTATTTATGATGGAACAGTACAGGGATTGTTTCAATACTGTTAACATAAAATTACTATCAGTTATTTCTGCAATAGATGGTTAATCTAGCAATCTCTCTTATACTTAATTTTATTGGGCAATATAAGTGCAGCTTATAGGTAGGAACAATAGTTCTTGCTGTTCTCTTTTGGATGTAAGTATTAAAATGTTTTATTAGTGATAATGAGAGATATAACATGACAGTTTTCACAAATATAATATAGCTAATATAAATGAATACAGGTCAAGTTGAATAATATAATTTTATATTATTATTATCAGTAATAATAATCATAATAATTATTATGATTATTATTATTATTATTAGTGGTAGTAGTAGTAGTAGTAGTAGTAGTAGTAGTAGTAGTATAATAATAATGATAATAATAATAATAATAATAATAATAATAAAATCACATTTATAATTTCATTCAAATAATTGAGCTATCATTAAATTTAAATAAATTTATAATGAAATAACATTCAGAATACAGTAATATATGTAGGTTATGGGTGCATTAATGAGATAGTTTGAGCATACGCAAAAGTAATGGTAAAGTTACTTTTCCTAGTCATAGACTGTATAAAACATGGACGTAGCACCCGTGACGTCACTCATTGGTTTCGGGGTGTTGGTTTTGTGACCAAACCATGGGCATTTGGGCTGCGCCATCTTGGATTTTAGTGGGAGTGTACTTTCCATATTTGGCGGAGAGGCGGTTACTCTACGGGTCAGCTGGCCGAGAACCCGCCCACTTAGCTCGGAGCAACCGAGCTAGCCTATGGGTAATCAGCTAATCAGCTAGACTAAAAAGCGGCAGCTACACGCAGCTACATCCACCACACTAACTACTCTTAAAAACAGAGATCATAATGTTGCTGCTGTGTTTTAAATGTGACTGTTTCAGATAGAGAGGTTTTAGGTGGAGCTGCAGGGTTTGGTGGAGTTGTGGGGGGAAATTTATTTCTAGCCTATTATTTAACTGTGAAACAATCATTATTATTTCATATTAATAAAATATATTAAAACGTTAAAAACATTATTATTATTGTCATTATTATTAATGATAACAATACAAATAATGATAATGATAATAATAATAATATATTAAAATGTTTAATATTTAATATTTACCGGCTTTCACCGCTGCCTCCATCCACTATCCACTTACAGTTACAGCGGCACACAAACAACAGCAGCCGCTTACTGACGGAGCTGCTCTGTCCATGCAATGTCGGACTTTTTAAACAGAAAAATGAAACGAAATAAAATTGTAGCCTAGTATTCCCGCAATAAACGGACTCTGAGAGCATGGAACACACCGCAACAGCGTTCCTAACATTAGCTGCTCCGGTCCTCTTTCTGTATCAGCAGCGACCATAAATCGGCAATTAAGTCATAAGCCAGCGGCAAATACATGCTAATTAGTGCAAACATCCAGGTAAAATAGTGAGAAATTTATTGTCACAAAAACCTATCCGAACATTGGCAAACAAACACGGACACTGCACCCCCTGTCAACCGCTGGAGGTAGCCGAAGCCTCTGGGTGTAGCCGCCTAGCCCAGCCGATGCTTTAGCAAAGAGCTAACTGCCGGTGCCTGTCTATGGAGCTGTCACTCAACGTAACCACACCCTAATTTATGTAAGAATTTTAAGCCTAAATAACACTAAAACGGTTGTTTTCACAGAGGTGGAAACTATCAATAGAGACCAAAAACAAAAAATGTACCAGGCTGTAAATATGTTTTTTTTTAGGCTGTAAAGTTGGCTATTTTAACATGGTGGTCAATGGAGAATTGCTCACTTCTGGAGCCAGCCCCCAGCGGCAGCCGAGGAACTGCGGCTTTTTCAATGCGGAAGTGATCCTCACTGCTGAAACCTCCAACTCCCCCCTTGTTCCTAGTATCTAATTCGGAGGGAAATGACTTCCCTGGATCTATGCAGGTAGCGCGGTTAATTCTAAATCTCGCAAGGTTTTGCCAGGTCACAGTATACTCGGGTTATAAATTCCACCCGCTTTCCATTATTTTATGCGGTTACAACACAGCAAGGCGAGGTAAGGTGAACTGTCAAAGTTTCTACATGTTCGTTTTATTTATTTATTTGTGTTTTTACGGTATATGAAATTTTCAACTGGTGTAAGTATTGTTTGTACTTGATTTAATGTGTAATATCGTATGTTTTTCAGAACATGGCACATTCTCCGGCTAAATTTGCCAACATAAATGATGAGGAGGTACAGCGGGCAAGAAAAGATCTGCAGTTGATCACCGTAAGTTCTGTTTGACGTGTAAGCGTGTGTTATGTGTTTAATGGTAAATAAATTAATATAGCCTATCAACAATGGTGGACAGTAACAAAGTACATTTACTTGAGTACTGTACTTAAGTACATTTTTTGAGTATCTGTATGTAGGGGAATATGATATTAATACCTCGAAATAAATGTTCCTACAATAACATTTATTAATAATAGGGGGCACCACCTCAAAATTAGAGGAAATTACTGTAACAGATTAATAACTACGCAGGTCAGTTATTAATTGATCAGTACACTTATCAGTTATGAATTAATCTCATTATCTGGCTTATGAATTCTTCCGTACATTGATCTTAATTCCTGTATCAGAAGAGATATCCACAGACAACGACTTGGCGATAAATGAGGATTTATTAGAGATTAATGAGTTAACATATGAATATGAATAATCAATGGAGGTAGATGAATACACAAAATACAATAAAATATATATGGACATTAATGTAGATAATTCAATGGCACTGTAGTTGACGATAATGAGAGAGTATGTGTTTGTAAATAGAGGTTAGAAACACGTAGATGTGGACTATGTGTAAAACCGCTTATTTAGCAAACATAGATTAAATAAAATTAGATAAAATTAAATCAGATAAGCTTTCTATCCGACATCAACTCTTATCACAACGGCTGCGGTTGGTGGGTGAGTTTTGCCTACTTTCTCTGCAGCGTGGATCAGGCTCGGACGTGCTCGGCGGACCCGAACCTCGTGGCGGCACCAGCAGACCTTGGACACAGCCTCCCAACGAGACGATGCTAGCGGGGACGCAGTGGCGTGGAGTGGCGGCCTTGGCGATGGTTCTAGGCGGTCCTCAAACGTCCGTTACCGTGGCTACAGAGTCTTTAGTTCGGCAAAAAGACACCAACACTGAGAGCAACTTCAGTGAGTCTCTGGCAGCTCTGGACCAGGTGGTTCTTGGTGATAGAGGCGTTAGAGGTCGGATAGTAGCTCCGTCTGATGACTGTAGTTACTCGCTTATAATAAAGTTGAAAACAGTCTCGTTGGCCGTTCGATCTTGCTTCCTAAATTATTATCAACGCGTGAAAGAAAGATGTTGTCTGAAGCGTTGCAAAAAGACAGAATTCAGGAAAAACCGAGGCGTTCCTGAATGCAACTTTTAAAAATCGTCAAAACTCGGGATGAGGTTAAAATTAAAAATCTTGTGAAGAAAAAGTTACTCGAGTAAAAATACGCAAACGTAAAAACAAGGTAATTGAGATAATCACTTGAAGAATGAATGCAAAACGTATAAGAATAGCTGAAAAGCAAAATTCAAATTCAATGGAAAAAACGTGCTGAAAAACGCAACTGGAGTTCGTAAAAGGAAAATACTTAAAAAGGTTACTAAGTGTGAAGAAGAAGTGAAGGATAGGAGAAGAAGCGATGAAGTGAAGACGATGAAGTGAAAAGATGAAGAGAAAACGAATGAAGTGAAAACGACGAAGTGACGAGAGGCGCCGAGATCAATACTCTTATCAAATGCATTTGAGTGGGCGTGTTTCTGGCAGGCGGGCCTCTTCACTTTAGACTTTGATTATTTTCATTCGGGAGCGAATTAAACGAATTTAACGTGGTTTGTATGGTTTTAAATATTATGCGCGATAGACACATACTTTTCTCATTATGTTTAACATATTAAACAGGATTATCATGTTACATTTAACAGAGCGATAAACGTTTCTTATGAAACGCTACAAACTATCCTAAGTTTCTGTAACATAGGACATGCAAAAAGTGAAGATAACATACTGTGGAAAAACATGTTGACTAATCAATTTAACCACATTCAACTTCAAATGATAATTATAAGATTCCTGCAAGAACTTCGTTAACTGTCGCCAAAAGATGGCAATGTGACTCCATGTAGCATTTTGTGATTAAATGCATGAAATTGTAACTAGCTTAAACTATAACATACAGAAATGAGAGTTGTATCAAATTATTCAGAAATGAGTTCTGGAAAAGGATACAGTACACAGACTTTGATTAAATGTTCATTTTCACTTTCAGGAGAAGTTTCGAGTTTGTTAACACAGAAAATCAGTCCTTACAAAGGAATTTGAGATTTACAACCCCATCTGGCGTCTTATCAGGAGAGAAGGGGAGAGCAGGATGGAGCAGGGCAAAAGGGGATTCTTGGTTGTTATATCAGCTAGAAGATGTAAATGTAAGAAGATAGAGAAAGAAGGAGAAAGTGTTGTTCTGGAGAAGGAAAACTGGTCCTTAGAACAACTTCAGTGTCTTTAATACAAAGAAGCTTACTTCTTAGCAGGGCTTAGTAGCTGTGAAGGGGTTGTTTAGGGATAAGTTGTAGAATATCAAAGGTTCGTAAGTGTCTTGACTGACGGCTTCCCGTGTCAGTGTGATGTGAATCAGGACACCCTGGGGAGGGCTGAGCATCCTGGCGGGTTCTTCTCTTAACGCCTTTTAAGGGAATGGCGCCAAAAGTTCTCTGAAAGAATGTGTATCTGTTCAGGTTGTTGTTTACCTAAAAGTCATAAATACTTCAGTCTTGGAGATCTCTTGTTCGAGGCCTGTCCTGGCTTGGTGAGCAAGGGCTGTGTTCCTACATGTACTTTACTTGAGTATTTGTTTTTTTGGGAACTTCCACTACATTTCAAAGACAAATATACTTTTGACTCCACTACATTTCTAGGAGGGTTGTCGTTACTCGTTACTTTTACTGGGGGTTTCCACCAGACGCGGCTTTGTAACATCGTGTGTGCGCCGCGGTTTTGTTTCGTCCTCTGCATGGCTGCATGTCTCTCCTGCAGCAGCGTGTCAGAAGCGTTTCAGCAGCAGAGTGTTTTGCCTGCCTGATAATGTTTACTTGCTCAGATTTTTTTGAGCAGGTCCTCCTTCCTTGCTGTTTGTGCTTCTAGCATGGATGAGCAGCGTGATTTTAATACAATTAACGATAATAAATGTCCTTTTTGTTTTTGATTGCATTTCTGTGCTGAAGGATTTATAGGTGTTTCTATAGGCTTCTATAGGTGGTTTCAGAGAGTTACAAGTTTCTGTAAATGCACTGTGAAAACAATACAGCAATGTATTGATATTAGGAGATGTACTTTTTAATTTGTATTTTTGAATACTTAAGTAGTTTTAAAAGCAAGTACTCTTGTACTTCAACTTGAGTAAAATTTTGAGTGAGCAACTTTCACTTGTAGTTGAGTAATATTTGACCAGGAGTATCTGTACTATGTCTCAAGTAATGGGGTTGATAGCCTTCTCTTCTGGCTCTCAACGAAGGCGGACGCTTTTTCTGCTCCCTCCCTGCCCTTATCTGCCCTGCTTACTGCTCTTTGTCTTGTGCTGTCTCTGTCTGATCTATTGGAGCCTCTCTCTGCATTTCTCTCCGAAATCTAAAATCATGGATTTGATCAGCTGGTCTCTCAATGCAATTGACCAAATTTTCTCGACAAAGAGTCTGGGTGAAGGTGAACCCTCCTGCCCTGACGGAACGTTTGCAGCCGGATACACGATGGACTCCTGGGAGAGGTGGAGGATCGTGTGCCTGTCGATCCTTTCTGTTGAGGATGTTGAAGATGTCTACATAATTGGAATTATGATACCAGGCATGCTGCTGTTTGGAGTTAGCAGCTTCCTGATCTACCGCAAAGTTTGGAAGACGTTGGCAGCACTTTTGGCAATGGAGAAGCTGCCCGTCATGACTGAGGGAATGTGCAGGGCTGTCAACACTCAGACTCAAGCGATGTGTGAGCTCAATCGCAAGCTGGATGTGATTTCTGAGCTCCTTCGCAAGATGGATGCCAACTTGGAGAAGTAGTCAGCTCGGCTCAGCTGAAATTGGCCATTGAATTTAGATATATTGAAGCAAGCCACCATGAGACTCAGAGAGACTCAAAGGCAGACAGAAAATTGCAGCGTCGGCCTGTCCCAAAACAATTGTTATCTACATTGGCTCCCTGAGATAACCAGCCTTCCCAAGGCCCGCTATCCCTCCACTCTCCTGGATGTTATGCAGACAAGATGCTCCGGCCCTATCTCCCCACCCCACCACCCCCCTACTCCTGTGAACTTTGTTTCTGGATCAGAACTCTCCGGGGTTGTCTCCACGGCAACGGCCGTGTCTTCGTCATCAGCCAGACGGCAGAGACAATGGTTGAGGCTGAGTGGGAATGAAGGACACGGGCTTACGCATACATGAAGACACATATAACACGTACACCCCCCATTAACTCAACGCCTTCTTGGCTCCCATCCCCCCCCTCTCTCCCCTTGTCGCAGTATAGCATGGAGGGTTGTTGCGGAGCGGCCAAGTGTGCACGCACCCCCCCCAGTGTCTATGCTGGGACACCTCCCATCCCCAACACCCTCCCCCCCTCCCACATGTGCAAGTCCTTGAGTTTTGTTGTAATGTCACATTATGTTGCTTATGTACCGAGGTGTTTTTTTCCTAATCCCACACTGTGCCCCCCTGACAGGAGCCTAGTTTGGAGTTGCTTTTTTTTCCCTCTTCCTCCCTCTTGTTCTCATTTTTCTCTAAGTAAACGGGCGCTGCTCGTTGGCTGACCCATAGTTTCTCCCGCTCCTGTCCTCCCCGTTATGTACCACTGTCTGTTTTTATGTTTCTTGGACAGGATGTAACTGAAAGGCAATTTCCCCTCGGGGATCAGTAAAGTATTCTGATTCTGATTCTGATTAATAATTCATTTTGTGTCTGGACTATATAGTATGTAATTCTGGTAAAACCAATATTATACAAGGTAAGAGGACAAACATCAGTGTAATTTATGCTGAATTCAAATATTTACTAGATTTGTGTAGGACCTTTACATTTTGATTCAATCACTACTATTCAAAAGTAAGGAAACATTTGTTGAAAAAATCAAGCAGGCTACATGTCTTCTTCATTTGAGAAAACATGTAACTAGACAGGGATAATACATTAGTGAGACTATTAATCATTCATTTCCCAACAATTAGCACTTTCACTTATATATGAAGAAATGACTGCTAAGGGGTTTGTTAACAATGTAACTTTTACATAATCTTGTCTATTTGTATGAACTATGATTTGTATTGTGACTATAGGTTTTAACATTTACAATTGAAAAAAATCCATTTTTAAACTTAATAATAGTATTTTGATGTTTTCTCTTATGTGTCATGAATCATCTTTTGAAAATTATGTTGTTTTATGATTGATATGCATGTTTCTTGTGTTGTATTTGCAGTACAGTTGCCAGGATCCTGCTGTGGCAAGGCCTGATTTATTTCGCAATGCCACTGAGGTTCATGGAAGTGTGATGGATGTACTTGTCAAAAAGACAAGGCTTTTAAAGGCAGCAAATCAAAGGGTGGCGGCACTAATAAAAGAGCTGGCAAAACTTAGGAGGGACCATGTCCAGGTGAAGGAGGAGGTGGAGGTCCTACAGGCCTCATTTCAGTTTGAGAAAGATGGTAAGTGTTTTTGTTTAGTTGTGATTTGGGTGTTGTCAAACATATGATAATTATGCTATGACATTCTTATTTAAATGTGAAATTGGTTTTTGCTATACAGCAAGACATTTTGCTGAGTCATCTAATAATGGTCATGAATCATGTGTATGTCATCTGTTCTGTGAATTACAGTATAAGGAACCCAGTACTTTGTTTTACCAGTTTGATTGTCTTTAATATACTTGGTCACTTTAGGATTCTCATCTCCTGCTTTTCAGTATAATTATAATGATATAAGCTTCTATAATTATTTTGTCCTTGGTTGATCCAAATTGTATTATTATTTACTCAAAGGTAGCTTAACTATATCTTCAGCACAAATTGAAATGAATATTACTAGAAACAGTTCAGGACAGGGAAGATAAACATTTATTAGTCCTGAAATTGTAACATAAACACAACTGAATATTATCAATATATATTTTAGATTTCATTATGAAGTATGTAGTGTCATTAAAAACTCATGTGTTTATAAATACATTTATTTGTTTGCAGATATGACAGATGCTGCATGTCAGACGCAGGAGCAGGAGCAGGAGGAGGAGGAGTAATTTTATTTTATTTTGTGTTCTTTTCAGCATTTCTATTTCTCTGTTAAGTTATGTTCTTATATTAATTTTGTTCTAGTTCGCAATTAAGTTATTCTTTCCTAATGGTTAGCTGTCTGTTTTTTTTACATTCAAACATTTTCATGTTTGAATGTAGTTTTATTTATGAAGTTAAGGGAGATAAGAACATAGAGTGTGGTAGGTTAGACACACTGTGCACATTATGTGTTTTAAACTGAAGATGAATTTCTTCCCAAATTCAGAATATGTTTAGAAATCCTGTAAACTAATTAGAGTTTATTTAAGGTATTAAGAGAGATTGTTATTCTGCAACACAACTTTGAGTGTCATGATGCTACATGCATATAAAAATACATATGTAGATAAATTAATAGGATAAAGTATGTACAGTGACCAGATCCCTAGTTTGTTAAAAAAAAAAATATATATATATATATACATATATATTATATAGATTTCAAGATTAGAGTAGTGAGGCTTGGCAAATGTAAGTAGTTCTTTAAACTACGTAATTTCACCACAAAATTAGCTGGTATGAAAACAATACTTGTCTATATTGTGAGTACCATAAATTACCTTTTTCATAATTCACTGTAAATGGAATAAACAACGTAATTTCACTGAGCATTTTAATGCTGCTAGTGTAATGGCCAAATTAATGCTTTTATTGGGTGAATACCATCTCATTGGTAGTGTTTAGGCTGTTCATTTTATGTCATGTTATTTTTGTTATGACAGTAGATGGTGGTATTGATCTTACGTGATCTTTTTGAATGCAAATATTTGTAGGAAAAGGGTTTTAATGTGTGGTTAAAGGTGTAGTTTAAATTGAACAATGATATTTTACTAACAATAAGATAATCTGATTGCACCTAAACAAACAAAATGAATGTAATATGATAACTGCAGTGTGAAAAATAAGTCACCAGTACATTTTAACTAGAGTTCAAATCTGTATTGTGGGTGATGTTTTGTTTATATTGCATATCCACTCCAGTTTTGGGATTTCCTGTATCCTGTCATTCCTGTGACAACAAAACATGTCATTTAGTATTATATGTGTCATAAAAAAGTAAATAGTATACATTTCTGGTTTACTGTTCGTGTTTAACATATTAAACAACTTTAAATATAGTACTAATTTACAGTTAAATTATAATTGAAATTATAGCTGCTGTGCAGCAATGGTCGGGGCCGGGCAATTTTAGGCAAAATTAGGCAGTTCTGATCAACAAGCAGAGTGTAGGAAGATGAAAAAAGATGGCATTCTAATGTGCATTTTACATCAGTTGAGGCTTGAACTCACAATTTCTGGCTCAAGAGACTATGCTCTATCTCACTGAGCTAATTAGCAAGAGACAACTCTGTGGTATATATGTTTAAAACTTCTTCTAGCTCATTATAGGAATTCTACAGCTGCAATGATTAGTAGCTATTGGCTATTGGATAGACTCTGCATATTGACTGATAGCTAAGCCAAATAAACAGGGAAAAGAGACAAGGGATAACAGGGAAAAGTGTTGATAAAGAGTATTTGTCTCTCTGTGAAACTGCCTGGATCATAATTATTTTAACCTTAGTAGTCTCTAATCCACTTAGCATAAGATAAGATGTTCCTTTATTTGTCCCACAGTGGGGAAATTTACGATACATGATGCCTGAACATAGGACTTTCACATTAGAAAGACCGTCCTGCCTTAGCTGAGGCTCGAACGACTTCCGAGACGGAGGTCCGTCTTTTATCTGACTGAGCTAATTGGCAAGTGACAGTTCATGTGTGGCTTCACAAATTGACTAAGCCAAGGATCAGGGTGCCAGGCAGCAGCCATCCATGCCATGGAAAAGCACATTTCAAAGTGAAAGTTCCAAAGCTGTAGCACATATGGTTGATTTGTTGTGAATTTTCAAAGTTTTGAAATTTGAGAGGCTTGCTGTAGCGCCACCATCAGGACTATTGTCTTGTGTTTCCAGTTGAGGACATCTGGCATGGGACTGGACCTGAGTTTGGGTAGATTTCTCATATGGAAATGTTGCACGAGACTGAGGCTTGAACTCACAATCTTCAACACCAAGAACCACTTGTAGCTTCACAAATTGACTGAGTCAGTCACCTGTGTGCAAGACAGCAGCTGTTAGCGTGTAAAGGCAGATTTCAAACGGCTGTCAAAAATTCAGTTATTGAGACAAAAATCCCAAAATACACAAATTGCATCTAGACAGTGTCAGGATTATATATTTTATGGCCTGATTTATGCTCTCTCACACAGATTGGCAATACAAGCATTGAACTTTTAAACTTGATGTACATGCACTTAAATCTTGCAACACATAGTTACAACATAGTGATGAACTTATGAACTAACGAAACTTCACAAAAGTTCATGACCGTTGGCAGATGTCTCAGACACTCAAGCTAAAGAGACAGATGATAGGCAATCTGACACAACATACACAGGAAGACTCCTAGGTACTTCCTCTACGATTCTAGAGAAAATGGAACATTGGGCAATAGGCCAGACAAGTATCACATTAGACCGCCATATCGACCCTACAGATCATCACGTACACGCTAGCTGTCCAGAACATCAAATTTAGGTGAAAGGTACAAGGCATCTAGCTGTTTTACATTTTCAGGGCGCTGTCATCCTGGATTGGAGGAGATGTGTACCAAGAGACTGGGACCAGCCCGTGGACCAACGAAGGGAGAGCTAAGTCTAAACCGCGGCTCCTCCCCATCACTATAGACCAATTAGATAATTTGCACATTTCCAATAAAATACGATGTAATGTCAATTTTGCCACTCTTTCTTTGAAAGGTGACTACAGCTAACTGCATTGCAAATGTGGACTGTTGGTTTCCGATCAGAGAAAGATCCATGTACATGCAATTCTATTCTGCCAATGTCAATTAAATACTTTAATTAGGAATAGATCGTTTCCTGGATTTCTTGCAATAAACGAACACGAGCTCCACAAAACTATGGAGATGTTGGTCATTTGTTTTTCACAATGATTTATTGGCTCCAAAAGTGAAAAACTGATGTTTAAAAATGACATTTTTGCTTTGACTCCAATTATTTGCATGATAGTGAAATTCAAAATGCTGTAAAAAAAATTCAGTTTTTGAGATAAAATTCTGATATTTGGCAAACTTCATCAACCATGACTCCAAAATTTTGTCATTTTTTTTTATGAACATTGAAAATGTATTTAGCAAAAATTTGCAAGTATATGTTTACAATACCGTTTACAGTCAAACATTTTGATGCACTGTAGGGTCAATTTTCCATAAATCAAAAATCTGTGTGGATCGTTTGTGTAGGACAGTCTGAAGATGCTCTGTAGCAAGTTTGGTGTCAATTGAGCAAAAATTGTGGGAGGAGATTAATCAGCTTTTGAAAAAAACAGAGTGATGGACTTCATAATTTGCAATAGGTTTAAATGTACAAAAGTTTCTTCAGTACTGGGGCTACATTTTGGTGAAAGTTGCAAATCTGTAGCACATATGGTTGATTTGTTGTGAATTTTCAAAATTTTGAACTTTAGAGGCTTGCTGTAGTGCCACCATCAGGACTATTGGCCTGTTTTTGCAGCTGAGGCAATCTGACATGCACTGAAAAAAGGGGGAAAGAGGGATTGTTCAATTTACAAATATGTAGTTCATATATACAACACAATTCATTTATGTTCCTCTTCTGAACATATATCAGTCTTGTAAAATTCTTGTAATCTAGAGGGATGTAAAATCAACAAGTCTCAGTCATGTTAAGAAAGAAGGAGGAAGTTATGTTTTGTTTGGAAACTCCGCCTCCATGGGAACGCGCTCCATGGGAGGGAAGACTTTAGCAGTGAAGTACAGTTCGCCATGTTTTCGCTCGTGTCACGCATCTTTGTTCGGCGCTGGAAGAATAATTGTGAATTTGGGCAGCTCTCTACAAGGTAACGATAAATGAAATTTTATAAAATGTCGGTCAGAATTAGAGGTAGTCACTTTACGCATTGTTTTCACTGAGTCAAGTTTTTATATGCCAGTAATATCGAGCAACATGAATAATATCTGCCCGCATGCTGCCCGCTGCCACACAAGGTGGAAACTTAATGTCGTCTAACGTGACATTAGACGCGATATCTAACAGCATCATTATTGAAATTTAGATTAAATGTCGAAGTATAGGCTGAAATCAAGCATAAACTAATGCTTAATTAGTTCATGTTAAGTTATTATATTTTAGTCGTGACAAAAGTTTACTGCAGCTTTTTACAGCGGAGGCGCCCAGATCGGGCTGAAATCTATTCATGTTAACATCAGAAAAAAATAAACGTAATATGTTTGCTTTGTTTTTCTAAATTTAGAAAATGAGAGACATACTGCTCATTCAGTTAGCTAAATTGAGTGCAATGCAACTGAATTCTTGGAGAGCCAACTGGCACTGGTTATTTACAGTAATGTTAGATATTCCTCAAATGGATTTGTATCTTAATGTCCAGTAAGTCCATGTAGACGAGATTAACTATTCTGATCAGAGAGCTATTCTGCATGTGGGCCCATGTCTGTATCACTTTGATAGATTAAAGGAAGTGGTTGTATAAATCTGAATGCAATAAATATATTTTAATTAACCAATACTGTAGTTATGTAGACTCTGTTTGAGTCAATTTTACCATCAGAAAAAGCCAACATATTTGTGTTTTTTATGTCATCATGTTGTGGTTTTTAGATAGCTAGCTACATAGTAGTGGTGAGTATTGTTCACGTGCCTTAACCTTATTAATTTTATTTAATTCTTGACAAAATTTTCTGTGTTAGAATTACCACTTGTATGTACTGTCTTAGATTTACATGAGCAGGAACTAAAATGTTTGCTGTAAAGCTTCATCAAAGCAGTTGGTAAAAGAAAATGTAGCTAAAATTAAGTTTAATTTTGTGAAGGCATATATATATATATATACACACACACACATGTGTGTGTGAGATTGATATATATATATATATATATATATATAATATATATTTTTTTTTTTTTTTTTTTTTTTTTTTTTTTTTTTTCCTCATCTAGATAGGTATTTGGTGTTCCTGTAGTTGAAAAACCGGTGACCTCCACTTTTGAGCACTGTTCCAAAGGCTCTGCAGTAAATGGTGAGTATTATTCAAATGATTTTGTTGATTCACTTAATGTTTAAACTAGATTTTAGTGACTTTCAAAATTCCTGGGTCTGACAATGTTTCTATCAATTTCTGAAATATTGATCTAAACACTCTGCATACAGTGCATTAAAATTGGAAGAATATTCATATTTTCAAATGTACTGGGTCCACATTCTTAGCTAAAACTAATACAGTCTAATACAACAGTCCTGCAATGAATCCTACCATCATGAGGCTTATAGTGTTCAGTGTTTGTAATGTATAATAATTTTCTTCTGGATAGGTATTTGGTGTTCGTCCAGTTGAGAGACCGATGACTTCCACTTTGCTTTGAGCACTGTTCCAAAGGCTCTGTAGAAATGGTGAGTATTATTCAAATGATTTTGTTGATTCACTTGATGTGTTAAAACTAAATTTTAGAGACTTTCAAAATTCCTGGGTTGCTATCAATTTCTGAAATATTCATCTCAGCATTTTGCATACAGTGGACTAAAATTGCAAGAATATACATATTTTCAAATGTACTGGGTCCACATTCTTAGCTAAAACTAATACAGTCTAATACAACAGTTCTGCAATGAATCCTACCATCATGATGCTTATAGCGTTAAGTGTTTTTAAAAACCGTTTTAAAGAGGTGTGTCTAATATTGAGTGTAGTCTGGCTGTTCTAAATGGGGTGTACTTAATATAAGAAATTCTTCTCAAAAACAAATTTAACTGCACCACAAACTGCAGCCTCCAAAATGACCTTTTGAATCAACACCTTTATAAAACCGTTTCAACAAACACTGAACATTATAACCTTCATGAAGGTAGGATTTATTGCAGGACTGTTGTATTTGACTGTATTAGTTTTGTTTTTGTTTTTTTAAGATTATTTTGGGGGGATTTTGCATTTATTGGGATAGTGATAGCTGAAGAGTTGACAGGAAAGTGGGTAGAGAGAGGGGATGACACGCAGTAAATGGGCCGCAGGCAGGAGTTGAACCGGCGGCCGCTGCAGAGGACTGACAGCCTCAGCACATGGGGCGCACGCTCCACCAACTGAGCTATAGGGGCGGCCCAACTGCATTAGTTTTAGCTAGGTACACATAATAAACTGGCAAGTGAGTTATGCATTTGAGTGACAGTACAGAATGACTGAAGCAGTTAGATCTATTCTGTGAGGAAAGCTCTGTTGGATGTATGTTAGGTTGGCTTGCCTGTAATGTCTGTCTCTCTCTCTCTCTCTTTCTTTCTCTCCCCCTAGTGAATGTGGCAGTGTAAGGGGTGTTCAGTAGACGTTGCAAGTAGGTCAGAACTACTTAACCATTACAAACTCAAACATCCACATTTTGGACGCACCATCCATTATCCATGTACATATTCGAAATGTCCATGCACATTTAAGACATGGAATGCTTTAATCGTACATCAAAGTAGGGTGCATTCCACACAAGTTAGTCAAATTCAAAAGCAGTTGTCTACATTCAGCTGTCACTTATGTGCATGCAAGAATTTAGCTAATGAAAGAGAGTATTTTGTTCATATTAATACACATTTGAGGAGAAATGAAAATGTCTGTTGCATGTTTGTAGGCTGTAGTTTTAAAACCAATATTTATGGAACCTTTAAGTCTCACAAGAGTCGCAGACACACACCTCACACCCTTATTGATTTCATACCAGGTATTGTGAAAACGACTATATTAGCATCGCCATCATTACATGATTCATTTTCTGATTGCCAGGACGAGATGTGTCGAAGAGGAAGTTTCTGATACATCCCTAGATTGGAAAGGTCAACACAAGGCACTCCCAGGTGTAATTGAGCAGCAGCTTGCAGCAGCCTTGTTAAAGTTGGAATATTTAGTGCATGTGCCAGGTACAGCTATTGATGAATTCTTACAAGAACTTTACTTGATAAGCTCTGCATCAGTTCCATTATCTAGAAGTGTTGTAAGTGATATCCTTGAGCAGCACAACCTCCAAGTTGATGACTCCGTAGTTTCAGAAATCACCACAGCAGTTTGCTTAGCTAGCCCACTTCAAAGAGCAATTGAAAAAGGTGGCCCTCTTAGTACTTCATATCAACGTAAACAATATTACAAGGAAAAATTCAGTGTTGTGGAACCAGTTACTTACATACTTGATCATAAAAAGAAACACACATTTCAGTATGTCCCATTGTTAAAATCCTTGCAGCAAATATTAAATTGCAAAGTCATTCTTGATAAGATTATTGAAAATCATAGAGGACACCAGGTCATTGAACTTGACCCATCTTATGAATTCAGGTCCCCTGAAGATGGTTTACATTTTAAAGAAAACAGCTTTTTGAATGCAGAGGAATTACGAATATCACTGCGTCTGTACGTGGACGATTTTGAGACCTGCAATCCCTTAGGCACATCTCGTAAGAAACACAAGCTTTGCGGTGTTTACTGGGTACTAGGTAACCTGCCACCTGGCTCTCACTCATCTTTATCATCTATTTATCTTGCAGTACTTTGCAAAAGTGTTGATGTAAAAATATATGGTTATGACAAAGTGTTGGAACCACTTCTGCAAGATCTTAAAACTCTGGAGGACCATGGTGTGTATGTCCCTTTATTAGGTACGTCTCTTAAAGGTACAGTGCATAGTGTTGTGGCTGATAACTTGGGAGCACACAGCATTGCAGGCTTCAGTGAAAGTTTTTCAGGTGATTTCTTTTGCCGGTTTTGCACAGCAAAAAGTTGTGATATTAGATCTGACTGTGTTGCATCTGGTGTTTTCAGTCGGAGAACTAAAGAGGTGCATGCACGTCATGTAAAAGTAGCACTTGAGAATAACGCCCATTGCTTTGGAGTTAAACGAGAGTGTGTTTTTACCAGAAATCTGTCTCATTTTCACGTTGTCTCTGGTTTTCCTCCTGACATTGCTCATGATGCATTTGAGGGTATTGTGCCGGTCGAGCTGGCTTACTGCTTGACATCAATGATATCAAAGAAGTTATTTACATTAGATGACCTGAATAAAGCTATATTGGCTTTCCCCTATAAATGGTCGGACAAAACAAATAAGCCACATGTTGTACCACAGAATTTATTGTGTCGGAAAACTATTGGAGGCAATGCCCATGAAAACTGGAGTTTACTGAGGTTTCTCCCATTTTTGATTGGACCTCTGGTGCCAGAAAATGAGCCAGCATGGCTAGTGTTAATGGATTTAAAAGATATCGTTGAGTTGATTGTTGCTCCCGTGCATACTGATGAATCTATCTCATACCTTGAAAGCAAAATAGTTGAGCACAGACAGAGATACCAAGAGCTGTTCCCTGGTGTCAGACTCCTACCCAAGCACCACTATCTTGAGCACTACCCTCAGATGATAAGGTGTTTTGGCCCTCTTGTCGCACTCTGGACGATGCGATTTGAAGCCAAACATAGCTTCTTTAAGAAGATCGTGAAGCACACAAGTTGCTATAAGAATGTACCTCTGACTTTGGCTTCAAAACATCAGCTGATGATCACATTTCACATCAACTCACCATCCTATGGTAAATCTAGCCTCCATCTACCGAATGTGTCCACAGTTCCAGTTGATGTACTGAAAGAGGAAGTGGCTCTGGCTATTAAGTCAAAATACCCCAACACATCTGAAGTACATCTTGCCAAGAGTGCATCAAGTAGTGGTATAGCCTACAGCAAAGGTATGATAGTTGCCCATGGATCAGTTAGTGGATTACCAGAGTTTGCTGAGATCATGCAGATGTGTGTTATAAATGAGGAGTTGTTCCTCATTGTGGAAGTGCTGTGTGGGTGGTACAGTGAACACTACAGAGCCTTTGAACTACACGTGTCACCGTCAAGAGAAACAAAGCTTGTGGCACTCAGTGAACTCAATGACACCTGTCCATTGGCCGATTACTTGGTTGGATCAAGTCGTATGGTGACCTTAAAAAGGCATATCTGCATAAAAGGTTGGTTAACCATCTGAGTGGTAATTAACACACTATGCAGGATTTGCCAGCTGCTGTTTGTAAACACACCATTCAAAGGTGCATTAAGCAATTCTGGAGAAAGACAGTTGATTGTTCAACAATCGACAACAATCAACGGCCTTTCCCATCTGGGAATGAGATTCAACAATCAACTGTCTTTCTCCAGAATCGCTAACACCCAGAGGTATCCCGAACACAGCAGTATAAGAAGAAAAATACAGGCAGAGGGCAGGGTCTCTCCATTTTTTTTATAGGAAAATCCTGTATAGTATACTTTTTTTAAAGACAGAATGGGGAGGATTTTCCTTAAAAAAAAAAAAAAAAAAAAGTATAGAATCCCTTTCAGTCATCACTTAAGACCCACTAGAAATGTGTGGCGGTGTCTCTGTAGAGACCCCGCTTTCTGCCTGTATTTTTTTCTTATTTTGCTGTGATAAGGACGATTCTGGGCACCAGCCTTTGGAAAGTGGTGTGTAGCCCCCAGCCAATAACAACGTGCAGGGTGTGAGCACGAGAATGTATAGCGACTAAGGGTGCTCCAATCAGGATTTTTGGGGCAGATACCAATCACCAATCACAGGGTCAATTTTAAGCCATTCATTGTGTAACATTAATTTAACTATTCTTAACAACATTGTATATGAAGTACAAAACAACTTAAATTATTACAGAGGCACTTGTATAATGTAAGAACATGGTTGAGTTTGCTGATAAAAATTTTATAAGTTTTTTTAAATTAGAATTTTTAAAATCCGCCTATGTTGAAATGAATTGGATATTTTAGCATCTAATTGTTAAAAATAGTGCAGTGAAAGAACAAGAAAGTAATATCAGATGCAGGCCTATGTATTTCAATAAATGAAATAAAAAACATTGAAACATTTATGTTTTGAACAACCTTTCAGGCCATATTAGTATAGATGTCAGAGTTTACCAGGTACAGTTGAATGCACCATTGTGTGTGTGTGTGACAGCAGAGGACAGATTGAAGCAGTGTGCCTGTACAGTAAATGACACCACAATACAGCTAAGACTCAGAATAATTTGTATTAGCTACGTGACAATTTTGGTGCAGACATTTACTTGCCAGTGTCGCGGTTAGTCACAGATTTACACACCAAATGGAAAATCCACCTGAATATAGCACTATGCAGTTAATTTCTGACCCTGCCAGCTTCGTCATCTGATTGAATTGTCTGATTGGCCTTTGTAGAAGCCACCAGTCAAACTATTTATGACAAATATCGGCCGATAACAATCACTGGCTGATCAATTGGAGCACCCTTAGTAGCAACTAGGTGCCAGATCGTGAGCATCCATCCAACAGGAGTGGGAGGAAGGGCCAACTTTGAATGTTGTGTTTAAAACTGCGACTGACAAATCCTTCTCATTCTGCCATCAGGTTCTGTTTTGACATGCATGCAATGTTTTGGTTCTGTTTGGTGGTGAAGCAATGCAAAAACGTGTTGCGCAATGTACATGCTGAATTCGGTATTTTTTTCATGGCCTCTGTCTTTGCAGTCTGTCACACTGCTTGCCTGTGTATCAGCATACCTCTTTCCTCTCCATATTCTGTGTGTATTTACTGTGTCATATTGTCTGTGGGGAATTTTTGCGTACTGTACTTAAAATCTATTTTGTAACCATAATATGTCTCACTGTATTGTATGTCATACATAGAGGGCCACATCCTACCTAGGCTTCTAATTTTTAGCCACCACTGTCTAGTTTGCAGGTTGAACTTAAAAGCATTACTGGTGGATTAAATCCGCTGTAGCTAATTGATCTCCACTCATGTTGCTGGCTAAACTGCAAAATCAAACCCTGGCTAAAATTAATTTCTCTGGCTGACTTTCAGTGTTCTGAAAGTCTGGCTGAGTAATTTGAAAATGACAAACCTGACATCCCATAGAAACAATATTTGTCGTAGCATAAGAAAAAGTGTGTCTTAACATAAAACAATATGCAACAACCTTTTTAAAGTTCAATCTTTCTCATCCTCTTCACAGACTAAGACAGAAGGATGGATTCCCCTACCATTCTCAAAGTCATCCTGGGCGACAACAGCAGCCAAAGATTGACTTTCAAAAATGGACTTCCTGGATCCGTCAATGAGCTTGTTAGCGAGGTACAAAGACAATGCGGTCTTGACTGTAACTTTAGACTTCAGTTTATGGATGCATTATTTGGAAATGAGTTTATGAATGTCACTTCAATGGATGAAATACAGAACAGAAGCACAATCAGAGTAATTCCCATGACAGAAGCCTCAGCTCCCCAGTGTTCCACCTCTGCTGCTGCTCTGGGCCATCATGTTCCTGAAGAATCCTTGTCCCTGTCTAGTGGGTGTGTTGACACTGACATACTCTCTTCACCAGAATCATCAGAGTCATCCAGCTCCAGGTCCTCTTGGCCCAGCATCTTCCATGTTCCTCAGTTTTGCTATGATGCAGAGCTGAAACTTGAGCGGGGCAATGCAGCATACAGGGAAAAAGGGACATTACTTAATCCAGATCCTAAACTGAAGTCAAACATTCTTGAGGGACTGGTGCTAAAAAATAGTCCGGTACAAAGTTTATGTCACTGATAAACAGTTTAACATGGTCGGAGAGGCCCTCATCTCTAAGCATCCCTGCCTGACTGAGAAAGGCTCCCTGACTGGATATGCAGGGTGGAAAGCTAGTTTAAAGAATAAACTGGCAATTTATCGCACACACTTGAGAAAGCTGGGATGTCCTGGGGTGGTGGTAAACTCTCTCAAACACAAACTAGAGTGCAAATCAAGTGCTGCTTCTGGCATCAAAAAACCAAGGCGGTCTGAAGTGAACTATTGCCCTCCCTACCCTACTGGAGAATCTGATGAGAGCCTTGAGAGTGTGAGAGTGGAACTTCTTTCAGATGTTAAAAAGAGGAACAACAGGGAAGTGGTGAAGATGAAAATGGAAAAGACATTTGCCTATCGGAGATATGAAGTGGTTCGTGACACACCCATGATTGAAGACTTTCAGGCAAGATGGCCAGCGCTCTTCGAAACAAGTGAGGTATATGATTATAAATTCGCTTAAAACATAATTTTGGGTTTGGGGTTTCAATCAGTATACACATACACTGACTAAAAATCAACTTATAGCAGCAAAACAATATATTGAGTGGGATAAATGATTTTGTAAACAAATACAATCAGAAGATTACTCATACTGTATAAATCTTACAGTTTAACTTCAGCTCACTCGTCTTTGCGGTTACTTAGTTTTAAACTTTTTAAATGCATGCCTTTCCAAATAACTTAAAGTATTTTTATGTCTGTGATTATTCTTTTTTTCAGATAAATGCAGAATTTAAGCGCATTACCACCATACCCCTGCAATCCAGATTTCTCTCACAGCTAGATGTGCTATCTGACAAACTTCTGAAGCTATTTGAAAAGAGAGGAGGACAGATTGGCAAGCAGCTACAGAGCATTACTGCACACATGACTGAAGAAAGAATGCATTTTGGGAAAAGAAAATACTGCTTTGACGGTGTACACATTTGATTGAGATAAAAGGATTCTAACCAAATGACTTGTTCTGCTTATCCCCCTTGACTTAGGATGATGATGTAGATGTAGGGCGGGAATGCATTATTAAGGGGCTATGTGTGTACCTAAATGAGGACCCAGCAAATCTAGTGAGAGAGTATGTGGTGAGTATGATTATTATGGGTTCAGTATTTTCAGATTGTATCTTAAACATTTTATTCTAAAACATCTAGTTATTGAAACGACGTACAACAGGCTGTGAGTCTGTGTATGGACCAGCATTTTATGCTTCTTTATACTTCTTCTCATCTATATTTTAGTTAGAAATACTTTTTACTCAACTACATTATCTGACAGATAGTAGTTACACAACTAGAAAATTTCACACTACATTTTGATTGTGCCTGATGCCATTCAAGTACCATCCTAAACCATATTGCCATATTGTGAGTCTGTATGAGAGTGTGTATATGGGCACGTGCTGTTGCACATGTGTATCTGTGTAACAGAAAGTAGTATGGTGGATAATAGTTAGTATTGCCTTTGTGCTTTGCACATCAGGCACGCTGAATGACTGATTAATTTTCAGATTTAGATTTTACATTTAAAAAAAAAACTTATGATAAGCTTATGAAATATATCACATTCTTAAAGATTAAACCAGTGGTTCCCAACCTTTCTGCCTTGTGACTCTTGTCACATTTCAGATGTCTGTAAGTTGTTGGCATTGTGGGGGGTGCCCTTGTGGCCTCTGGGTTAAGGTACAGACCATAAACTATTTTACAGTAAAAGCCTTTTTAAGAAATTAAGGGATTCTATCCACTGAAAAGCTAGAGGGCTTTTAATTTGAAACGGATGCAGGAAATGTTGAGTTTGTATTAACAGCATAATGCAGTAACAAAAATTTAACATGAGCTGATCAAGTCTTCTTACTACTTATTTAAATTGATCAAATATCAAATAGGCCACTACAGTATATTTCCAGTCATATATGTAACATGTTTTATTTGATCTAATTTGGTTCCTTTTCTGAATGTGCACTCTGCAGGCAGGAGACGAAGCCATCCAAGGATCCATTGAGGACACCACAGTGGGAATATACGTCATCAAACCAAGAGATGCCACCAGCAAACCAGAGGACATTGGAGTTGTCCTGGAAGGCCAGATGGTACTGCGTGATCTGGACAATGTTGCATTTGGTGCTGCAATGTTGTTTGGCCTAATGTATGCCTTGAACCTCAACTACCCTCCTGAACTGAAGTACACTTTCGAAGTGCTCCAGAAAGTTGTGATGGAGCTAGACAGCAACAACCTCTCTAATAAAGCACAAGTTCTCAAAAACAGACTCCATCAGTGAGCTGTTGCCATGTTGTGGCAAGGCAGACACAATTCAGTTTACCATGTTTGCCTCATGGAATATGGACCATTGTTGCTCTTTCATTGCATTGATACTGGACTTTAAGCACTTATGTAACTCACCTGCACTGCCTTAATGTATGCTACCTCATATTCAGTTAAAATATGGGGAGCCTTGAATGGAGCAATGCTTTGCTTCAAGACTTCTGAACCACAGTCTCCCATGTTTGCCCCTTGGAATGCGGACCATTCATTGCATTGGTACTGGATTTATGCAACTCGCATGCACTGCCTTCGTGTGTTTTTGGCAGTATTTATCTGTAGCATGTGTGCCTACAAATTGCAAGTCAACTATTTGCATTAGTCTTGATTACATGGTCAACAAGTGTTGTCATTGTGAAAGAAAAGGGTATTTTGTTCTAACAAGTGAGATGTGTTTATATGTGTACATACATACACAGATACAGTATACACACATACACATTCATACCATTGTGGAACATTCTTTACTGTTTTGTTGTCATTAGGAAGCTGTTTTAAGTACAGAAAGTAATGCATTAGTTTGTAGCAGTTACAGAAGTTTACTATGCACTCTTCATAACATGGTTAACAAATGTCATTGTGAAAGAAAAGGGTACTTTGTTCTAACTAAGGGTACTTTGTTCAAATGAATGAGATGTGCTTATGTATACACATACAGTATGTACATATACATACCTACATACACATAAATATAATTGCGGAACATTCTTTATTGATGTTAAGGAAGCTGTTTCAAGGACCGACAGTGGTGCAGTTTTGTAGCAGTTATGGATGTTTTACTGTGCACTCTTGATTACATGGTCAACAAGTGTTGTTCTTGTGTAAGAAAGTGAGATGTGTTTATATGTATAGTACATGTGTGCATGTATATGTATGTGCATACATAACACTTGGTTGTGTTACTTTCTATGAAACAGGTCTTTTAGGTTAGCATTTAGTTTGAAAAGTTTAAAACAAATAATTCCTATGGCCTCTGGGATCACAAATGGTAGTAAACATATGTTTAATTGGCGTGAGGATTATGAGGGGGTCCTTGGAAAATTTTCTCCCTTTAAGGGGTCCCTGGCCCCAAAAAGTTTGAGAACCCCTGTTTACCACAGAGAACAAAAATGATTCATTTACACAGATTTTGAGAGGTCACAGAGTTGTGGCCTACTAAGTAGCCCACTATTTTTAAGTGAGGACAAAGAAATGTATCTTTTGAAATCGTTTTGTGTAAAAACTTGTACATCACTGATGATGTGTTAAGGTGGATCAGAAGATGTGTCCTTAAAAATACAGCTTCAGAGTCGTGAAATATTTGTAATTTTAGATATAAATGATAAATCCACTAATTACTGACACCAGCTTCACGATTTGCATGTGAAATGACATCTAGGAAGGTCATTTTAACTGCTCTATTGTTAAAAAGTGGAAGTATTTGTTTTTTCAACATTATAATGTGTAGTTAGGGCCTGTTACCACTAAAATTAAGTATTGTTTTGCTCAGTTTTTCTGAGTAAACAAATGAAAAAATAAAAAAAAATCTTCCATATACTGTCATTGTCTTCTCAGGAAAGTGTGTGCTTGTGCAGATCAGTTTCAGTTTGCCTTGTTGACATTTTATGATTAGCACTGTTAACTCACGAAAAGAAAAGCTTTGGTTTGACTTTTATGACCCCTTACTTGATAAAGGCGCTCTTGCCATAATAACACTGTGCCTAAAATTTTGTGACTTTATATAACTTTATAACTTAGTATAGGTTTGAAAAAAAAAAAAAATTAGGGTTCATCCATAAACAACGAATTGTGAGGAATGGCTTATTTAATGCATTATTGTTTGTACCAACATATCATTTTAATCACATAGAGTTTTATGGTCTCAGAGAACAAATCTTTACAACCAATTACATTCTCAAGTAGGAGTGGTAGTAGTAGTAGTGTAGTTTGCCTCACCAACTGCATTACATATATTTAGTGTTTGATGACTCAGATCTTAATTATGGTTCTTGCACCTTATCACCTTGCTAAGCTCCTAAGCCCATAAATGCTCTGGCATAGTCTGCCTAAGTTTATTGACTAATATTGTCATATTTCTTCTGCTCTGCCTCCTAACCTCTTTCTGCCTTTTTCTTCAAACTTTTTCCTCAAGATGTCCTGTCTGATAAAGGCATAAAAAGTGAAAAAAAAAAAAAAAAAAAAAAAAAGGTGACAGGTACGTCACCACTCATGTGATATCTCAGAACCGTTTGGTGTAGACATCCATTCATGGATGACATGATTAGATTTTGGTGTTCAGAGGTCACAGTGACCTCACAAAACATGTTTTGGCCATAACTCAAGAATTCATGATTCATAAATATGACAAAATTTCACACAAATGTCTGATAGGATACTGGCAGTTTAACTATATACATGTCACTAAACTACAAAGTTCACATAATTGTAATTTGCTACAGTTACTGGCAGAGATGTGCATTCTGCAGACTGTGCATTCAGGCCTGCACTATAATATATATTGTTCCACACATAAATAAAGATACATTAAAAAAAAAAGTCTGTTATGTTGTACATTTTCCCATCTCTGCGCTATGCTTGTTTCTCTGCCATGAGTGTGATTTATGAACTACACATGTGTAATAATGTGTCTAACCAGGGCTATTAGTAGCTTTGACATTTTGTTTTCCCCTTGTCCATACAGAAAAGACAAACTGTGAATGAAAGATACATTCTCTCTTTACAGTATGTTGGTATCACTGGAGTCAGGCTGCAGTATCTTAAGTGTAACAATGAGTTTGATAGATTTTCTGAACCAAGCATAGAAAAAGGCGTAGATCAGAGGGTTTAGAGTGGAGTTAAAAGAGACCAGAAATAAGACAAAGCCAGAAGTTGAAGCATTGACCAAGGTGTCCTGGCCTGTAAGTGCAACACCAATATATGGGCAGACACATATTAGAAACACAACTACAACAACACCAAGAGTCCTGGCTGCTTTCATCTCAGATTTCTTAGCAGTTACTTTCACTGAAGTTTGGCATATGGTGGCTTGAATGTGGGACCTCATGGCACGAGCCTGAGACACAGCCACCACAAATACTCTCATATACAGAACTACAATGATAGTGACAGGACTTATAAAGGATAAAAAAAGGTCCACAAATCCTGCAACATATTCAACAATAATCACACAGTCTCCAACGCAGAAGTTATACCTTCCTGGTTGTTCCAGGTTATCCTTTAGCAGCAGACTGTGACAGAGAGCAGAACACATCCAACACAGACAAATGCAGAACTGAACTCTGCTTTGAGTGACTTTGGTAGAATAATGCAGAGGGTCACAAATAGCCACATAGCGGTCAACTGATATGAGCACCATGGTTCCTATTGAGGCAGAGGTAATAATATAGTCCAAAACAGTATAAACAACACACATCAGGTCACCAAGGAACCAGCAGCCATCTGTGAGGACAATTTGAAGGAACATGAGGAGGCCCACAAAGCAATCTGAGACAGCCAGAGAGAGAAGCAGGAGGTTGGTGGGAGTGTGGAGCTGCCTGGAGAAATAAGAGAGCAATATACTTAGAAATTGTCATATAATCATACCAGCAGATAAATCCATGTCTGAAACACAAAAATATATTACTTAGGAACATGACACTTTTCCTTCACAGCCTGAGATTGAAACATTTCTTTCTGTACAGCTATCAGGTTCATAAATTGCTAAATATTTGTCTACTTGAAGTGAGAGATGGAGATGATGACCAGCAGGTTGAGAGTCACAGTGAGCAGAGAGATGAAGGGCAGTGTGATGTAAATGAGCATGAATACAGAGTGAGGACGTGCGGTCTTCTTGCAGGAGGAGTTGAGGAGTTGTGGAAAGCACAATTCATCTTCTTCAAGGGATATCATCATCAGAAAGAGGAGACGAGAAGCTGCTGAGCTCTCTCAGCTCTCTGAAGCTCTCTGTCATATAACTGATTCATTTATCTCCTTCCTCCACATCTCTCCTCCCTCTTTTCCTCTAGTGACATGTTTTTCAGTTAACTTTAAGTGGAACTTTTTCAGTGCTAATCAGTGACAATGCAATTTTTTGAATACTGAAAAATGTTTGACTTCCTTTTTTCAGCTGTGTCTTGATTTGACTGAGTGAGTTTTAACATCTTGCAGCCTCTCTGCTGGGTATCTGTTTCCTATACTGTTTCTCCAAACAATTAAATTAAAAAAAGTGACCTGAGTAGATGGCGGGGGAAATGGAAACATAATTTTGGAAAACAGAGAGGCCCCTGAAATTTTCAAACGGTAAGCACAGTTAACAAGTTTCCATGAGACAGAAAGTGTCGCTGGTGTAGGTCAGTTTAATTCTCATATCTACTGAATCTCTCACAGAAAAATACAGGGTGTCCACAAAGTCTCTTTACAATTAAAAAAAAATATTACAAAAGCAATTGATGAGATATGTTAAACAGATTTTTCTATGTACTCAGTGGTTATCAAAGTTTTTAATCACATTGCATTTGTGTATTTCAGGTACCCTGTTGATGAAATAGGTTCTGTTAAATAAACCCCTAAAAAATGGCTACTCCTCAAGAAAAGGCACAATGTGTATCGTGGTTTATTGAAACAAAATCAGATACGCAGACTCAGCGAAACTACAGGATTAAGTATGGAAGACATCCACCGTGACGGTGGATGTCTTCCATACTTAATTCGTCAATTCGTGCAAAAGATCACTGATGCCATTGCCACCATTGATGAGGCTATGCTACAGCGAACATGGCAAGAAATCGAGTACCATCTTGATGTGCTTTGTGCAACTATGGTGCCCATGTAGAGGTGTATTAAATGAGGCAAAAAAAACCCCATCAATATCTACTTTTCATTTTGTAATAATTTCCACAGATTTGTCTATTCATTTGCTTTTGTAATAAATTTGTTAAATTGTAAAGAGACTTTATGGACACCCTGTATTCCCCTGGAGGAACGTATTTCATCTCAGTTCTCACGACTGTTCATCATACAAAGACTACTGTTATCCTACGTTTCAATTATGCACTGCATCATGGATTACAAGCTCATTCTCAACACCTCAGACAATGAAATGTTCGTGATGATGGCCAGTCCGTTGTCTCAAAATCTCCACCATCCTTGGTTCTGCTGACACAGCTAACCTCCCAGCCAATGTGTCTGCACTCTGTCGTACACGTCCTCCGGCCTGACATCGTCCACTACACTCTGTCTAGCAGCTCTAAGAAGTCTCCCTTTCTACCCAGGGGCTGTAGTCCCCACCACCATCAAGGAGCAAGCTGCTTGTCCAGATGCCCGATGCCAGATGGGCTGTGCTCGCAGCCCCGCCTGCTATTGTCCAGCAACTCACTCACAGTTCCTGGACTGGGCACCCCTTGGTCCTACTTAAATTCCTGACTGGACAGTCACCTGCTTCCAGTGCGCCCTGTGGGAAAGGAAATTCCATTCCACCGCACTGACAACAAGGCAAGGCTCTTCCAACTCTACACCACCTCCACCACCACTCCCACCTATTGCCACCCACATGCTGATTATGTCACAACACTGTCTCTTCCAATGGTACAAATGACTACTTCAACCCTACCTGAGGGCCAGGTCATATCATTGCTTATTTTCCCTCCTTCCGTGTCTGTTCTGTCTCAGGTTTTTATCTCCTTTCTTTCATCTCTGCATCAGCAGCCTGCACATACTACCCCTACACATGCATCCCTTCATCCCAACATCCTTTTCTCTTCCCTTTCTTCAGCTGCAGCCTCCATGCCCCCAAAGCTCCACCTGCTCCCGCAGCTCTTCCCATCTCTCGCAGTTACCTCTATCAATATTGCCTTCAAAAGACTCCAGCCTCAATGAGCCACAGTGCTCCTTTCACCTCATCTGCTCAATTTCCTTCCATTCTATCACTGTTCTCTTCCCTCCTCCGTCCCTTCCCCAACACCCCACTGTTTATTCTCTCCCCACAGTACCCCTCACTCAATTCAATACCAGCCAGCCCTGAGCAAGGTCTTCGAAAACAGCCATCAGGGCTCTGTATCTGTCCAGTCAACCTGCCAGGAACCAGACAGCTGGCTTAGATCAGTCAGCTGTTGCGGGCTCCCAGGTGAGTTCAAGGTGTGGATGTACTATCATGGCATATCGTTGTGGATACTTTGGCTGCAATTTGTCTCTGAAGTTTCCATCTTCATTGTGGAGACATTGGAGAGAAAGTTAAGCAGCAGTCTCTGGAGATGGCTGGGGTTTCCCAGAAGCCTCAGCAACAGCACGACACTCCCATTGCCCTTAAAACCTTTGGAGGATGAGTTCAAGTTGACACAAACAACAGCAGTGATGCTGTACAGTGGCTCAAGTGATCCAAAGGTGGCCCAGGCCAGTGGGAGTGGCGGTGCCTCATGACTACCTCACAGAGCCATGGTGGGAGTAGTGATCTGTGGCAGAGCAGGCTTGGAAACTTTCCCACACCACAGTAAGAGGTATGTTAGGGAAGAGAAGCAAAGGCTGATTAAGGGAAAGGTGAAGGCTGGAGTGGGGGAAGAGATGATGAGAAGTGCTGCTATTATGAGTAAGAATAGGGGCCTGGACAAGGTTGATGCATCTCTGGAAGGCAGAACTGCCTCTCTTTCAGGATTTGGGTGGTCTATAATGTCTTGTCTAGCCATACAAACCTCTCTAGCTGTGGCAAAGGGGAGTCTTCAAACTATCCACTGTGCTCTGAAAGAGGGATGCTGGAGCACATATTGAGCAATATAGTTGGCACCCAATCCAAACTCTGAGGCTATTGAAAAAACCATAAGCATGGGAATCAGCAGCCAAATATGCATCACAACCTTAGCAATTGCTTTTATCAAGACAGGAGACAACCATGAGCAGGCCATAAGAGTGCAGCAGGGATCCTGGCGACCACTCAGGACTGTCAGTTCTCAGTGAAACTGGGGAAACAGCCAAAATTCCCCTGTGACATTGTCAGCACCATCCTGAGGCCAGATATCTTCGTGGTGGAGAACCAAAAACATCATCATTATGGACCTGACAGTGCTGCAGGAGGACTGTATGGAGGAAGTTGCTAAAAGAAAGTATGAGCAGCTGGTCATTGAAAGTATGAGCAGCTGGTCATTGACTGTCACTCACAGGGCTGGAAGGCAAGATGCATGCCCAGTGAAGTAGGCTGCAGAGGATTCACAAGGCACTGACTCCACAAAGCTAGTTTGCCAGGCATCACAGGATTGGCAAGGAACACAGCCATCAAGAATACCATTAAAGTCTCTGAGCAAGCCTTGTCTGGGGCCCACAGTAATGCCAACATATTTATGGACACTCGACCCCCCCCCCACACACACACACACACCTTGTATATTATTTTTATTGTTGTGGTTTATTGTTTTGTTCACTCGTAGGCGGATGTATATTCTCTATGGTAGTGACAACTTTGATGCTTTGGTGGATTAACTTGTGGTTAGAGTGAGTGAAGCTCACACAGGCACTTGGGGCAGCCTGGAGGTCCTTTATGTAGGATACAAGAAGATACCTGTGTTATTCAGTGTCCCTAGCCTGCAGCATGCCGCCACGTTGCTCAGATGTGGAGCTGGCAGAGATCGTGTGTCAGAGACTGTGGTCTTTGCAGCTTGATCAGCTCAAAAAAGTGTGTGCAGGAGCTAAAATTCCAAGTGGAAATGTCCCAACAAGGCGAGCGTTAATCAGATTAATTACAGAATCCATGGACAATGCAATTAATGATGAAGAGGAAGATGAAGCAATGTATTATTTAAAGTCACTCCTTAAAGCAGTTGAACAAGTAGCAGAACACACTGAAAACAGTGATAATGATGAGAGCACAGAGAACACAGCACAAAGCAACTCCAAAACAACTGAAGAAATGAGTTTAGCAGAAAAATACTCACAACTCCAGATGAACAGTCAAGCTCTGCAGGATGAAGTTAGGAGGCTGGGTGAAAGGGTGAACAGTGCCTCTCCAAGCCAAGCTTCAGCTTCACAAAATGTGTTGCCTGCAGCTGTGAATAGGCTTCCAGAAGTGACAATAAGGAGAGAATTCAAGATATGTGGTCAGATTGGGGAAAGGGGTCAGAAGGACAGACTGTCATACACAAACCTGATGCATCAGATTGACCGAGGTTGAATAAAGGACACAGTGAGGCTGAAGTCATTGAAGCAGTGGTCAAGTCAATCGGTCCAGGTTTGAGTATTCATGACATGCTTGAAATAAAGTCTGACCTCACCCTTCCTCAATTAAAGGCCATATTAAAGGGGCATTTCAAAGAAGACAGCTCTACAGATTTATATCACAAGCTAGTAAACATAACACAAGACAGCTGTGAGACTCCCCAAAACTTCCTCTTCAGAGCAATTGAGTTAAAGGAGAGGCTGCTACTTGCTTCCAGAGAAGTGGAGTCAGATGAACAATACAGTCCCGAGCTCATCCAGAGGAAATTCTTGAGGTCAGTGAGTACTGGCCTGTTAAGTGACCACATCAAGTTTCAGCTTAAGCCTTATCTTGATGATCAGAATGTGACAGATGAAATACTCATTGATCGGATGAATGAAGCAGCTAGTGTGGAAGCAGAAAGACAATCCAAGCAAAGAAAAAACACTAGTAAAGTCCCAAAAGTAAATGAACTACAAACTGAAATGCAGACTAGTCAGCAGGGTCAAGGTGCAGCCGAAGCCAGAGTGGGGGTCCAAGAACAGTCAGCTGAAGTGGTTAAGCCTAAGAGCCACAAAACACCCACTGCAGCCACTTCAAGAGACTCAGAGCTTTATGAGACAGTCAGACTGCTGAGGGAAATAAGAAAAAGCATAACTAACCCTCAAGGGCCACCACACCAAAGAAGAATGGGTGCAAGAAAAGGATGCAAAGCGTGCCAGGAACAGGGAACAGGTGGCCAGTGTGAACACTGCTTCAAGTGTGGAAGTGCAGGGCACTTCTCAAGAGGCTGCAGAGGTCAAAGGGGGCTGGCTGCAAAACCTGATGGCATGAATGTGACTATCCAAGTTATCACACCCCAAAAACCATTAGCCCCAAGCCAAGCCGAACCAGAGGACAAGGTGCGTGAACTACTTTGTGATCGAATCAGGCAGCTGGAGGCAGAGTTGGAGAAAAGTGGGAAAGCAGAACAGACAGTGGGCGCCACCTACGCTAGCCATCTCACATTACGTCGCCAAGCTAAACTGAATGCCCTCATCGGACAGAAGTGCATGGTAGATTGCTGCTTTGAGGGAGTAGCAGCACAAGCCCTGTGGGATACAGGTTCGCAGGTGACGATTATCAACGAAAACTGGAGAAAGTCCTGCCTTCCACACATCCTGCTACGGGGCATGCATGAACTCTTGGGTGAGGACCAGACTCTTGTTGGCAAAGCAGCAAACCAGACACCCATACCATTTGCAGGCTGGGTTGAACTGAAGTTCAAGCTGGGATCTAGTAAGGGCCCACAACCAGAGCTACTTGTCCCAGTGCTGGTCTCTGATGAGCCAGGAGTAGCAGAGCCCCCGATTATCGGCTACTGTAACGGGTGTAATTTGGACCCAGATGCAGCACACTGTACGACAGATAGCGTTGGTAATGACCTTTATTATACAGAGGCTAAGCAGGAACCAGGGCAGACAAAGAAGAACCAGTCCAGTTCGTATTTGGGCTCAGAGCCCACACAAAGTCTCTGGAGCCCAGGCTCAGGGATTGAGTAGCGCTGAACTGAGGGACAGAGGGAGCAGACTGACCAGACAGCTGAGCAGATGAGGGATGAGCCACAGGGTAGTGAGGACCAGACGGAGAAGTCGGGACCAGGCGGGTAGACAGACCAGGCGGGTAGACAGACCAGGCGAGTAGACAGACCAGGCAGTGAAGTTGGGACCAAGCGAGCAGAGGCAGACCAGGCAAGCAGACAGACCAGACAGGCGAAGTTGGGACCAGGCAGTGAAGTTGGGACCAGGTGAGCAGACAGACCAGACACACTGCCACGTCACAGGAGGGAAACACCAAACAGCCATGGGGACAGGCAGACAAAAATCAGGAACCCAGAGGCAGATCACTGGGTTAGGAACAGAAGGCTGTGGTGCTTTCCCAGAAAACAGACAAGGCAGGTGAGTCCGAAGCAGGCAGGGTTCGCAACTAGAGATCAGACAGGTCAGGAGAACTGGAAAGGCTTCCATGCAGGTTGAGAACGATCTGACAAAGAGTGAGTTTGCTGGAGAGCCTGATATGCTGGGCTGATTGGGGATGAGCTGCAGTTGGGCTTGCAGGTGAGTGGAGTTGGGCTGATTACGTGGGAGTGGCTGGCAGGTAGAGTGGAGCAGAGAGAGGGAGAGTGGAAAATTACTGAGGCAGAGAGACAGGAGGGAAACTGGGAGAATGAGAGAACTCTGGGGCAGAGGGATAGGAGGGGAGACAGGGAGGATGAAACTGTGACAGCTACAATGTGATTGAGCATATGGTTATGAATGGGATGGCACAGCACCCAGGCATTACACCTGCTGTGGTGAGTGAAGCTTTCTCCATCGACTGTAAAAAAGCTAATGTGCTGATCCACCTAGTACAGAGCTGTGACCAGAATGAGAAGGAGGGTGTGGTGAAAATTGGAAGACTAAAGACAGTAATTCCAGCAGGCCAGACGAGGGAGGTTAAATGTAATGTGAGGACAGGTCCCCTCCCTACAAAACAAGAAGTCCTCTTTGAACCAGAGGAGGTCCCAAAGTGGCCAGAGGGGCTGAACATTACTGAAACTGTCCTCTGCCTGCAGAAGGGAAATTGGTCAAGGGTGGCTATTCCAATCACTAATGACAGCAACCATGACATTACTCTCACCCCTCGTACAGTGCCGGGACAGCTACAGCAAGTCAAGGCTATTTACCCAGTAGATGTAAGGCCAGCTGGCACTAATGAGAGCACCACCAGAGTAGCCAGTGCTAGCAAAAACACAATCAAAACAGTCAGCACTAGTGAAGACACAGCCAGCACAGCTAGTATCCCTGAAAAGCACAGCGAATCAAGACAACTGAACACATGCAAACAAGACCTATGGGACCCTCCAGTGTCAGTTGATCACCTGACCCCAGATCAGCAGGAAAGGGTGAGGCAGATGCTACGACAAGAGTGTGCTGCATTCTCAAAAGACGAGAATGACGTGGGATGCATCCCGTCTCTGCAGTTAAAAATCAGGTTGAGTGACACAACTCCAGTAAGGCGCACCTACACCTCAGTACCCAAACCACTCCACAAGGAGGTGAAAGAGTACTTGGAGGACCTACTGAATAGAAGGATGGGAGAGTACGTCTGTGCGTGGATTACAGAGAACTGAACCAAAAATCCATTCCAGACCGTCACCCCATACCCCGAGTGCAAGACATACTGAACAGCCTGAGCGGGAGCGCATGGTTCTCGGTACTGGGCCAGGGCAAGGCGTACCATCAGGGTTTCCTGGAGGAGAGCAGCAGACCACTCACAGCCTTTATAACACCATGGGGTTTGTACAAGTGGGCACGGATCCCTTTCGGTCTGTCCTCGGCTCCTGCAGAGTTCTCACTGGTCTGAGAGATGAAACATCACAGCCATACTTGGATGATAATCTGGTCCACAGCAAGTCTTTTGAGAACCATCTGTGTGATATGAGAGAGGTGCTGCGTCGCTACCAGGCGCATGGAGTAAAGCTAACAGCTAAAAAGTGTGAAGTGTTTAAAGACAAAGTGAAATTCCTGGGAAGGATTGTGTCCAAGGATGGCTACTGCATGGATCCTGCTGAGATAGCACCAGTGCAAGCACTCAAAGACCGCAAACCTGAGACTGTGGGAGACCTGAGGAGAATGCTATCGTACTACCCGCCCATATATTCCAAACTTTTCACGCATCGCCAAGCCATTGTACAGTCTGTTATCCACCGAGAAGACTCCAGGTGGCAAGGTTAAAGGTTCAAGTATGAGTAGGGGTAAGATAAAGGGCAAGAGGTCAGACCAGCTACCCTCAAGCCAGCCGATCACCCGGACAGAACAACACCAGGAAGTGCTCTGCCAGCTCATCGAGTACCTGGTCCATCCACCACTCCTAGGTTACCCCGACTTTGAGAAGCCGTTTGTGTTGCACTGCGACGCCTCGCAGGATGGGCTTGGTGCAGTACTCTACCAGAGACAGCAAGGCAAGCTAGTAGTTATTGGTTATGGGTCGAGAACACTAACTGCTCCAGAAAAGAATTACCACCTCCATTCTGGGAAGTGTTGGGCCTACGACAGTTGGGGCCTACATGGATTTACGACAGCCTAAACCCCACAGAGCTCAAACAAAGGGAGTCCTAAGAAAACTCCTTTTCCCAACAATCATTGCGGTTTTCACACCCAGGTGTGAAATCCGGTGGAGTCCAACCCTGGGCTCTCATTGGATGAGAGTCCCCGGAACCCACGTGACGCCCCGCCTTCCGGCCATGACGTCACCGTTGCTATATCAACCAGAGACGCCCGAAGTTCCTCCTCTTCTGCAACTCGCTCTTCCTGTGCAACGCTCGCCCTCCCCGTGCGACGTTCGCCCTTCCGTGCGGCGCAGCTCTTCCCTGCAACACTGCGTTGCCGATAGGAAGCGGGTAACGGTACCTGAACTCTCTTTTGGCAACAAGGCCACGTGTTCTCTACCTCGCTGGACGAGCTCAGGGATTTACCTTTTTCTTTTTATGCAACTGAACGTTTCACTTTCGGATCCACGCCGAGGACGCTGCGCAACACAGCCCTCAGTTACCTGCAGAAGTGAAGGATCAGAATCCTCCCCGCATCCCCGCCGAGGATCAGCCACCGTACGCCAGCTGATACGGACCCGTCGTTGTTCGAGCCGCGAGGAGCCGAGCCGAACCTCAGAACGACGAGAAGACGCCCGTCCGCTTGACGAAGCGAGCCAAGTAAGAGGCTTAGTGTCTGGGCAGAGCTAGTTTTAGTTGTCTGTGTTCTTAAAGTGCCTTGATTATTGTGTGCTGCTTGGAAGTTATCTCAGTGTTATTGTTTCTCTACTTTACTCTGTGTTGGTAACTTGTTTCTGTGTCTGGTCGCCGTGCCAGTGTGAAAGAGTTTGTTTGACCCACTTCACGGGACCGCTCCGGTGATAGTCGGTCGTGGGGTGTAAACCGGCGGATCGTCTTTCATCTGTAAAAGCCAGCGACCACGGCAGACGGACCCCAATCCGTTTCCCGCGTCTCTGTGTGATCAAAGACGATCTCCGTGTCCACCACCACTTTTCTTTCTCTCTTTCCCTCTGTCCTCCTACCGACCACACACACCTACACACCCATACACGCTTAACTACACATTCGCTCCCTATAGGTGGTGAGCCAACCCCCTAGTGTAGTGCTAACCATTTTATCTCTCTTCCCTTTTCTGTAAAGGCATATGTGAGCTTAGGCCACTAGCCACATACCCTTTAAATCACGCGGTCACTCCTCGTGGCCGGAACCAGAACATACCACTCCCCTCACGTGGTACGATCAACTTCCTGCCCCTCCTCCTTCCTTTTCTCTCTCTCTCTCTCCTCTCCTTCGCACACACACACACATGTTCGCTAGCCTGTAAAATAATTTCTTGTTCATAGTTCTCTTGTAAATAAATTCTATTTGCATTTAAAGAGAAGTTGTCTGGTCTTCTGTGCATAAGTATCATAATAGCTGCTGGTTGAGAACAGTCAGTGCTCGAACACACACCTTCTCTGTTCATCCTGTTATGCCAATATCTCCCAGATATTGACATTTCAGGTGAACCGTTTTCTTGAGACTGAGATCAATTTGGTTATTGGTCCGGGTTTTTCCCGGTGGTGCCCCGTTCATTTATTAATTTTGATTAATAAATCTATTTTCTATTTTAATAATTAATAATCGTCCTCAGCGATCATTAATTATCAATAATAGCCAAATTTAGCTCCTATGAAGCACAACAGAAGTTAGAGTTTTTAAGCAATGAAGTGGGCAATTTGTGAAAGATTTCGGGAGTACCTGTATTATGCACCATCATTCACTGTCTACAACCGACAATAATCCTTTAACCTATGTCTTGACGACAGCGAAGCTGAACGCTACGGCACACAGGTGGATCGCTGAGCTGGCAGACTTTAGGTTTTCAATCAAGTATCGGCCTGGGAGAGTCAATAGGGACGCTGATGGCTTGTCACGAATGCCACTGGACATGGAGCACTACATTCATACATGCTCACAGGAAATGGAGCCAGAGGTAATAAGAACTGTCACTCAGGCGCTCCAGCTCGAATCCCATAAGCGTGAGCCCTGGATGTGTCCAGCCACTATCACTGCAGCATGTACTGATGTAGAGCAGGAAAGAGTAGCATCCCCAGTGGCAGAAATCCCTTTAGAGAACCTAAAGAAAGCACAAGAGAATGATCCAGTCATTGGCAAGGTGCGGCAGTATGTGATGACAGGACAGTGGCCTCGCCTGGAGAGAAGAGACCGCGTGATGACATCTCTGTTCTGGTGAGGGAGAGAAACAAGTTGTATGTCAACCAGGACGGTATCCTATATCAGAAGTCAGCAGCTCATGCTCAACTAGTGCTACCCACAGCATTCCATCAGCTGATCTACAGGGAGCTGCATGAGGAGATGGGGCACCTTGGAGCAGAGCGGACCCTCAGCTTGATTCGTGATCGATTCTTTTGGCCTCATATGCAAAGAGATGTGGACCATTATGTGACCAAGGTGTGTAGCTGCCTGAAAAGGAAGTGTCCAAACAAGCCCACCAGAGCACTGCTGGTAAATGCAGTAACTACATACCCCTTTGAGATGGTCTCAATAGACTACCTGCACCTGGAAAGCTGTAGAGGAGGATATGAGTACATCCTAGTTGTTATCGATCACTTCACACGCTTTGCACAGGCATACGCATGTACCAACAAATCAGCAAAAACAGCCGCTGAAAAGATCTTTGGAGACTTCGTGCTTTAAGTTTGGATTTCCTGCCAAGTTGCACCACGACCAGGGTAAGGAGTTCGAGAATAAGCTGTTTTCCAAGCTGGAAGAGTTCTGTGGCATTCAAGGCTCACGCACAACACCTTACCACCCATCTGGAAACGGTCAGGTTGAAAGGTTCAATTGAACACTCCTCTCCATGCTCAGAAACCTGACAGAGGAAGCCAAGTCAGATTGGAAGAGCTCCTTAGCCAAGGTCGTACATGCGTATAACTGTACACATAGTGAAGCAACTGGATATGCCCCGTATTACCTCCTCTATGGTAGAAACCCCCGGCTACCAGTAGACATCATGTTTGGCCTAACACCCGATGACCAGAGCACTTCTCACAGTGAATATGCCAGTAAGTGGAGAAGGCAGATGCAAGCTACAAGCTGGCATCAAGGACAGCTCAGAGGGAGCAGAGTCGAGCAAAGAAGCAGTATGACCAGAAAGCTCATGGAGCAGAGCTGCAGCCAGGGTGTAGAGTATTAGTGCGGAACTTCAGAGACCGTGGCGGACCTGGCAAGCTCAGGTCTTACTGGGAGAAGCAAGTCCACATCGTCACTGAGAGGAAACATCAGGACAGTCCCGTCTACATAGTGCGACCTGAGAGAGGCCCAGGAAAGACTAGAGTCTTGCACAGGAACCTGTTACTGCCCTGCGAGTTCCTGCCTGTGGAGGAAGAGGAGCAACAGAGAGAGACAACAAAAAGAGGGAACCCAAACATTAACAGGAGGAGTAACAAGCAGGTAGAGCAGAAAGACCGAGACCTTGACAGCAGTTCTGAGGATGAAAGTAACTGGAGATCCATCACCACACAACCTGCAAAGCCTCCTGACCAGGTCAAAAGCCAGCTGAGAGTCGAAGCAGGGGAATTCCAATCGCAAGCAGCTGGAAGAGAAGTGGAGCAAGTCGGCGAGAGAGAGGAGTGTCCAGATGTGGATGGCAAAGGTATAATGGAGCCAGAGATGGAGAATGGCGAGACGGCTGGGGCTGAGCGAGAGGCATCATCTGATGAAGCAGACGAGATCGACTCAGAGGGGGTGCCATCATCTGATGAAGCAGACGAGAGGGGCCCAGAACCACAGCCACCTCCCCCAAGAAAATATCCTTTTCGACAAAGAAACCCACCCAAGACACTCACATACAACACATTAGGTCAACCATCAGTCACACATAGACACAAATGATGTTTACAGCTAAAAGTAAAAGACGCAGTTCATAGTCACATTGAGTTTATTGTTGTTACAGTTTAAAGAAAGATGAGAAAAGTTCATGGTAACATGTTATGTTAGAGTAAAAATGGAAAACCCATACATTAGAGTGCATTGATTTATATTAGTTAAAAGGGATAGTACCAGAACCCAGACCATCAACACATAAAAGCATACTGAGAAATGTGAGGCATACAGTAGTACATGTGGGTCTGTGTAAAGGGTTGTGGGGTAGAAATAGGGTTAAAACCTTTCAGTATGAGATACCTAGCCCACTTGAGTAGTGGAGTGGCATTTCAGATATCGCCTGGCCAGTGGTGTCTGTTGCTCACGCATGACATGAAGAGAGAGATGCATGTCATGTCAAAGACTGTTGCAATACAGAGAGTATCTCAAGAGACTGACTCCCATACAACCTACCACTACAACTCACCAGTTGAAGACACGGGGGTTCTGGGAAATCTATAATGTTGAGACGACATTCGTTTTGGAGGGGAGAGTGTGGGGCCCACAGTAATGCCAACATATTTATGGACACTAGACCCCCCCCCCCCACCTTGTATATTATTTTTATTGTTGCGGCTTATTGTTTTGTTCACTCGTAGGCGGATGTATATTTTCTATGGTAGTGACAACTTTGATGCTTTGGTGGATTAACTTGTGGTTAGAGTGAGTGAAGCTCACACAGGCACTTGGGGCAGCCTGGAGGTCCTTTATGTAGGATACAAGAAGATACCTGTGTTATTCAGTGTCCCTAGCCTGCAGCATGCCACCACGTTGCTCAGATGTGCTTGTGTTTCTGTATTTCCAGGTGAGCAAAAGTGATAAAAAGACGTGTAAAGTAGCAGAACAGATGTATAATGTGTGTGCAAGTAACGGACTATCAGTAACGTAAATATGAGATTTATATCGGAGTTTTGCGAGTGAAAGTCAAAGTGAAACTAACTACTATTATTCACAGAGTAATACATTACTGTGGAAAGCCGCAAAATAACCACCCGTAACCTGCTAAAGTATGAGTTGTATGCATGTAGAGGATATAAGCTGTGTGTTTTTGAGCTTGTATCGTTTCAGAGCTTGTATTTTTAAGTGTTAAGTGCTGTTTTGTGTCAGGGAAGCTCGATAGTGAGTGTGGATGCTTACAAGGAGATACCTGTGTTATTCAGTGTCCCTAGCCTGCAGCATGCCGCCACGTTGCTCAGATGTGCTTGTGTTTCTGTATTTCCAGACAGAGGAAAATAAACATCATTCATTCAAATTTATGCACACCTGGAAGTCCGCTCTGTCCAAGTGTGCAACACTTGACACCAGTGGCTCACAACCATATTTTCTTGGAGCTCCACCTACATGTTTCCAAAGAAAGCTGAGCCCAGCCTGCACACCTGCACACATATACCAAAAGAAATGAAGTGATTCATTCCAACATTTTACAGTCCAAAATAAAGATCAATTAAAAACCTTTATGTTTAGTAAATGTCTCTTTTCAATAATAAGCTCAACATTTTTTCCTTTAACAACTCAACAGAGTAGCTTATACAGACTCATCCTCACCAAGAGAACAATAATGATTCATTTTCACAGATCTTGAGAGGTCACAGAGTTGTGGCCTACTAAGTAGCCCACTATTTTTAAGTGAGGACAAAGAAATATATCTTTTAAAATAGTTTTGTCTACAGACTTTTGTATAAACTGTGATCTTAGTTAACATGTGCAAATCTCATTTTGAAAAGCTGTGATTTCTGGTGCCTCCTAAGGTGGGCCTGGACCCCAGTTGGCCTGGATTCGGGGACAAGGTTCATGTGAGTCCCATCTGAACACAAGCCATGGCCTTTTCAACCATGGCTGGGTTGCCTGCTCAAGGGTGTCTGATGTTATAAGACTTAAATCACCATCTGGGACACCCGGGATACATCACTGATGATGTGTTAAGGTGCATTAGAAGATATGTCTTTAAAAATACAGCTTCAGTGTCCTGAAAGATTTGTAATTTTAGATAAAACTGATAAACCCAGTAACTGCTGACACCAGCTTCACGATTTGCATATGAAATTACATCTAGGAAGGTCATTTTGACTGCTCTAAAGTAAAAAAGTGGAAGTATTTGTTTTTTTCAACATTATAATGTGTAGTTAGGGCCTGTTACACACTAAAATTAAGTCATTGTTTTACTCAGTTGTTCTGAGTAAAAAAAAAAACTTCCATGTACTGTCATTGTCTTCTCAGGAAAGTGTGTGCTTGTGCAGATCAGTTTCAGTTTGCCTTGTTGACATTTTCTGATTAGCACTGTTACCTCACTTAAAAAAAAAGCCTTGGTTTGACTTTTATGACCTCAACAATTCCCCTTCCTTGATAAAGGTGACCTTGCCATAATAACACTGTGCCTAACTTTCATAAACAAGTCACATCCATACAGTCTATGGTCACTTCCTTGTGAATGGAGAATATTGTCCCCCTGAAGCTGCCGTACATCTGACAGGCCACCGTCTGTCATAGGAAACACTCACGGAGTTACAACTAGTCTGATTGTCACTGTCACTGACACTGTCAAACCAAGAGTTTAACAGTGTTTTCCACTCTCGTGTGTGATCAAACCACCGATTGCAGCGAGTTTTACCGGATCACGGGCAGAGTCGGATGGCTCTTCACTGGGCAGCGGGTGGGATGAAGCTGCATTCAAGACGGAAATACAAGACAAACCCCGTCCACACTGATTCAAAACAGGACGCGCTATTTAATCCTCAAATAGGGGACGAGTCCGTATCAGTGGACGGGTGACAACTCCAGTGGCAACACAGACCACAGACTGTATACACAGACAGGCTCTACCTAAGTCACGTGACGCAATTAATCGTGCGTTAATTTTTTTAAACTCGTTATTGTTTCCAGATTAATCTCATGCGTTAACGCCTTAACTTTGACAGCCCTACTTTATAGAAGTTTTTTCTTTTAGGGTTCATCCATAAACAATGAATCGTGATGAATGCCTTATTTAATGCATTATTGTTTGTACCAACATATCATTTTAATCACAGAGAGCTTTATGACCTCCAAGAACACATCTTTACAACCAACAACACCAGCTGGATTGCAAATATTTAGTGTTTGGTGGCTCAGAACTTAATTATGGTTTTGGCACCTTATCATCTTGCTAAGCTCCTAAGCCCATAAATGCTTTGGCATAGTCTGCCTACATAGCTTAGATCACTCAGTTAAAAAACACAGCTCCAGTTTTAGGTTTCTTGACTAATACTGTCATATTTCTTTCTGTTTTTATTCAGGCTGGCCTGTCTGATAAAGGCATAAAAGTCCAAAAAAAGGTGACAGGGACATTATATCCAAAAGCACAAATCACCCTGTGACCCCAGGATATATCACTGATGATGTGTTAAGGTGCATCAGAAGATGTGTCTTTAAGAACAAAGCTTCAGTGTCCTGAAGGATTTGTAATTTTATATATAATTAATAGATCCAGTAATTACTGACACGAGCTTCAAGATTTGCATGTAAAATGACATCTAGGAAGGTCATTTTAACTGCTCTAAAATTAAAAAGTTAAAGTATTTGTTTTTTCAACATTATGTGTAGTTGGGGCCTGCTACACACTAAAATTAAGTCATTGTTTTGTCCAGTTTTCCTGGGTAAAAAAAAACTTCCATATACTGTCATTGTCATCTCTGGAAAGTGTGTGCTTGTGCAGATCAGTTTCAGTTTGCCCTGTCAACATTTTCTGATTAGCACTGTTACCTCACTAAAAAAGCTTTGGTTTGACTTTTATGACCTCAACAATTCCCCTTACTTCATAAAGGTGCTCTTGCCATGATAACACTGTGCCTAAAAATGAAGTTGTCTGACTTTTTATAAGTGGTGACCATATGAATTCCTGGCATTAGCCAACTACAGGCTTGATTCCACCAGGCACAGCTAAGTTGAGTAATGGCTGCTCCATGTCAACAGGAGATGATCATGGCTATTCTACACAATACCTACAATAACACCATCAATGCTGAGCGCTTCCCAAAAGCAGCTGTCCTCCCCTCTGCTTCAAATATGTGCCAAATCTTTTTTTGATGAATGCTGCTTTAATCTGCACAGAACATATCGAGCAGACAGTCAGCCAGCCTTCATGGGGTCTTTTTCAACATAAAAGACTGAAGCACTTTCATTAAGCTAAAGTGAGCACACTCACATTCTCTTTTCAACATATCATTTTAATCACAGAGAGCTTTATGGCTTCCAAGAACAAATCTTTACGACCAAATACATTCTTAAGTAGGAGTGGTAGTAGTACTGTAGTACTGCAGTGTGCCTCACCAACTCCATTACACATACTTAGTGTTTGATGGCTCAGATCTTAATGATGGTTCTGGCACCTTATCACCTTGCTAAACTCCTAAGCCGATAAATGCTCTGGTGTAGTCTGCCTACATAGCTTAGATGAGTCAGCTAAATGACATCGCTCCAGTCTTAAGTTTCTTGACTAATATTGTCATATTTCTTCTGCTCTGCCTCCTGACCTCTTTCTGCCTTTTTCTTCAAACTTTTTCCTCAAGCTGTCCTGTCTGATAAAGACAAAAAACTCAGAAAAAAAATGGTGACAGGGATGACACATCCATACCACTCATGTAAATGTGATATCTCAGAACCGTTTGGTGTAGACATCCATTCAAGGATGACCTAATTAGATTTTGGTGGTCAAAGTTCAAAGGTCACAGTCACTTCACAAAACATGTTTTGGCCATAACTCAAGAATTCATGATTCATAAATATGACAAAATTTCACACAAATGTCTAATAGGATACTAGCAGTCTTGGGGAATAACTATATACATGTAACTAAACTACAAAATTCATATAATTGTAATTCGCTACAGTTACTGGCAGAGACTGTGCAATCAGGTCTGCACTATAATATATATTGTTCCACACATAAATAAAGACAAATTTTGAAAGAAGTCTCTTATGCTGTACATTTTCCCATCTCTGCGCTATGCTTGTTTCTCTGCCATGCTTATGAGTATGATTTATATATTACACATGTGTAATAATGTGTCTAACCAGGACTATTAGCAGCTTTGACATTTTGTTTCCCCTTGTTCATACAGAAAAGACTAACTGTGAATGAAAGATACATTCTCTCTTTACATTATGTTGGTATCACAGGAGTCAGGCTGCAGTATCTTAAGAGTAACAATGAGTTTGATAGATTTTCTGAACCAGGCATAGAAAAAGGCATAGATCAGAGGGTTTAGAGTGGAGTTAAAAGAGACCAGAAAAAAGACAAAGGCATAAGTTGAAGCACTGACTAAGGTGTCCTGGCCTGTAAGTGCAACACAAAAATATGGGCAGACACATATTAGAAACACAACTACAACAACACCAAGAGTCCTGGCTGCTTTCATCTCAGATTTCTTAGCAGTTACTTTCACTGAAGTCTGGCATGTGGTGGCTTGAATGTGGGACCTCATGGCACGAGCCTGAGACACAGCCACCACAAATACTCTCATATACAGAACTACAATGATAGTGACAGGACTTATAAGGGATAAAAAAAGGTCCAAAAATCCTGCAACATAATCAACAATAATCAAACACTCTCCTACGCAGGAGTTATACCTTCCTGGTTGTTCCAGGTTATCCTTTAGCAGCAGACTGTAAAAGAGAGCAGAACACATCCAACACAAACAAATGCAGAACTGAACTCTTTTTTGAGTGACTTTGGTAGAATAATGCAGAGGGTTACAAATAGCCACATAGCGGTCAACTGATATGAGCACCATGGTTCCTATTGAGGCAGAGGCAATAATACAGCCCAAAACATCACATACAACACACATGATGTCACCAAGGAACCAGCACCCGTCTTGGCTGAGGACAATTTGAAAGGACATGAGGAGGCCCATGAAGCAATCTGAGACAGCCAGAGAGAGAAGGAGGAGGTTGGTGGGAGTGTGGAGCTGCCTGGAGAAATAAGAGAGCAATATATTTAGAAATTGTCACATAATCACATCAGCAGACAAATCCATGTCTGAAACACAAAAATATATTACTTAGGAACATGACACTTTTCCTTCACAGCCTGAGATTGAAACATTTCTTTCTGTACAGCTATCAGTTTCATAAATTGCTAAATATTTGTCTACTTAAAGTGTGAGATGGAGATGATGACCAGCAGGTTGAGAGTCACAGTGAGCAGAGAGATGAAGGACAGTGTGATGTAAGTGAGCGTGGATACAGAGTGAGGACGTGCGGTCTTCTTGCAGGAGGAGTTGAGGAGTTGTGGAAAGCACAATTCATCTTCTTCAAGGGATATCATCATCAGAAAGAGGAGACAAGAAGCTTTTCAGCTCTCTGTCTAAAGCTCTCTGTCAACTGATTCTTTTATCTCCTTCCCCCACATCTCTCCTCCCTCTTTTCCTATAGTGACATTCTTTTCAGTTAACTTTCAGTGAAACTTTTTCAGTGCTAATACTGCTTTCCAGGTCAATACACTTTTTTGGAATGGTAAAAAATATTTGGATTCCTTTTTTTCAATTCAGGTTTTATATTCAATGCCAAATATAAAGTATAAAGTCACTGTCCTGGCACACTGACCTGGCAAATTCTGAATAGTCTTTTTTGTGTCTCATGCCTCAAGAAATAAAAAGTCAGACTCTGAGCACACCAGTGTCTTCAGAGCAGAGACGAGCCCTGACCAATGCCAAGGGGTTCTGCCACTGGGAGCACTCTGGCCTGGTGTTGATTCCACTCTTAAAAGCCCCCCTACTACTCTGACTTGATTCGACCGAGTGGGTTTTAGCATCTTGCAGCCTGTCTTCTGGATATCTGTTTCCTTCACTGTTTCGCCTGACAATTAAATTGAAAAAAGTGACCTGAGTAGATGGCGGGGGAAATGGAAACATGTTTCGAAAAACAGAGAGGCCACAGTCATGAGTTCCCATGAAACAGAAGGTGTCACTGGTGTGGGTCAGTTTAATTCTCATATCTACTGAGTCTCTCACAGAAAAATATGTACCTGGGGGGACATATTTCATCTCAGTTCTCCGACTGTTCATCATACAAAGACTACTGTTACCCTACGTTTCAATTGCGCACTTCGTCATGGATTACAAGTTTCTTCTTGACACCTCAGACAATGAAATGTTCGTGATGACGACAAATCCGTTGTCTCAAAATCTCCAGCATCCGTAGTTCCTCTGACGCAGCCACCCTCCTGGCCAGCGCATCTGCACTTTGGAGACGTTCCCGCCTGCTATCATCCATTACTCTCTGTCTAGCAGCTCTAAGAAGTCTCCCTTTCCACCCAGGGGCTGTAGTTCCCACCACCATCAAGGTGGTGGTGATTATGTTACAACGCAGTCTCTTCCAGCAACACAAATGACTACTTCAACCCTACCTGAGGGCCAGGTTATATCACCCCTCATTCTCCCTCCTTCTGTGTCTGGTCTGTCTCAGGTTTTTTTCCTCCAACCCCCCCCGCAGCTCTTCCCATCTCTCGCAGTTACCTCTATCAATACTGCCATTAAAAACACTACAACCTCAGCCAGCCATGGTGTTCCTTTCACCTCGTCTGCTCAATTTCCTTCTGTTCTATCACTGTTTCTCCTCCCTTCTCCATCCCTTCCCCAACAACCCACTGTATCTTCTGTTCCCACAGCACCCCCCACCACTGGTCCTCTTGCTCTACCCTCACTCAATTCAATACCAACCGGCCCTGAGCAAGGTCTTCGATAACAGCCTTCAGGTCTCTGCATCTGTCCAGTCAACCTGCCAGGAACCGGACAGCTGGCTGAGATCAGTCAGCTGTTGTGGGCTCCCAGGTAAGTTCAAGGTGTGGATGTACTATCATGGCATATTGTTGTGGATAGTTTGGCTGCAATTTGTCTCTGAAGTTTCCATCTTCATTGTGGAGACATTGGAGAGAAAGGTAAGCAGCTGTCTCTAGAGATGGCTGGGGTTTCCCAGAAGCCTCAGCAACAACACCACGCTCCTGTTGCCCTTACAATCTTTGGAAGATGAGTTCAAATTGAGACAAACAACAGCAGTGATGCTGTACAGTGACTCAAGTGATCCGAAGGTGGCCCAGGCCAGCAGGAGTGGTGGTGACTCATGACAACATCACAGAGCCACGGTGGAAGTAGTGATCTGTGGCAGAGCAGGCTTGGAAACTTTCCCAACACCACAGTAAGAGGTAAGTTAGGGGGAAAAGAAGCAAAGGCTGATTAAGGGAAAGGTGAAGGCTATAATGGAGGAAGAAATGATGAGAAGTGCTGCTATTATGAGTAAGAATAGGGGCCTGGACAAGGTTGATGCATCTCTGGAAGGCAGAACTGCCTCTTTTTCAGGATTTGGGTGGTCTACAATGTCTTGTCTGGCCGTACAAACCTCTCTAGCTGTGGCAAAGGGGAGTCTTCAGACTACCCACTGTGCTCTGGAAGAGGGATGCTGGAGCACATTGAGCGATATAGTTGGCACCTAAACCAAGCTCTGAGGCTATTGAAAAAGCCATAAGCATGGGAATCAGCAGCCAAATATGCATCACAACCTTGAAAGTAAATGTTTTTTCAACATGATAATGTGTAGTTAGAGCCTGTTAAACACTAAATTGAAGTAATTGTTTTCCTCAGTTGTTCTGAGTAAAAAAAAAATTCCATATACTGTCATTGTCTTCTCAGGAAAGTGTGTGCTTGTGCAGATCAGTTTCAGTTTGCCTTGTTGACATTTTCTGATAAGCACTGTTACCTCACTAAAAGAAAAGTTTCGGTTTGACTTTTATGACCTCAATAATTCCCCTTCCTTGATAAAGGTGATCTTGCCATAATAACACTGTGCCTAAAGTTAAAGTTGTCTGACTCAATATAACTGGTGACCATATGAATTCCTGGCATTAGCCAACTAAGGGCTTGATTCCACCAAGCACAGCTAAGTTGAGTTACGGCTGCTCCATGTCATCTGGAGATGATCACAGCTATTCTACACAATACCTGTAATAACACCATCAGCGCTGAAGCGCATCCCAGAAGCAGCTGTCCACTCCCATCTGCTTCAAATATGTGCAAAGTCTATTTTTGATGGATGCTACTTCAATCTGCACAGAGCATATTTAGCAGACAGACAGTCAGCCTTCATGGGGTCTTTTTCAAAATAAAACACTGAAGCACTTCTTTAAGCTTAAGTGAGCACACTCACATTCTCTTTAAAATTTGCATGCCTTTCTTATTATTCCATATTTATATTTCCCTTTCCCTTATTATAAAAAGTTTTAAGGTTCATCCATAAACAAAGAATTGTGATGAATGGCTCTTATGGCTTATTTAATGTATTATTGTTTGTACCAATATATTTTAATCACAGAGAGCTGGCCTCCAAGAACAAATCATTACAACCAATAACATTCTCAAGAAGGAGTGGTAGTAGTAGTAGTGTAGTTTGCCTCACCAACTGCATTACATATATTTAGTGTTTGATGGCTCAGAACTTAATTATGGTTCTGGCACCTTATCACCTTGCTAAGCTCCTAAGCCCATAAATGCTCTGGCATAGTCTGCCTACATAGCTTAGATCACTCAGCTAAAAAAAACACTGCTCCAGTTTTAAGTTTATTGACTAATATTGTCATATTTCTTCTGCTCTGCCTCCTGACCTCTTTCTGCCTTTTTCTTCAAACTTTTCCCTCAAGATGTCCTGTCTGATAAAGGCATAAAAGGCAAAAAAAAAAAAAAAAAGGTGACAGGGACAACACATCCATACCACTCATGTAAATGTGATATCTCAGAACCGTTTAGTGTAGATATCCATTCAAGGATGACATAATTAGATTTTAGTGGTCAAAGGTCAAAGGTCACTGTGACCTCATAAAACATGTTTTGGCCATAACTCAAGAATTCATGATTCATAAATATGACAAAATTTCACACAAATGTCTAATAGGATACTGGCAGTTTAACTATATACATGTCACTAAACTACAAAATTCATATAATTGTAATTCGCTACAGTTACTGGCAGAGATGTGCATTCTGCAGACTGTGCATTCAGGTCTGCATTATAATATATATTGTTCCACACATAAATAAAGACAAATTTTGAAAAAAGTCTGTTATGTTGTACATTTTCCCATCTCTGCACTATGCTTGTTTCTCTGCCATGCTTATGAGTGTGATTTATATACTACACGTGTAATAATGTGTCTAACCAGGACTATTAGTAGCTTTGACATTTTGTTTTCCCCTTGTTCATACAGAAAAGAGTAACTGTGAATGAAAGATACATCCTCTCTTTACATTATGTTGGTATCACTGGAGTCAGGCTGCAGTATCTTAAGTGTAACAATGAGTTTGATAGATTTTCTGAACCAGGCATAGAAAAAGGCGTAGATCAGAGGGTTTAGAGTGGAGTTAAAAGAGAACAGAAATAAGACAAAGCCAGAAGTTGAAGCATTGAACAAGGTGTCCTGGCCTGTAAGTGCAACACAAAAATATGGGCAGACACATATTAGAAACACAACTACAACAACACCAAGAGTCCTGGCTGCTTTCATCTCAGATTTCTTAGCAGTTACTTTCACTGAAGTCTGGCATGTGGTGGCTTGAATGTGGGACCTCATGGCACGAGCCTGAGACACAGCCACCACAAATACTCTCATATACAGAACTACAATGATAGTGACAGGACTTATAAAGGATAAAAAAAGGTCCACAAATCCTGCAACATATTCAACAATAATCACACAGTCTCCAACACAGGAGTTATACCTTCCTGGTTGTTCCAGGTTATCTTTTAGCAGCAGACTGTGACAGAGAGCAGAACACATCCAACACAAACATATACAGATCTGAGCCCTTTTTTGAGTAACTTTGGTAGAATAATGCAGAGGGTCACAAATAGCCACATAGCGGTCAATCGATATAAGCACCATGGTTCCTATTGAGGCAGAGGTAATAATACAGCCCGAAACATAATACACAACACACATGATGTCACCAAGGAACCAGCAGCCATATATGAGGATAATTTGAAAAGACATGAGGAGGCCCATGAAGCAATCTGAGACAGCCAGAGAGAGAAGCAGGAGGTTGGTGGGAGTGTGGAGCTGCCTGGAGAAATAAGAGAGAAATATACTCAAAAATTGTCATGTAATCACACCAGCAGATAAATCCATGACCGAAACACAAAAACATGTTACTTGGGAACATGACACTTTTCCTTCACGGCCTGAGATTGAAACATTTCTTTCTGTACAGCAATCAGTTTCATAAATTGATGAAATATTTGTCTACTTGAAGTGTGAGATGGAGATGATGACCAGCAGGTTGAGAGTCACAGTGAGCAGAGAAATGAAGGACAGTGTGATGTAAGTGAGCATGAATACAGAGTGAGGACGTGCGGTCTTCTTGCAGGAGGAGTTTAGGAGTTGTGAAAAGCACAATTCATCTTCTTCAAGGGATATCATCATCAGAAAGAGGAGACGAGAAGCTGCCAAGCTCTTTCAGCTCTCTGTCTGAAGCTCTCTGTCATATAAATGATTCATTTATCTCCTTCCTCCACATCTCTCCTCCCTCTTTTCCTCTAGTGACATTTTTTTTTCAGTGAACTTTCAGGGGAACTTTTTCAGTTATAATACTGTTGTCAGTGCCAAAACAATATTTTTGAATAGTAAAACATATTTGAAATCCTTTTTTCAGTTCTGGTTTTATTTGCAGTCCCAAATTTAAAGTATAGAAAGTCACTGTCCTGGCACACTGGCCTAACCAGTCATAATTTGAGCAAATCAGTGTCTTCAGAGCAGAGATAAGCCTTGACCAATGCCAAAGGGTTCTACCAGTGGAGGCACTCTAGCCTGGTGTTGATTCCATTCCCTTAGTATCCTCTTAAAAGCCCCCCAACTACTCTGACTTCATTAGACTGAGTGACTTTTAGCATCCCGCAGCCTGTCTGGATATCTGCCTCCTGCACTGTTTCTCCTAACATTTAAATTGAAAAAAAGTGACCTGAATAGATAGCGGTGGAAATGGAAACTTTTTTTTTTTTGACAAAAAGAGAGGCTCCTAATATTTTCAAACAGTAAGCACAGTCATGAGTTTCCATGAAACAGAAGATGTCGCTGGTGTGGGTCAGTTTAATTGTCATATCTACTGAGTCTCTCACAGAAAAATACGTCCCTGGAGGGAGGATCCAAAAGGTGTGCAGGAATTTGCATTGAAGCCTCCATTTTATGCTCTCTCTTAGGACCCTTGGTCATCACTGCAGGGTCTATAGCTCCTGCTGTACCTTTTATAAAAAGACCTGTGCTGAATTGACTCTTAAGAATATCTCCTGAAAAGCTGAGAAAAGTTTCAATCATGGCTCTGTAAGGGTGCGTGGCACTAGACTGCAAAAATAATCTTACCCAACAGAATAAGAGCTAATAGCTAAAAACTGTATTCAGAGGATAATTGATGAGATCCACTGTTGCATTGTTCAACAGGTCTGTGCCATCCATGTCGGTAATTTTAACACGGAAATACAATAAGGTATCGTTCAAATCCAAATTCTTATCACCATCTCCAGGGATATAGAACCCCAACAGACTGTTATCATTTAATGCTAAAAGGGGTCAGAATTCCGTAAATGTTTGATCTTCTACTGATAATTGAGTCATGGGCGTCCCAGTGGGAATCAGAGAGTGAAACTGAAAATGAGGATACTAGAGATGCACCGATTTCAATTTTCTTGGCTGATTCGGATTTCCAATTTTATTTAAGGATCTAACCTGCCGATTCAGATTTTGGCCAATTCCGATTTTCAGTCTCTCTAAGAACTACAATTGACAGCATTCACAAACATTTTTGCAACTTTTCTTGTAAAAATTAATTGGATGTTCATAATAAAACACTGACTATTAAATATTCATTAAATACTATTTTACATTTTCTCCAAAGTCCTCCAGGTTACAGCCAGGCCTTATTATAGTTTTATATTAAGATTATGAATAAGGGAAACGCAATCTCGCAAGATCATTTAATCTTGCGTGATTTCGCGGGACACAATTTCACATGATCTCTTGTGGAAGCAGATGTAGACAAACCGGAGACTGGCGCGGTGTGACAGTTTGCTGCAGTAAAACTTTGCCACGAGAAAAATAGAGGCAGAAGTTAAACGAGTCTGGATAAGAAAATGTTTGAGGAGACACAGGTTGTTTATTCTTCAGCCAGAACAGGAGGTGAGATTTTAAATGTCAGTCTCTGAACAGCAGTATGCTGCTGGCTTACATTAGCCTCAAGAGCTACAAAGTTTACGGCTGTTTTGCGACATTGTCAGCAGCTCTGTCTCCTTGTAGATTGTCTGTCCTCTCTTTATCCTACTCTGGGAATCTGTCGCTGACACCAACTTCATGCAAGCATGTGTCTGAGTGTGTGTAGCTGTGATCAGTGCTGTGGTGGGTGTGATATCACGGGCAGTTTTGCTGTTGCACACATGACGTGACCATCGTGTGACAATGACGGGCACAGAATTGGATATGTGATGCTGACTGGCTGGTCACCGGTCAGAGGCTGGTCACACTGAAAACCGGCTGGTTCCGGTCTCTGGCCAGTCGATCGGTGCATCCCTAGAGGATACGAGAGAATATGAAAATAAAAGAAACAGGATTAGCACTTCAAACTATTCTAGTCAAGCACTTAAATAGAAGGAAACAAAGTAATGATAACTGTTAACCAAATGAATGGTATTGTCAAGGACCGGCAAGACATTGGAAAGGTTGAGGAAAAGTGAGTCCAGTAAGATCGGTCAGGATTATGGAAGGTTTATATTGGTTATATTATTGGTTATAATTGATTGTACTTCGAAGCATTGGAGAAATCAAGCCCTAAAAATTTGTGACGAAAAGCATTACAGCTTTGTGACCTGTGTTCCACTCATGAGAGGTGTGCCACTGTCAGTAGACGCTAAGTCATTTTTGGACATTACTGGTGTGTGTCACACAAGAAGAATGATAAGATTTCTAGAAGGAAGGAAGAACATCTTTAAGTCTGTGAGTCTGATTTTTGAGATGGAATGGCTGCAAAAACTTTATTTGGATTATGTGTCTTACAGAGGCCCTATGAGAGAGCTCCTCTCAGGTGCTTGTGCTGCCAGGACTATGGACTTCCACATCATCTGACTGCAGGGTCTGATGACGTAGAAGAAGATGTGGGAATGATCAAGGAACTCAAGCAACTGACATAGAGATTTCTTGAGATTCTTCATATTACAGACGCAGCCACTTGAAATTTCCCAGACCTTTCGAAAGCCTTCCGGAAGCCTGCCAATGTCCTCCCAGTTTCCAGCCAACTGTACAGTTCACTCAGTGTGATGATCTGTGGGACAGTGTGGGGGCTGGGAAACCTCTTCAGATCGCACATTCACACTTTCAGGCACCGATGCAGACGCCGACACATGCACGCATGTTATCTCTAAATCCTTTGTATTTTTTTTGTCCAGAGTAGCTTACACAGAATCATCATCACCAAATGAACAATGATGATTCATTTTCACAGATCTTGAGAGGTCACAGAGTTGTGGCCTACGAAATAGCCTACTATTTTTAAGTGAGGACAAAGAAAAATATCTTTTAAAATAGTTTTGTGTATAGACTTTTTTATAAACTGTGATCTTAGTTAAAGTGATATTCCACCCCAGCGTGATCACCTACTCAGTATGTACTCACCTTTCTGCCAATGTAAGGATGGGTGGAGATCATCAGTTGACAAAACAATCCTGGAGTTTCAGCAGAAAACAGGGTTGCGGCTAGTGGCAGTGAATGGAGACCAAATTTAAATGTTAAAAATAAAACACAAAACAAACACAAAATGTCTCCATCCTGCTCGTGTGGTGTAATCCAAGCCGCGACATAAAAATTCGACCCCAAAAGACACCATTTACCCCATGTTTTTAGCCTAAATGTCAGCGTTAGCCTCTTAGCCCTGAGCCGCGTTCATGTGAGCGAGCATCCGCCTGAAGCGGGTACGCGAGCTCCAGTTCAGGCGGCGCTACATCAGCGTCTCGCGAGCGTCTTGCGATATCTTCACCACCAGCATTTACATGCTCACAGGAAGCGACTCACACAACAGAGAGAGCTTTGCTTGTAAATAGTGATTTGTTACGCGTAAGTTGACTTCACAAATTTACGGCAAATAAGAAAATGTCTGAGGACTTTGAAACAGAAGAGGAACCTCAATTCCTTGCTCAGTCATATATGTTTCGTCGGAATATACTGACGAGGAACTGAGACGGATGACTGCGGTAAAGTTAGAAATATATTCACAGATTCGAACTTCCGGGATCAATAACTCCCAAGCGAAAGTTTGTTTCTGGTCTCGCTGCCGGCTGCTCGTAGAGACCAATGTAATTCATACTGTACAGAGGACGGCTCGTTTTGATAAAAAATAGGTAGTAGCTCGTTGTCCGTGTTACCACGGTTGGAAAGAGGTATAGTTTGCTGTCTAACAAACTTTCGCTTGGGAGTTATTGATCCCGGCAGTTTGAATCTGTGAATATATTTCTAACTTTACCGCAGTCATCTGTCTCAGTTCCTCGTTGGTATATTCCGGCTCAAACATATATGGCTGAGCAAGGAATTGAGGTTCCTCTTCTGTTTCAAAGTCCTCAGACATTTTCTTATTTGCCGTAAATTTGCGAAGTCAGCTTACGCGTAACAAATCACTATTTATGAGCAAAGCTCTCTCTGTTGTGTGAGTCGCTTCCTGTGAGCATGTAAACACTGGTAGTGAAGATATCGCAAGACGCTCGCGAGACGCTGACGTAGCGCCGCCTGAACTGGAGCTCGCGTACCCGCTTCAGGCGGATGCTCGCTCACATGAACGCGGCTCAGGGCTAAGAGGCTAACGCTGACATTTAGGCTAAAAACATGGGGTAAATGGCGTCTTTTGGGGTCGAATTTTTATGTCGCAGCTCACAGACACTTGGATTACACCACACGAGCAGGATGGAGACATTTTGTGTTTGTTTTGTGTTTTATTTTTAACATTTAAATTTGGTCTCCATTCACTGCCACTAGCTGCAACCCTGTTTTCTGCTGAAACTCCAGGATTGTTTTGTCAACTGATGATCTTCACCTATCCTTACATTGGCATAGAAGTGAGTACATACTGAGTAGGTGATCACGCTGGGGTGGAATATCACTTTAACATGTGCAAATCTAATTTTGAAAAGTTGTGATTTCTGGTGCCCCCTAAAGTGGGCCTGGACCCAAATTGGCCTGGATTCGGGGACAAGGTTCATGTGGACTAGCGAGTTTCACCTGAACACAAGCCATGGCTTGATCAACCATGCTTGGGCGAGGGTGTCTGATGTTATAAGACTATAAGATGTGTTAAAGTGCATCAGAGGTTGTGTCTTTGAAAATAAAGCTTCAGTGTCCTGAAGGATTTGTAAGTTTAGATATAATTAATAAACCCAGTAATTGCTGACACTTGACAGCTTCAAGATTTGCATGTAAAATGACATCTAGGAAGGTCATTTTAACTGCTCTAAAATTAAAAATTTAAAGTATTTGTTTTTTCAACATTATAATGTGTAGTTGGGACCTGCTACACACTAAAATTAAGTCATTGTTTTGTCCAGTTTTCCTGGGTAAAAAAAACTTCCATATACTGTCATTGTCTTCTCAGGAAAGTGTGTGCTTGTGCAGATCAGTTTCAGTTTGCCCTGTTGACATTTTCTGATTAGCACTGTTACCTCACTAAAAAAGCTTTGGTTTGACTTTTATGACCTCAACAATTCCCCTTACTTCATAAAGGTGCTCTTGCCATGATAACACTGTGCCTAAAAATGAAGTTGTCAGACTTTTTATAAGTGGTGACCATATGAATTCCTGCCATTAGCCAACTACAGGCTTGATTCCACCAGGCACAGCTAAGTTGAGTAATGGTTGCTCCATGTCAACAGGAGATGATCACGGCTATTCTACACAATACCTACAATAACACCTGTCACAGTTTCATCCTCCCTGTCTCCCCTCCTATTCCTCTGCCCCAGAGTTCTCTCATTCTCCCAGTTTCCCTCCTGTTTCTCTGCCTCAGTTATTTTCCACTCTGCCTGCCTCTGCTCCACTCTACCTGCCAGCCACTCCCACCTAATCAGCCCAACTCCATTCACCTGCAAGCCCAGCTGCAGCTCATCCCCAATCAGCCCAGCATATCAGGCTCTCCAGCACACTCACTCTTTGTCAGATCGTTCCCTACCTTCATGGAGGACTTTTCACTCATGACCTGTCTGATCTCGGGTTGCCTACCCTGCCTGCATTGGACTCACCTGCCTCATCTGATCTCTGGGAAACCACCACAGCCTTCTGTCCCTGAGCCTGTGATCTGCTTCTGTATTCCTGATGTTTGTCTGCCTGTCCCTGTGGCTGGTTGGTGTTTCCCTCCTGTGACGTGGCAGTGTGCTTGGTCTGTCTGCTCACCTGGTCCCAGCTTCGCTGCCTGGTCTGTCTGCTCACCTGGTCCCAACTTCGCTGCCTGGCCCCAACTCCGTGTGTCTGGTCTGTCTGCTCACCTGGTCCCCACTCCGCTGCCTGGCCTGGTCGGTCTGCTTGCCTGGTCTGCCTCTGCTCACCTGGTCCCAACTTCACTGCCTGGTCTGTCTACCTGCCTGGTCTGTCTACCCGCCTGGTTTGTCTACCCGCCTGGTCTAGTCTACCCGCCTGGTCTGTCTACCCCTGGCTGTCTACCCGCTGGTCTGTCTACCCGCCTGGTCTGTCTACCCGCCTGGTCCCGACTTCTCCATCTGGTCCTCACTACCCTGTGGCTAATCCCTCATCTGCTCATCTGTCTGGTCTGTCTGCTCCCTCTGTCCCTCAGTTCGGCTCTACCCAATCCCTGAGCCCGAAGTTGAACTGTATCTGTGTTATCTTGTCTGCCCGGGTTCTTATTTAGCCTCTGAACAATAAAGGTCATTACCAACGCTCCCTCCTGTTTGGTGTACTGCAATTGGGTCCTAACCACATCCGTAACAGTACGATCTGACCAAGAAGATGGACCCAGCAGACCTTGCACTGGTGGATGAGGAGCTAAAAAAGGCCTGCTCTGAGTTTGAGCAATTGGGCTCAACCATTACGGGTTGCACAGACTTAAGCACAGACTTTTTGTGTATACCCTTATGGAAAGGACTTTTTTATCGCGGCCCAGAATTTTGTGTTTTTCTCAAATAACCCAGAACTTGTCAGTTATTGCTTACCTGAAGCAGGACTTACAGGCCACAATTGATTCCACAAGTGTGCCTGATTTTGAACTCAGCTTGGACTCAGTTAGCCACCAGCCACCTGCTAAGCTAGCTCCTCTGCCAGCCAGTTCTTTGCCTGAACCTGCCCTGGACTCATTATCTGAGAAGCCCCCCAGACGCAAGCGTAGCTCTCGCCGACGCCATGCTTCTCAGCTGCCCAGCGCCCTCGAACCCCAGTTGCTCAGCGCCTCGAACCCCAGTTGCCCAGCGCCCTCGAACCCCAGCTGCCCAGCGCCTCTCGAACCCCAGCTGCCCAGCGTCCCCGAACCCCAGCTGCCCAGCGCCCCGAACCCAGCTGCCCAGCGTCCCCGAACCCCAGCTGCCCAGCGCCCTCGAACCCCAGCTGCCCAGCGCCCTCGAACCCCAGCTGCCCAGCGCCCCGAACCCCAGCTGCCCACGCCCCGCCCAGCTGCCACGCCAGGAGGGTCTGCTGCCCAGCGCCACGGAGGTTCTGCTACCCAGCGCCTCCGCATCTCCAGTCCCGGTGGGACCGCCGCCGCCACCACCTCCTCTTCCGGTGGGGCCGCCGCCACCATTTCCTTTCTGGTGGGGCCGTCGCCATCATCTCCTGTCCCGGTGGGACCGCCGCCACCATTTCCTGTTCCGGTGGGCTCGCCACTATCTCCATCCCGTGGGACCGCCGCCACCATTCCTTTCGGTGGGCCGCCGCCACCATCTCCTCTTCGGTGGGACCGCCGCCACCATCTCCTCTTCTGGTGGGGCCGTCGCCACATCTCCTTCTGGTGGGGCCGCCGCCATCATTCCTGTTCCGGTGGGGCCGTCGCCACTATCTCCAGTCCGTACCCGCGTTTGGGGGACCGCCGCCACCATCTCCTCTTCTGGTGGGGCCGTCGCCATCATCTCCTGTCCCGGTGGGACCGCCGCCACCACTTCCTGTTCGGTGGGGCCGTCGCCACCACCTCCTGTCCCGGTGGGACCGCCGCCACCACCTCCTCTTCCGGTGGGGCCGTCGCCATCATCTCCTGTTCCGGTGGTACCGCCGCCACCACTTCCTGTTCGGTGGGGCCGTCGCCACCACCTCCTGTCCCGTGGGACCGCGCCACCACCTCCTCTTCCGGTGGGGCCGTCGCCATCATCTCCAGCCCCGGTGGGGTCGCCGCAGCCATATCCTGTTTTGGCTGGGTCACTGCCACCACCTCCTGTCCCGATGGGACCGTCGCCACCATCTCCTCTTCCGGTGGGGCCGTCGCCATCATCTCCAGCCCCGGTGGGGTCGCCGCAGCCATATCCTGTTCCGGCTGGGTCACCGCCACCACCTCCTGTCCCGGTGGGACCGTCGCCACCATCTTCTCTTCTGGTGGGGCCGTCGCCATCATCTCCAGCCCCGGTGGGGTCGCCGCAGCCATATCCTGTTCCGGCTGGGTCACCGCCACCACCTTCTGTCCCGGTGGGACCGTCGCCACCGTCTTCTCTTCTGGTGGGGCCGTCGCCATCATCTCCAGCCTCGGTGGGGTCGCCGCAGCCATATCCTGTTCCGGCTGGGTCACCGTCACCATCTCCTGTCCCGGTTGGGCCGCAGCTATCATTTCTTCCGGCTGGGCCGCAGCCATGTCCTGTTCAGATGGGGCCGCCGCAGCTATCTTCTGTTCCGGCTGGGCTGTCGCCATCATCCCCTGTTCTGGCTGGGTCATCGCCATCGTCTCCTGTCCTGGTTGGGCCGCAGCCTCCTCCTGTTCAGGCTGGGCCGCAGCCTCCTCCTGCTCCGGTTGGGACAGTCGCCGCCTCCTCCTGCTCCGGTGGGACAGTCGCCGCCTCCTCCTGCTCCGGTGGGACAGTCGCCGCCTCCTCCTGCTCCGGTTGGACCTCGCCGCCTCCCCCTGGTCTGGTGGGACCGTCTGCGCCTCCTCCTGGTCTGGTGAGATCATCAGTGACTCTTCCTGCTCCAGCTGGACCGTCGGCGCCTCCCCCTGGTCTGGTGGGACCGTCTGCGCCTCCTCCTGTTCTGGCCGGGTCCCAGCCTCCTCCTGTTCTGGTGAGATCATCAGTGACTCTTCCCACTCTGGCTGGGCCGTCACCACCGCAGCCACCTCCAGTTCCTGCTCTGGCTGGGCCATCCACGTCGCCGCCGCAGCCTCTTCCTGTTCCTCCTCTGGCTGGGCCGTCTTCGCCGCTGCAGCTGCCTCCGGTCTCCCAGGCGTCTCTACATCGGCTGTTGGATGCTACATCATCGTCGCGCCGGCTTCAAGAGGGGACCGCCTTCGTCTTGCCAGCGCCGCGGCCTTCAGATGGAACCCGCCTTCGTCTTCGCCAGCGCCGCGGCCTTCAGAGGGGTCCCGCCTTCGTCTTCGCCTTGGCCTCCTGCTCGGCCCCTGAGGGGTCTCGCCTTCATCTTCGCCTGTGGCCTCCTGCTCGGCCCCCTGAGGGGTCTCGCCTTCGTCTTCGCCAGTGGCCTCCAGCTCGTCCTCCCGACGGGTCTCGCCTTCGTCTGTGGCCTCCTGCTCATCCTCCCGACGGGTCCCGCCTTCGTCTTCGCCTGTGGCCTCCTGCTCGGCCCCCTGAGGGGTCTCGCCTTCGTCTTCGCCTGTGGGCTCCTGCTCAGCCCCCTGAGGGGTCTCGCCTTCGTCTTCGCCTGTGGCGTCCTGCTCGGCCCCCTGAGGGGTCTCGCCATCGCCGCCGGCCTCCTGCTCGGCTCTGCTCCTCTGGGTGGACTTCAGGCTGTCCGCCTGAGGTTTCTGGTTCTGCCCCTGCCCTGCCTTCAGGCCGTCCGCCTGAAGTCTCCGGCTCCGCCTCTGCCCTGCCTCCAGGCCGTCCGCCTGAGGTCTCTGGCTCCGCCTCTGCCCTGCCTCCAGGCCGCCGCCTGAGGTCTCCGGCTCCGCCTCTGCCCTGCCTCCAGGCCGCCCGCCTGAGGTCTCCGGCTCCGCCTCTGCCCTGCCTCCGGGCCGCCCGCCTGAGGTCTCGGCTCCGCCTCTGCCCTGCCTCCGGGCCGCCCGCCTGAGGTCTCTGGCTCCGCCTCTGCCCCGCCTCCAGGTTGCCCGCCTGAGGTCTCTGGCTCCGCCTCTGCCCCGCCTCCAGGTTGCCCGCCTGAGGTCTCCGGCTCCGCCTCTGCTTCTACTCTGCCCTCGGGCCGTCCGCCTGAGGGCTCTGCCTCTGCTCCTACTCTGCCCTCGGGCCGTCTGCCTGGGGTCTCTGTCTCTGGTCCTGCCCTGCCCTCGGGCCGATCTGCCTGGGGTCTCTGGCTCTGCCTCTGCCCTGACTCTGGACTATCTGCCTGGGGTCTCTGGCTCTGCCTCTGCCCTGACTCTGGACTATCTGCCTGAGGTCTCTGCTCCTGCCCCTGTCCAGCCTCCAGGCTGTTCTCCAGGGCAGTCCCCTCAGTTGCCAAGCCGTCAGACCATTTATCAGCCCTTCACCTGGACAATCCATCCAAGATTCATCTGTCCCTCCTCCAGACCCCCTCCACCCACCCAGCTCTGCTTGGATTTTGTTTTTGGGACATCGGGAGCTGTCCCTTGAGGGGGGGGTTCTGTCACAGTTTCATCCTCCCTGTCTCCCCTCCCATTCCTCTGCCCCAGAGTTCTCTCATTCTCCCAGTTTCCCTCCTGTTTCTCTGCCTCAGTTATTTTCCACTCTGCCTGCCTCTGCTCCACTCTACCTGCCAGCCACTCCCACCTAATCAGCCCAACTCCATTCACCTGCAAGCCCAGCTGCAGCTCATCCCCAATCAGCCCAGCATATCAGGCTCTCCAGCACACTCACTCTTTGTCAGATCGTTCCCTACCTTCATGGAGGACTTTTCAACACTCATGACCTGTCTGATCTCGGGTTGCCTACCCTGCCTGCATTGGACTCACCTGCCTCATCTGATCTCTGGGAAACCACCACAGCCTTCTGTCCCTGAGCCTGTGATCTGCTTCTGTATTCCTGATGTTTGTCTGCCTGTCCCTGTGGCTGGTTGGTGTTTCCCTCCTGTGACGTGGCAGTGTGCTTGGTCTGTCTGCTCACCTTGGTCCCAGCTTCGCTGCCTGGTCTGTCTGCTCACCTGGTCCCAACTTCGCTGCCTGGCCCCAACTCCGTGTGTGTCTGGTCTGTCTGCTCACCTGGTCCCCACTCCGCTGCCTGGCCTGGTCGGTCTGCTCGCCTGGTCTGCCTCTGCTCACCTGGTCCCAACTTCACTGCCTGGTCTGTCTACCCGCCTGGTCTGTCTACCCGCCTGGTCTGTCTACCCGCCTGGTCTGTCTACCCGCCTGGTTTGTCTACCCGCCTGGTCTGTCTACCCGCCTGGTCCTGACTTCTCCATCTGGTCCTCACTACCCTGTGGCTAATCCCTCATCTGCTCATCTGTCTGGTCTGTCTGCTCCCTCTGTCCCTCAGTTCGGCTCTACCCAATCCCTGAGCCCGAAGTTGAACTGTACCTGTGTTTTCTTGTCTGCCCGGGTTCTTATTTAGCCTCTGAACAATAAAGGTCATTACCAACGCTCCCTCCTGTTTGGTGTACTGCAATTGGGTCCTAACCACATCCGTAACAAACACCATCAACGCTGAAGTGCATCCCAGAAGCAGCTGTCCACTCCCCTCTGCTTCAAATACACTGCCTGGCCAAAAAAAAAGTCGCCACCAAAAAAAAAGGTCATACACTCTAATATTTCGTTGGACCGCCTTTAGCTTTGATTACGGCACGCATTCGCTGTGGCATTGTTTCGATAAGCTTCTGCAATGTCACAAGATTTATTTCCATCCAGTGTTGCATTAATTTTTCACCAAGATCTTGCACTGATGATGGTAGAGTCTGACCGCTGCGCAAAGCCTTCTCCAGCACATCCCAAAGATTCTCAATGGGGTTAAGGTCTGGACTCTGTGGTGGCCAATCCATGTGTGAAAATGATGTCTCATGCTCCCTGAACCAGTCTTTCACAATTTGAGCCCGATGAATCCTGGCATTGTCATCTTGGAATATGCCCGTGCCACCAGGGAAGAAAAAATCCATTGATGGAATAACCTGGTCATTCAGTATATTCAGGTAGTCAGCTGACCTCATTCTTTGAGCACATACTGTTGCTGAACCTAGACCTGACCAACTGCAGCAACCCCAGATCATAGCACTGCCCCCACAGGCTTGTACAGTAGGCACTAGGCATGATGGGTGCATCACTTCATCTGCCTCTCTTCTTACCCTGATGCGCCCATCACTCTGGAACAGGGTAAATCTGGACTCATCAGACCACATGACCTTCTTCCATTGCTCCAGAGTCCAATCTTTATGTTCCCTAGCAAATTGAAGCCTTTTTTTCCGGTTAGCCTCACTGATTAGTGGTTTTCTTAAGGCTACACAGCTGTTCAGTCCCAATCCCTTGAGTTCCCTTCGCATTGTGCGTGTGGAAATGCTCTTACTTTCACTATTAAACATAGCCCTGAGTTCTACTGTTGTTTTTCTTCGATTTGTTCTCACCAAACGTTTAAGTGATCGCCGATCACAATCATTCAGGATTTTTTTCCGGCCACATTTCTTCCTCGAAGACGATGGGTCCCCACTATCCTTCCAGTTTTTAATAATGCGTTGGACAGTTCTTAACCCAATTTTAGTAGTTTCTGCAATCTCCTTAGATGTTTTCTCTGCTTGATGCATGCCAATGATTTGACCCTTCTCAAACAGACTAACATCTTTTCCACGACCACGGGATGTGTCTTTCGACATGGTTGTTTAGGAAATGAGAAGCAACTCATGGCACCAGTTAGGGTTAAATAACTTGTTGCCAGCTGAAAGATAATCGCCCATGCAGTAATTATCCAGTAGGAGGCTCATACCTGTTTGCTTAGTTAAATCCAGGTGGCAACTTTTTTTTTGGCCGGGCAGTGTATGTGCAAAGTCTATTTTTGATGGATGCTACTTCAATCTGCACAGAGCATACCGAGCAGACAGTCAGCCAGCCTTCATGGGGTCTTTTTCAAAATAAAACACTGAAGCACTTTCTTTAAACTAAAGTGAGCACACACATTCTCTTTTCAACATATCATTTTAATCACAGAGAGCTTTATGGCTTCCAAGAACAAATCTTTACAACCAAATACATTCTCAGGTAGGAGTGGTAGTAGTAGTAGTGCAGTTTGCCTCACCAACTGCATTACATATATTTAGTGTTTGATGGCTCAGATCTTAATGATGGTTCTGGCACCTTATCACCTCGCTAAACTCCTAAGCCGATAAATGCTCTGGCATAGTCTGCCTACACAGCTTAGATCAGTCAGCTAAATGACATCGCTCCAGTCTCAGTTTCTTGACTAATATTGTAATATTTCTTCTGCTCTGCCTCCTGAACTCTTTCTGCCTTTTTCTTCAAACTTTTCCTCAAGCTGTCCTGTCTGATAAAGACAAAAAAGTCAAAAAAGTCAAAAAAAAAAAAAAAAAAAAAAGGTGACAGGGATGACACATCCATACCACTCATGTAAATATGATATCTCAGAACCGTTTGGTGTAGACATCCACTCAAGGATTACCTGATTAGATTTTGGTGGTCAAAGGTCACAGTGACCTCATAAACATGTTTTGGCCATAACTCAAGAATTCATGATTCATAAATATGACAAAATTTCACACAAATGTCTAATAGGATACTAGCAGTCTTGGGGAATAACTATATACATGTAACTAAACTACAAAATTCATATAATTGTAATTCGCTACAGTTACTGGCAGAGATGTGCATTCTGCAGACTGTGCATTCAGGTCTGCACTATAATATATATTGTTCCACACATAAATAAAGACAAATTTTGAAAGAAGTCTGGTATGCTGTACATTTTCCCATCTCTGCACTATGCTTGTTTCTCTGCCATGCTTATGAATGTGATTTATGAACTACCCGTGTAATAATGTGTCTAACCAGGGCTATTAGCAGCTTTGACATTTTGTTTCCCCTTGTTCATACAGAAAAGACTAAAAGATACATTCTCTCTTTACAGTATGTTGGTATCACAGGAGTCAGGCTGCAGTATCTTAAGTGTAACAATGAGTTTGATAGCTTTTCTGAACCAGGCATAGAAAAAGGCGTAGATCAGAGGGTTTAGAGTGGAGTTAAAAGAGACCAGAAATAAGACAAAGGCAGAAGTTGAAGCATTGAGTAAGGTGTCCTGGCCTGTAAGTGCAACACAAAAAAATGGGCAGACACATATTAGAAACACAACTACAACAACACCAAGAGTCCTAGCTGCTTTCATCTCAGATTTCTTAGCAGTTACTTTCACTGAAGTCTGGTGTGTGGTGGCTTGAATGTGGAACCTCATGGCACGAGCCTGAGACACAGCCACCACAAATACTCTCATATACAGAACTACAATGATAGTGACAGGACTTATAAAGGATAAAAAAAGGTCCACAAATCCTGCAACATAATCAACAATAATCACACACTCTCCTATGCAGGAGTTATACCTTCCTGGTTGTTCCAGGTTATCCTTTAGCAGCAGACTGTAAAAGAGAGCAGAACACATCCAAGACAGACAAATGCAGAACTGAACTCTTTTTTGAGTGACTTTGGTAGAATAATGCAGAGGGTTACAAATAGCCACATAGCGGTCAACTGATATGAGCACCATGGTTCCTATTGAGGCAGTGGCAATAATACAGCCCAAAACATTACATACAACACACATGATGTCACCAAGGAACCAGCAGCCGCCTTGGCTGAGGATAATTTCAAAGGACATGAGGAGGCCCATGAAGCAATCTGAGACAGCCAGAGAGAGAAGGAGGAGGTTGGTGGGAGTGTGGAGCTGCCTGGAGAAATAAGAGAGCAACATACTTATAAACTGTCATATAATCATACCAGCAGATAAATCCATGTCTGAAACACAAAAATATATTACTTAGGAACATGACACTTTTCCTTCACAGCCTGAGATTGAAACATTTCTTTCTGTACAGCTATCAGTTTTATAAATTGCTAAATATTTGTCTACTTGAAGTGTGAGATGGAGATGATGACCAGCAGGTTGAGAGTCACAGTGAGCAGAGAGATGAAGGACAGTGTGATGTAAGTGAGCATGGATACAGAGTGAGGACGTGCGGTCTTCTTGCAGGAGGAGTTGAGTTGTGGAAAGCACAATTCTTCAAGGGATATCATCATCAGAAAGAGGAGACGAGAAGCTTCCAAGCTCTTCCAGCTCTGTCTGAAGCTCTCTGTCATATAACTGATTCATTTATCTCCTTCCTCCACATCTCTCCTCCCTCTTTTCTTCTAGTGATTTTTTTTTTTTCAGTGAACTTTCAAACTTTCAGGAGAACTTTTTCAGTTATAATACTGTTGTCAGTGCCAAAACAATTTTTTGAACGGTAAAAAATATTTGAATTCCTTTTTTCAGTTCAGGTTTTATTTTCAGTGACAAATATAAAGTATAGATAGTCACTGTCCTGGCACACTGCCCTGACCTATCATAATAATAATAATATCATTGAGCAAATCAGTGTCTTCAGAGCAGAGACAAGCCTAGACCGATGCCAAAGGGTTCTACCAGTGGAGGCACTCTTGCCTGGTGTTGATTCCACTCCCTTAGTATCCTCTTAAAAGCCCCCCAACTACTCTGACTTCATTAGACTGAGTGACTTTTAGCATCTCGCAGCCTGTCTGGATATCTGCCTCCTGCACTGTTTCTCCTAACATTTAAATTTTAAAAAAAGTGACCTGAGTGGATAGTGGAGGAAATGGAAACTTTTTTTTGACAAACAGAGAGGCCCAAATATTTTCAAACAGTAAGCACAGTCATGAGTTTCCATGAAACAGAAGATGTCGCTGGTGCGGGTCAATTTAATTGTCATATCTACTGAGTCTCTCACAGAAAAATATGTCCCTGGAGGGAGGATCCAAAAGGTGTGCAGGAATTTGCAGCGAAGCTTCCATTTTATGCTCTCTATTAGGACCCTTAGTCATCACTGCAGGGTCTATAGCTCCTGCTGTACCTTTTATAAAAAGACCTGTGCTGAATTGACTCTTCAGTGTATCTTCTGAAAAGTTTCAGTCATGGCTGTGTAAGGGTGCGTGGCACTTTGATTTGATTTGATTTTCTTTCTATTTTCATGTCATGCACAAAAAGTGCCCAACCCCCATGGGTTTATAAGACACCAAATATACTAGACTGCAAAATCAATCTTATCCAACAGAATAAGAGCTAATAGCTAAAAACTGTATTCAGAGGATAATTGATGAGATTCACTGTTGCATTGTTCAACAGGTCTGTACCATCCATGTCGGTAATTTTAACACGGAAATACAATAAGGTATCGTTCAAATCCAAATTCTTATCACCATCTCCAGGGATATAGAACCCCAACAGACTGTTATCATTTAATGCTAAAAGGGCTGAAGGGGGTGTGTGGCCACACCCGCGCTATCTGGTCCGCTGATTGGTGTCGTCGTCGATCCGTCCACCAATCGCTGGGATGCAGCCGGGCCGACGCTATATAGGCTCGACGAGGATGACGTTCGCGGCAGCTGACGTAGACGGCAGCTCGCCACATGTGCCTCTTGGTTTGGAACGAATTGTGATTTGTACTGTGTTATACAAGGCACCTAGGTTGTGTGTGATTTGGGTCTGCGCCAGGAGGAAGATTTAAAAACTGATAAAGGTCTCATACACTGGGTAGTTTTCCCTCTGTTTGACACACTAGGCATAGGGGTGCTGTCTCCTCCTGTATTTAAGTTTTAAGCCGAGTAGGGTAGGCTAGAGTTTTGTTTATTAGTTTGGGTTACATTGAACTTTTGAGCTCTATTTCAGGGAGTCCTCTTTTTGTTATATTTGTTTCGTTGTTTTGAGCAGCACCCGCCGGCCCTGTTACCTGGCTAGTTTGTTTCCCCTCGCTTGTTTATTTGTCAATTATTCATCCTTGTGTAAATAAATAACTTTATTTTACCAAGTACAACTGGTTTATGTTCCTTCCCTTTTCCACCACGAGCTAAGGGTTGTAACATAAATGGGGTCAGAATTCCGTAAATGTTTGATCTTCTACTGATAATTGAGTCATGGGCGTCCCAGTGGGAATCAGAGAGTGAAACTGAAAATGAGGATACTAGAGATGCACCGATTTCAATTTTCTTGGCTGATTCGGATTTCCAATTTTATTTAAGGATCCAACCTGCCGATTCAGATTTTGGCCGATTCAGATTTTCAGTCTCTCTAAGAACTACAATTGACAGCATTCACAAACATTTTTGCAACTTTTCTTGTAAAAATTAATTGGATGTTCATAATAAAACACTGACTATTAAATATTCATTAAATACTATTTTACATTTTCTCCAAAGTCCTCCAGGTTACAGCCAGGCCTTATTATAGTTTTATATTAAGATTATGAATAAGGGAAACGCAATCTCGCAAGATCATTTAATCTTGCGTGATTTCACAGGACGCGATTTCACATGATCTCTTGTGGAAGCAGATGTAAACAAACCGGAGACTGGCGCGGTGCGACAGTTTGCTGTAGTAAAACTTTGCCACGAGAAAAATAGAAGCAGAAGTTAAACGAGTCTGGATAAGAAAATGTTTGAGGAGACACAGGTTGTTTATTCTTCAGCCAGAACAGAAGGTGAGATTTTAAATGTCAGTCTCTGAACAGCAGTATGCTGCTGGCTAACATTAGCTTGAAGAGCTACAAAGTTTGAATCTGAATCAGGCATAATAAAAGTCACATAGCTCAACAACCGACCCCAATATTCACAACATAGGTGATGATGCATAGGTGATGATGCACAGCAACAAAAAGTTAAAGTTAAAGAACCCCCCCCATGAATTTATTACAGTAGTGGAGGGTGAGGGGGCCTTGCAGAGGCATCAGGAAGTGTGAGGACTGAAACCAAGCCTCATCATCAAAGCTGGAAGGGGCGGGCCTCCGATCAGACAGCAGTTCAGTATTCAAAGCTAAGTAATAAACAATTTCTTGGAGGTGAGGTGATTCTTGTTCACATTCCTCTAGTTGCTTGAGATTCATGTGACACCGATCGCTCAGCCCCCCTTGAGTTTATTACAGTACTAGATGGTGGGGGGCCTTGCATGCTGTGCCCTGCACTGCTGAAACCACAGTCTTTGGGGTGGTTATCCGACTGTCGTCCCTGAGGAGGAGCAGTCAGACGTTTACCAAACAAATGGCAGAAGGCCTCTCTCTTGCCATCATACAAAAACAATTCATGCTGAAGATGGTTAGCTCTAGCTGCTATTGCATGCTCATCTCCTAAACAGAGCACACAATAATCATTCCAGTCCCCCACAGGCATTTTTGTATTGCAGCCCATGCAGGACGGTCCCTCCCATCAGGTCATACTGACGTTACCAACAAGACTAGGAAGTACACTCCAACACACACGCCTTATGTTTGTAGCAGAAGTAGCTAAATGTTGCTATGATTAGAGACAGGAGTGAGACCCCACACTCTGTTCCCACTGATCTTAGCAATACAGCTCGCTACGCTCCAGTGCCACAGTGGGCAGAGAGGGAGACCACACCACACTGTCAACCAGGTCAGCTTCGGTAATTGGCTGTAACATGTTAGCATAACTAATCTTGCAATAAACTGTGAGGTGTCCCTCTTAATTAGTCAATCATGAAAGGAGAAAGGCAAACCAGTTATCTTGAGAGGGGCCTGAAGGCCAAGTCTCTGCTCACACAATTGGTAAGAAAATAACACACTTTGTTGTAGGCAACTGGACTTGATAGAGTTCTTTAAGATGTTTCGCCTCTTATCCAAGAAGCTTCTTCAGTTCTGACTGACTGGTTTGGGAGTTCAGGTATTAAACCTCTGTGTGGTCGTTAACACCTAGGGGGGCATGTGTCTCAAGTGCCCACCCTTCCATTGTGTGGACCTTGGGTTTCACCTGGGGGGAGGTGTGAATGAGAGTCGTTAAGGTCCCTGCCACCACATGACTTGTTGGAGTCACATGATTTCAGGTGTGTATCCAACTGTCTGGGGAGTGATCTTAAGACTGCATTGTATGTGGCAGATAAATTATGTCTTAGACCACCTCCTCTGTTGAGAGATGGCCTTTCCAGGTTAACAAAAATGGCTTCTTTTACTCCTCTCTCAAACCATCTGTCTTTCCTGGCCAAAATATGGACATTGCCATCTTCAAACGAGTGACCTTTAGCTTTCAGGTGTAGATGGACTGCTGAGCCCTGACCTGAGGAACTGGCTCTCCTGTGTTGAGCCATGCGCTTATGCAGTGGTTGTTTTGTCTCCCCAATGTACAGGTCTGTGCACTCCTTGCTACACTGGACGGCATACACTACATTTTCCCGCTTGTGTTTTTGTCCGCTGCATTGATGTGGTCCGTGAAGGCTTCAACCTCCTGTGTCTTGATTTTGACCCAGGTGTCATCAACATACCTGAACCAGTGGCTTGGAGGTGTTCCTCTGAAGGAGTGCAGGGCTCTGCTCTCCACTTCTTCCATACAGAGGTTGGCCACTATTGGAGACACAGGTGAGCCCATAGCACAGCCATGCTTCTGTCTATAAAAACCTTTGTTGAACTGGAAGTATGTGGTGATCAAGCAGAGGTCAAGCAGGGCACAAATGTGGTCCGTGGTGAGGTTGGTTCTATTGGGCAGATTATTGTCCTGCTGCAATCGTTTTCTTACTGTCGCAACTACTTCTGCGGTAGGAATGCATGTAAAAAGTGAGGTAACATCGTAGGACACCATGGTTTCATCTGGGTCCAGTTTTATTTCCTTGATTTTGGTGGCAAAATCCTGTGAGTTCTTGATGTGGTATGGAGTGTTTCCAACCAAAGGTGCCAAAATCTTGGCCAGGTGTTTGGCAATGTTGTAAGTGACTGAGTTAATACTGCTGACGATGGGTCTGAGTGGGGCTCCTTCCTTGTGTATCTTAGGAAGCCCATAGATGCAGGGAATAGCTTCTCCTGCGTATAGGCGGTAGTACAGCTGTCTGTCAATGGCTTGATCCTTCTCCAGTTGTTGTAAACAGCAGACTACCTTCTTCTTGTAGCTGCTGGTAGGATCTCGCCTGAGTGTTTCATAGGTGGCTGTGTCACTGAGTAGACAGTTCACCTTGGAATGGTAGTCTGTTGTGTTAAGCACCACTGTGCATCTTCCTTTGTCGGCTGGGAGATTAGTGATGTCCCGGTCTCTTTGGAGAGATGTCAGAGCCTTCCTTTCTTGGATGGCCAGATTGGAGGGGGGTGCCTTTGCACTGGTGAGGGCAGCTGAGACCTTTAATCTGAGCTGCTCAGCCTCAGAGATGGTAAGCTGGTTGTTCCTGATGGCTGATTCAGTTGCTGTAATGAGGTCTACCACTGGTACTTGTTCTGGTGTAACTGCAAAGTTCAGTCCTTTGGCCAGAACATCCCCCTCAGGTTTTGCGAAGGTCCTATCTAAACTAGGGGTCATCAGAACCCTTCATCACAGAGCACAGAACATTCCAACCAGTACTGAAGGTAAGGATAAAGAACAAAGGCACATCAGGGCAGCTCTCAAAACCTGTGGATACCCAAACTGGGCCTTTGTCAAAACCAGCAAAAGAAACAGGTCTGAGAGAGAGGAAAACAACATGAAAAGGAAAAACATTGTTATTCCTTACGTTGCGGGCGTTTCGGAAAAACTCAGGAGGATTTTTAACAAACATCACATTCCTGTGCATTTCAAGCCCAGCAACGCCCTGAGGCAAAAGCTTGTCCACCCCAAGGACAGAACACCCAGCCACAAGCGGGAAAATGTAGTGTATGCTGTCCAGTGTCGCGAGGAGTGCACAGACCTGTACGTTGGGGAGACAAAACAACCACTGCATAAGCGCATGGCTCAACACAGGAGAGCCAGTTCCTCAGGTCAGGACTCAGCAGTCCATCTACACCTGAAAGCTAAAGGTCACTCGTTTGAAGATGGCAATGTCCATATTTTGGCCAGGGAAGACAGATGGTTTGAGAGAGGAGTAAAAGAAGCCATTTTTGTTAACCTGGAAAGGCCATCTCTCAACAGAGGAGGTGGTCTAAGACATAATTTATCTGCCACATACAATGCAGTCTTAAGATCACTCCCCAGACAGTTGGATACCCACTTGAAATCACGTGACTCCAACAAGTCACATGGTGGCAGGGACCTTAACGACTCTCATTCACACCTCCCCCCAGGTGAAACCCAAGGTCCACATAATGGACGGGTGGGCACTTGAGACACATGCCCCCCTAGGTGTTAACGACCACACAGAGGTTTAATACCTGAACTCCCAAAACAGTCAGTCAGAACTGAAGAAGCTTCTTGGATGAGAGGCGAAACGTCTTCAAGAACTTTATCAAGTCCAGTTGCCTACGACAAACCTTGCTACGAATACCATGACCTGGATGACTGAGAACCATCACAGACAAAATAACACACTGATTTTACTTCCCAAAATTTTAAGCTTTCAGTCATCTGCTACATATGGAATATGTAACTGTGTGGAGAGATAGCCTTGCTCTGATAGAGAACTTACATTACACATGTGAACTTATGTAACAAAGTTACTTCTTTTTACTAAAACCATGATCTTTTCCAAAACCTAATCAAGTTGTTTTTGTGCCTTTATTTTGAAATTCTGTCTGGATAGCCATTGCATATTCATTATTGATAACTTGCTGCAGAGCACTGCACATGAAATACTGATGCTAGATTGATAAAGAATGTGATGATTTGAAAGGAAGGAGGACAAGGGAATACAAAGGAAGAGAGGATGATGAACACAAATTGTCATGAGAATGAAAGAGGGAAGAGACATTGGGAAGGGGGATGAGAGAAATAAATCCACGAATTAAAAGCCGCTGTCAGTGAGCTGCCAGTGCTCAGAGCATCTTTCCATCTCCTCATCTTACTGATGATGGCGGCTTTGGAAGGAACTGATCTCTGCTTTCCACAACTCTTCAACACTTCATGCAAGAGGACCAAACGTCCTTACTCTGCAGCCATGCTCATGCATATTTTGCTCTCATTCATCTCTCTGCTTACGGTGACTCTAAACCTGCTGGTCATCATCTCTATCTCACATTACAAGTAAGTAATGTTTTTTTTTTTGTCTCTGTCATGGGTTTATCAGCTGGAATAACAATTGATGCTACAAATTATAAATATATTGCTTTTTTATCTCTCCAGGCAGCTCCACACTCCCACCAACCTCTTCCTCCTGTCTCTGGCTGTCTCAGATTTCTTTGTGGGCCTCCTCATGGTCTTTCAAATTATGCTCATAGATGGCTGCTGGTTTTTGGGTGACCTCGTGTGTGCTGTGTGTTATGTTTTGGACTACACTATTACCTCTGCCTCAATAGGAACCATGACACTCATATCTGCTGACCGCTTTGTGGCTATTTGTGATCCTCTCCATTATTCCACCAAAGTTACTCAAAAAAGAGTTCAAATCTGTATTTCTCTGTGTTGGATATGTTCTTTTATCTTTCACACTGTGCGCTTTAAGGATAACTTCAAACAACTAGGCAGATATAACTCCTGCTTTGGAGAGTGTGTAGTTGTTATTAATTATGCTGCAGGACTTGCAGACCTTTTATTTTCCTTTATTGGTCCTGTCGCTGTTATTGTAATTCTGTATATTAGAGTATTTATGGTGGCTGTGTTTCAGGCTCGTGCCATGCGGGTCCACAGTGTATCCATCACTGTCCAGTGTTCAGTGAATGTAACTGCTAAGAAATCTGAGATGAAAGCAGCCAGGACTCTTGGTGTTGTTGTAGTTGTGTTTCTAATATGTGTCTGCCCATATTTTTGTGTTGCACTTACAGGCCAGGACACCTTGCTCAGTGCTTCATCTTCTGCCTTTATAATATGTCTGTTCTATTCTAACTCCTGTCTAAACCCTCTGATCTATGCCTTTCTTTACCCCTGGTTCAGAAAATCTATCAAACTCATTGTTACACTTAAGATACTGCAGCCTGACTCCTGTGATTCTAACATCCTGTAGGGCAGGCGGCAGGCTTTCTGACTTACCAGCCAAATTTGGCCCTTCAACATCCTCAATCCCTCCGTCATTTATACATTATTCTTTTTCTTTTCTTTTTTTTTTCTTTTTTTTGAAAGAATGAGGGAGAGGCTAATTCACTGGTCATGTTTGTTGTTAAGCACAGTCACACTTATTTTATTATAAAGTTTTAACTCAGGCTGTTAAAGCAAACAGAATTTAGGCGAATCAAACTAAATAAAAAAGATGTTAAATGCAACATTGTGTTTATCAAAACAACAAGCTACTTCTAGGATTAGAAAGGTGCTTTGTTTTCTCCTGTACTTTTGTACATAATGTTTCTTTTCCATTTGTGGAAACTAATGAAGTGGAGAATTTATTTTTAAAAAAGCATTTTTTACACATTAAAACTCATAACTTACAGACATAGGAAATATAAATGTCCAACCCCTGTTTTTCACATCTGGCCCTTCTGTAAGCCTGCTATAGGGGGAGAATGTGACATATAAAGACATGCTATTGGCATTTGAGAATACCACATTACGGAAAAGTAACCACATGTGATATTTTCTATGCAGAAAAATATATTTCTTTTGTTGCTGAGTCAGTGAACTACAAAATCTAATACATGTGTGAGAAATGTTAAGTGAGTCAGTGTCAATGAGCCTCCATTATGTCTCATCATTTCTAGTCCTCCATTTATATATAGTTGAATATTATGTGTATTTGAGTGATGCATACAAGCACCATGACTGGTTTTAGTCACAGACCTTGTTTCATACATGTTGCGAATTAAACATTACATATGTGTCTTTTCAAAGCTGAAGACAGATGTCATTAGTTATACTTCTCCATCTGAATAAAGGAGAAACAAAGTGTCATATGGCCCTGGTTAGACATATTATTGCACATGTTGTGTATAGTTGCTACATAATTCACACCTAAGCATGGAATAGAAGCAAGCATGGAACAGAGAAAAAAAAATCAACAGTACAAAAGCTCGTTGCCCCCTTTTTCTCTCTCTCTCTCTCTATACATATATATATATATATATGTATATGTGTATATATATATATATATATATACACACACACACACACACATATGTATACATATATACATACATACATATGTATACATATATATATATATATATTTGTGGGACAATATATATGTTATAGTACACAAATTCAATAATAATGTAGATGAATAATAACTATGATGTCATATATATGCTACAAACATATGATGATTATTATTTCATTAGGGTCTGTTTAAATGTTTATTTCAAAGCATCTTACAAAGATACTTAAATGCTTGAAGACTAAAAGATGCATAATATCATTGAAGAAACAATAAAAGGAAGAACAGAGGTAAGTCGACAATAATATACAAGAAACTTAAAAATGAAATGGTGATATGGAGCTCATAGATCTCAACTGCACAGGCAGACTATGCAAGCGCAGTTATGGGGTTAGAAGTTCAGTAAAGTAATAGAGTGCCAGGCTGTGAGAGTCATTATTGTTTTATTGAGTTTTGAGCCATCCAACACCGAAGATCTGTAACATTACGTATCAGTTAGGCAAACCACATTACTTAAGAATGTAATCTTATGATATGTTGGCAGAAACAATACTGCACTAAATAAATGAAGAGTTTTGTAAACACGAGCCATTCATTACAGTTCATCATTTATGGAATAACCCTAATGAAAAACATTTTTCATACCAAGGAAAAAGGAAATAAAAATAAGGAATAACTAGAAGAAGGCGGCACGATGGCGCAGTGGTTAGCGCTGCTGCTGCACAGCAAGAAGGTCCTGAGTTTGAATCCCTGGGTTGGCAGGGCCTTTCTGTGTGGAGTCTGCATGTTCTCCTCATGTCTGCGTGGGTTCTCTCCAGGTACTCCGGCTTCCTCCCACAGTCCAAAGACATGCAGCAGGTTAATTGGTGACTCTAAATTGCCCGTAGGTGTGAATGTGAGAGTGAGTGATTGTGTGTCTCTATGTGTCAGCCCTGCGATGAATTGGCGGCTTGTCCAGGGTGTACCCCACCTCTCACCCAATGTCAGCTGGGATAGGCTCCAGCCCCCCGCGACCCTCACGGATAAGCGGTTACAGAAGATGAATGAATGAATAACTAGAAGAGACAAACATACGAAGAGAGTACGAGTGTCCTCACCTTAGCTTAAAGAAAGGGCTTCAAAGTTCCCCAGTCTGCTCCAGCAAAGGCCTTTGTTTAGGTAAAGGGCAATGGTAGGAATTCATACAGTCACAAGTTATGTAAAGTCGAACAGCTTCATCTTGATGACGGGTGATGGCAGGAGCACCTTTATCAAGCAAGAGGAAATTTGATCATAGTTGAAGTAAAACACCAGGAGGGCAGCCCCATGGCAGGGCAAACTGGTAGGACCACTCTGGAGAATAGTCCACAGACAGACCAGATAGGCAAGGCCACTCAGGAGGAAACCTTAAGTGGATGACAGAGCAGGAAACCCCAGGCGAATAGGATGGGGTCAAAACAGATAGGCAGAGCAGGTCTGGAGATGGGACCGTTCGGGAGGTTGACAACATAGACGGAACCAATTTAGAGGCCGGTGGTGAAGACAGGACCCCTTTGGAGGCCAACAGCAAAGACAGAACCTCTGTGGAGACTAGCAAGACTGCTCTGAAGGCTGACAGGTGAAGAGCAGGACAGGCAGAAGAGACCACAGATGTGTGGAAGTGGCACAAGCAGAGGTAGGAGAAACTGATGGTCAAGTCGTAATGGGAACCCACGACCCACAGAAGATCTTGTAAGAGTGATCATTTTAACATCACAATGAAGGAACAACATACAAAAATCTCATGAGAGGTTTGCAAATCAAGAGTTCCCTTCCAGACATGACTGAAGAAAAGTGTTTCAGGGTTCACCAAAAACCCTAAAACACAACATTAAAAACAGACTACAATCTTGCCAGTAAACATAATGCCTGGAGAAATGTGAACAGTCAGGTTGGGCTATAAGATTTGTGAATCATTTAGTTCATGAACTTAGCTAAATCTAGAGCTAAAGTTAGCTCAGCCATTTGTATAGTAGACAGACATGACCTAGCGGTTGTAGCGCTGTGCTTTGCCTCTCTGTGCTCTACCTCGCGGTGAGTCCAGAACAAATTTCTTATCATGTGAAGGCCCCTTAAGCATCAGCAAACCCACTGGGCAGTTGAGGCTCTGGGATGCTGAATGCTAGTCGGCCAAGGTGCAGGCTGGAAATTAGTGGGCTGAGGTGCAGACTGGAAGCTAACAGGCTCTATGCTTGCTGGCTGAGGGGTGTCGATTAATGGCCTTCTTTGAGACACACAAATCAGCAATTGGTTCATACAGTTCATCTGTCCATAACAGCAGAAAGAAGACAGAAAGCAAAAACTACAAAATAAAACAGAAAATCTGACACAGCAATGAGTTTTTTGGGTTTTTTTCATTTTCCTGCCTACCTTTGAAAATGTGGGCAGTGTTGATTCCATAGGAAAAATGACAAGGAAATAGAAAATAACAAAAGCGAACTGCAAAGATCAATGTAGGAGGTTTTCTGATGTGCATAATAGTGGCTGAGCTGTCAGTCACACAATATGCTTCAAAAGACAGTATCTTGGGTATCGACTGCTCAATTACTATCAAACCATTAATCATAAAAACGCAAATGTATTGTGTGTGAAAAGAACACCCCTGCCTGCTCCACATCAGAAATCTCATTCTGGAATTCAAAATAGCCTGGGGACTGCCAGCAATCATTTCAAAGTGACAAAACTTTTCATCACAAAGTAACATAAGTAAGACATTATGTATGGTTATGGTCATATAGCGTGAACATTACTGTTGCACTTTTTTGGCAACTATCTCAGTGAGTTCTGCTTGTAGAGTGATAAGACTTACACAGTTGGAATCTGTGTTAGCATATGCACTGTCACAAATACGTGAATTTGCGCCTTTGCTTTGCATGGCATTCAACTCACTGAACTGCTGAACTTTGACTGGTGAAGTCGCAGCATCAACCAACAGCAAAGATCTGTGTGGGAAGATTGCCTCAGCAAGTGATGTCACTCCCCTGTGTTCACTCATGTTGGCGTGTCATTGCTAAGTGTTTATTTAGTTGTTTGGTGTTGGAATTGTGTTTCATTTTGGTAAAAAAAAGTTATGTTGAACCTTGAGCCAATTTTGTTCCTGTGAAGTGGGTACGAAACATGAATATATTGCGACATGGTTAACATGAAGAAACATGTTTGGTGGTTGCAAGAAGCACCATGGCCCCCTGATACTGGGGGTGCTTGGGCTTATGAATTAAGAAAGAGAGGAAGGGGAGGTGAGATGAAATAGAGGAATAAGCGTGATGGAGATAGATGTAAAAGTAATAATCATTAACCAGATGGGAAGAGGGGGGAGGGATCTGGACGAAGAAAATAAATTAATCAGAAGGAGCTTCTGGCATACAGCTAAAAGACAGCTTCTTGTCGCCTCTTTCTAATGATGAAGATCCTTATGGAAGATGAGCTCTGCTTTCCACAACTCCTAAACTCTTCCTGCAAGAAGACCATGCTTCGTCACTCTGTATCCATGCTCATTCAAATGATACTGTCCTCCATCTCTCTGCTCACTGTGACTCTCAACCTGCTGGTCATCATCTCCATCTCACACTTCAAGTAGGCTTTTATCAATTTATGAAACTTGTAGTTGGTAGGAACAATGATGGAATCTCAGACTATGAAAGAAAAGTGTCTAAATGGTAATACTACAAATCATGATAAATATATTGCTTTCTCTTTCCAGGCAGCTCCACACCCCCACCAACCTCCTCCTCCTTTCTCTGGCTGTCTCAGATTGCTTCGTGGGCCTCCTCATGTTCTTTCAAATTGTCCTCATAGATGGCTGCTGGTTCCTCGGTGATTTCATGTGTGTTGTTTATAGTATTTTGAACTATATTATTACCTCTGTGTCAATAGGAACCATGGCGCTCATATCGGTTGACCGCTATGTGGCTATTTGTGACCCTATGCATTATTCCACCAAAGTCACTCAAAAAAGAGTTCAGTTCTGCATTTGTCTGTCTTGGATGTGTTCAGTTTTCTTTCACAGTCTGCTGCTAAAGGATAACCTGGAACAACCAGGAAGGTATAACTCCTGCTTTGGAGAGTGTGTAATTTTTGTTGGTTATTTTGCGGTACTTGCTGATCTGTGTTTGTCCTTTATTAGCCCTGTCGCTGTTATTGTTGTTCTGTATATGAGAGTATTTATGGTGGCTGTGTCTCAGGCTCGTGTCATGAGGTCCCACATTGAGGCCACCGCACGTCAGTGTTCAGTCAAAATAACTGCTAAGAAATCTGAGATGAAAGCAGCCAGGACTCTCGGTGTTGTTGTAGTTGTGTTTCTAATATGTGTCTGCCCATATTTTTGTGTTGCACTTACAGGCCAGGACACCTCGATCAATTCTTCATCCACTAACTTTATAATACTTTTTCTGTTCTATTTTAATTCCTGTCTAAATCCTCTGATCTATTCTTTTTTCTATGCCTGGTTCAGAAAATCTATCAAACTCATTGTTACACTTCAGATACTGCAAGCTGACCGTGATTACAGCATACTGTAGGGAGAAAATGGGACCTATTATAAGGGATGCTGTTGGCATTTTTGAGGCCAATATACAGTAATCTTGTTGTGTAACCATAACATTACATTTCTTCACATTACTGAGTCAATGAATTTCAAAATCTAAATATCTAAGAAAACTTAAAAAGGGATTCTTTTCTTGTTTTGAGACAGGAATATGTTGGGATAGTGATTGAAAATGAACAGCAGAGACTTGTGGGGACTGACTCCTTCAGTTTTCCACCATTTCTCTCCCTCCCAATGAAATATATGTAACCTGGGTTAAAATGCTGCATTCAAACTTTAAACTTGAATAAAAAGAGGTTACACAGAAATCTGTTGAGTAATAATCATTAAGAGGATGTTCATAAAATAACATCAGTATGACAAAGAATAAGAGATAAAGATATTTGATAAATGCATATTGAGGAATAAATACACATTTATTGCTTTATTAGTGGCAAATTACAGTGTTTTAATAATTTTTATGTGAATTTAAGATGCGCAATCAGCCAGCCAAACAAATAACAGTCCCATTTGGTAACCTGACGAAAGCTTCGGTGTTTACTTCCTTTTGACCTGCAGCAAGGGAGCAGCCATTGTCACGTGTGATAGCAATAACCTGTGGATATGAAGATACAAGATATAAAAGTTGAGTCAAGTTGGCAAAAGCAGCTCTGATAACTCCTTGAACATAACTTACCTGTGTGAGCAGTGCATGGTACGGGGCATGAAGCATGGTGTTATTAATGTTTCGTGCATGTAGGTCACTATTGTAAGTCGCAGGGTGATGAGCACATCTTTTTTGTGTTGTTGTAGCTATTTCATGCCAGTTGCTATGTGAATGAGGGAATGAAGCAGGGCATATTTTTGTATTATTGTATACTTTGAATTAGAGGTAATTTTAGTTACCCTACTTCCCCAGAAATTTGTTTGTTTGAATGTGTTTTTGTTCATATGGGATCTTACAATTTAATTAGTTCAAGCTGTTATTCTTTAGTTCATATAGAGAACAATTAGAGACTTTGACAAGATATATTCTAGTTTTTATGGTTTTATGTGACCTCTGTAGACTCACTATAGGTAAGGTTTTTTTGGACTTACCTAGAGTTTGAGCCTGGATACTTTTGGACGTTTGATGGCAAGCTACAGCCCAGCGGAGTGGAACTAGAAACTCAACTGCATGCAGAAGATGATGACCTGTACTTTGTCCACACACAACCAATGCACTCTACACCCCAGTAGGATGAATTATTGCAATTTCCCCAGTGGTATGAACTGAACTATCTGCTGATTCTGGACAAGTGCTGGACACAAGGAATGATTTCACATCAGTGACTAAAGTGACAAAGGGGTCTAATTGAATTTGTGAGTCTATAGACTTACCTGCAAATTATTTTGTTGTTTTGTTTTTAGTTACCTGGCCAACAATAACTGAGTTTATACAAATTTTCATTTTTCTACTTTTGTCATTAACTTTTCATTAAAAGGAAGAGTCCATCCCTCCAAAGGGAGATATTGTCTCAGTGTTGATTCTAGTTTATTGTTTGGTATATATGCCAGCTTTGTATACTTTTGATTCACACACACACACACACAACACACACACACCACACACACATATACATATTTAGATTTTTCTTCTTTTCGCTCACATTGCATTTAGCAAATTGATAAAAATAAACAATTACATTTTATATTTTTGAAAGCATTCTTACATTACAGCATTTCTTTACACCTGCCTAAAACCTTTGCACAGTACTGAATGTATATATATGTACAGTGGTGGAAAAAAGTTTTTGGACACCCCATGCATTTGTGAAATATTGCATTAAGAATCACTCTTAGGTCTTCAAGTGCAATTTCTTTTAGTACAGTCACAGCCAAAATACTAAACAAATCCTAAAAAAGCCATTAAAAACTTAAAATTGATTGGTTCCATAAAAATACATTAGAAATTTTGAGTATTGGGTTATTTTGGTACCAGTGATCCATTAATGAAGGTCGTGCTTTTTATTAAAAGACACGATTTTTTGTTGCCGTGCTTCGTGTCTATATAAAGCCAGCACATTTGAAAGTTCTTCAGAGACAAAAATGGTTAAAACAAGGAACCTAACACAGGAAACATGCCTGAAGATACAGATTCTCAGCCAGAAAGGGTACAGCTGCCGCCAGATAGCCAAGAAGTGCAGATGCAGTCCTTCAGCAGTTGGATACACTCTGCAGAAATACAGACAAACCAACAGCTTGGAAGACAAACCAAGATCTGGGCATCCAAGGGTTTCTTCAGCAAGAAATAACCGCATCCTGATCCGCATGTGCAGGGAAAACCGCTGAATGACATCACAGGAGCTTCAGTAGCAGCGGTCAAACCAAACTGGTGTCCAGTGTTCCACCCACACTGTACGTGGCCGACTTTTAGATCATGGCTTAAGGTCCTACAAGGCTGTCAAGAAGCCCCTGATCAATGAGAGACAGTGGTTAGCCCAGCGTCGTTGGGCCCAAGCACACAAGAACTGGACAGCCAGGAATTGGAAGAAGATTCTGTGGTCAGATGAGTCCAGTTTCCAGCTTTATCTTCCTCCTGCTAACGTGAGGGTATGCAGAAGGCCAGGCGAAGCATTATCTCCAGCATGTACAGTACCTACTGTCAAGCATGGTGGAGGCAGTATCATGGTTTAGGGATGCATGAGTGCTGCTGGTGTTGGTCATCTCACTGTCTGTGATGGCACATTGAACTTTGCCAAGTATTGTGCCATTCTCAAAACCCACATGCTCCATTCTGCACATGCACTGTTCCGTCAAGGTCAAAACTGGATGTTTCAACAAGATAATGCCCCTTGCCACACATCCAGGGCCAGTAGAACTTGTCTGCAGGAGCACAGTATCCAGGTCTTAGAGTGGCCAGCTCAATCCCCGGACATGAACCCCACTGAAAATCTGTGGTGGATTATCAAAAGGTCTGTTTCAAAGCGTAAACCAAAGAATTTAGAAGAATTAAAAGCAGTAATTCAAGAAGAATGGGACAAGATTACCCCTCAACAGTGTGAAAGGCTCGTGGGGAATGACTACTAAATATTAATTTGATGATGTGATGGTTTATTTATTTTTTGTTCAGTTTTGAACACATTCGCTGTTATTTGTTGACTTTGATACCGACAATGTTGAGAACTGACATATTGAAACTGTCAAGAATTTAGTTTTGTTAGTTTTTCTTGTAAACAATAAACAACAAAAAAATCATTTGTATTTGCTGTGTCTGTCTAATGCAGCCACACCTTTTGAAACACAAAAAAAAATTTTCTACAAATATTTCATGATAATATTTGAGATTGTGTAAAATTTTAAGGGTGTCCGAAAACTTTTTTCCACCACTGTGTGTATTATATATATATTATATATATATTATATCCAGCACATAACAGCGGGGTGTAAGATGCTGGCAGGGAAGGCATACATGGAGCGTCATAACCAGGTGGCTAGCATCGTGCACAGGAACATCTGTACTGAGTATGGGCTGGAGGTCCAGGGATCAAGGTGGAAGACACCTCCAAAGGTGATCCAGAATGACCGAGCCAAGATCCTGTGGGACTTCCAGTTCCAGACAGACAAGCTGGTGATGGCAAACCAACCGGACATAGTGGTGGTAGACAAAGAACAGAAGACAGTCACAGTGGTGGATGTAGCGATCCCAAGTGACAGCAACATCAGGAAGAAAGAGCACGAGAAGCTGGAGAAATACCAGGGTCTCAAGGAGGAGTTGGAGAAGATGTGGGGTGTAAAGGCAAAAGTGGTCCCAGTAGTGATCGGGGCACTCGGAGCAGTAACCCCAAAGCTGGGAGAATGGCTCCAGCAGATACCAGGAAGAACATCTGAGATCTCTGTCCAGAAGAGCGCACTCCTGGGAACAGCTAAGATCCTGCGCAGAACCCTCAAGCTCCCAGGCCTCTGGTAGAGGACCCGAGCTTGAAGGAGGCACAATACCGCCCCAGGTGGGGCGAGAAGGGGATTTTTTTTTTTTTTTTTTTTTTTTTTTATATATGTGTATATGTATACATACATATGTTCATTTATTACATACATACATACAATGTTGGATAATATACAAGTTATATTACTATATTACTTTGTATCTTATTGGCGGCCTTGTTATGTCTCAAAATTAAACTGCGGATCCAGTGAACTGTTAACAGATCAAAAAGCTTTTGTTGTTAGTTGTCCAGATGTGGACAACAAAGTCGACCTCTGTGAGTGTGGCCTCCAAATTAGATTCCATCAACACATATTCTCACAAGGAAGTCAAGCAAACAACACTAATAGTTCCACCTGTGGGAATCCTCTGCAGCCTACCTCGATAGGCATGCATCTAGCCAGCTGCTCATACCTTCTTTTGCAAGTCATCTCCATACTATCCCCCCAGCAGTGTGAGCTACATAATGATGATGTTTTTGGTGCTCTCTGAGACTGATATCTGGCGCTGTGGTGCTGACAATGTGACAGAGGAATCTCAGCTATTTCCCAGGTCCACCAAGACCTGACCATCCTTAGCTGTCACCATGATCCTTGATGCTCTCTTATGGCCTGCTTGTGGCTGGTCTCCTGCCTTAACAAAAGATATTGCTCAGGTTGGTTGTTTGGCTGCTGATTCCCTGATCCCCTTTGCCCCAGAAAAGAGGTTTGCTGGGCTAGGCAATATGTCATAAAGTGCTGGAATCAGGAAAGGGATGCAGTGCAGGTTCTGCCTTAGATCCATCCATGTGATTCTCTGGTCCATGGCTTGCTTGCACCTTGTCCAGGTCTTATGCTGAACCATAGTAGCAGCTCATCTCAACCTCTTTTACTCCAATCCAGCTCTCACCTTCTCCATAATCAGCCTTCACTTTTCTTCACCCTTACTTACCTTTTACCATGGTGTTGTGAAAGTTCCCAAGCCTGCCACTACTGCCACCAAGGCTGTGTGGCACAGTGGTGACTCCACTTTCAGCACAACTTCCTCAGCTCGCCATTTCCTTTCAGTCTTTGCCACCACTCCTGCCGGGGCCAACTTCGGGTCACTTGACTCCCTGTACACCATCATCTCTTTTGTCTGTATCACCTTAAACTCCTATTCCAAAGATTTTAAGGACAGGATTTCCTTGCATTGTACAGTTTGACTTGCTGACCCTCCCTGCCCCAGGTGTTGTCTTTCAGAACTGTCAAACGTCTCTCAAGTAGTCACCAGTCTCTTCCTGGTCATCAGTCAGTCTGTTCCTGTTCACCACTGGTTTCACTAGCATAATGATTCTTTACAATATGTCTTCTGATGCCCCTAAACACATCACCAGCGATGTATCCAGGGGTAATTGGGCAGTTCAGATCTTTCAAGGCACCAACCATTAAGGGCAATGAAGTGATGCAACACACATCTGACTCTGAAACAGAAGGTGAAGGCCCAAACCTGTCAACTTAAAACCGTTTATTGCAGGAAGTTTCAACATACCCTAACATCATGAGCAAAACTAGGTTCATGGCATAACAGGAAATATAATCTGCACTGTTTCACAGATATGGAAGCAACACAGTAACTTAATATTTTGACACTGAAAATATAATTTGGCAAACTGGAAAAGGAAACACTGATACCGGAACACTGTGTTGTATTGTTCTCAATAATTACCAATACAAAAATGCAACTCTGTTGTTCTTTGCTATTCCACAATACAGAGTACCATGGAAATTGTCATTTCAGAAATGTTAAAAAAATATGGAAAATAAGGGAGGAGGTGATGACAGAGAGGACAGTCTGATGAAAATAGATGAAGTGATTAAAGAAGAAATAAGTTTAGTCACTGCTGGTGAAAAAAATGTCACCAGTGGGGAAAAAAGGAGGAGGGATATGGAGGAAGAAGAGATAAATCACTTGCATGACAGAGAGTTTCAGACAGAGAGCTGAGTGCAGCAGCTTCTCATCACCTTTCTGAGGATGCAAACCTTAGAAGAAGATGAACTCTGCTTTCCACAACTCTTAAATTCTTCCTGTAGAAGAACCGCACGTCCTCACTCTGCATCTATGCTCACTTACATCACACTGTCCTGCATCTCTTTGCTCACTGTGACTCTCAACCTGCTGGTCATCATCTCCATCTCACACTTCAAGTAGGCTTATATTTTATCAATTTATGACACTGATTGCTGTACAAAAAGAAATGTTACAGACTGTGAATGAAGACTTTTGTGTTTCTAAATTTCTAAGTTTTTATTTCAGGCATGACATTTATCTGCTGGAACGATAATACTACAAATAACAATAAATATTGTTTTTTTTTTTAAATCTCCCCAGGCAGCTCCACATCCTACCAACCTCCTCCTTCTCTCTCTGGCTGTCTCAGATCTCTTTGTGGGCCTCCTCATGTCCTTTCAAATTGTCCTCATAGATGGCTGCTGGTTCCTTGGTGACCTCATGTGTGCTTTGTATTATGTTTTGGACTATATTATTACCTCTGCCTCAATAGCAAATATGGTGCTCATATCGGTTGACCGCTATGTGGCCATTTGTGACCCAATGCATTATTCTACCAAAGTCACTCAAAAAAGAGTTCAGATCTGTGTTTGTCTGTGTTGGATGTGTTCTGCTCTCTGTCACAGTCTGCTGCTAAAGGATAACCTGGAACAACCAGGACGGTATAACTCCTGCTTTGGAGAGTGTGTGATTGTTATTGAATATGTTGCAGGACTTGCAGACCTTTTTTTGTCCTTCATTGGTCCTGTCGCTGTTATTGTAGTTCTGTATATGAGAGTGTTTGTGGTGGCTGTGTCTCAGGCTCGTGCCATGCGGTCCCACATTAACGCCATCACACTCCAGTGTTCAGTGAAAGTAACTGCTAAGAAATCTGAGATGAAAGCAGCCAGGACTCTCGGTGTTGTTGTAGTTGTGTTTCTAATATGTGTCTGCCCATATTTTTGTGTTGCACTTACAGGCCAGGACACCTTACTCAATGCTTCAACTTCTGCCTTTGTCATATGTCTGTTCTATTTCAACTCATGTCTAAACCCTCTGATCTACGCCTTTTTCTATGCCTGGTTCAGAAAATCTATCAAACTCATTGTTACACTTAAGATACTGCAGCCTGACTCCTGTGATACCAACATACTGTAGAGAGAGAATGTGTGATGGAAAAGAAAGTTAATTTATTATCATGACACAACAAAAAGAAATCTTTGCTTCATGAACATTTAACCCATATAGAGAACATTAAACTCAGAATCACAATGGGACAATATATATACACAATATATACAGTTACTTATATACATAGACACATATACACAGAAATATAGCAATGTTACAAAATATAGCAATGCTGTGAGGTAATTAACATATTTCCATGCAAAGACAATATTTATTCATGTTTATGTTAGAACATTGAAAATCTGTGAGGTAGTTGATTTGGCAAACAAAATTACTAAAGATATAATCTGTCTTACAAATTTGTTTAGCCTCCTGATATTAAAGGGAGATGTTTCTGATATTAAAACGTTGGCACAAACAATTATGCATTCAATAAAATGTATAAAATGAAATAGAAGTTTTGTAAACGAGCCATTCACCACAGCATGGATGAACTGATGACAGACATTATTCATACCAAGAGAAAAGTAAAAAGGCAATAAATAAGCAATAACTGGAATTGGCAAATATATTACAAAGAGAATAAGAGTGTATTCACTTTAAAGTGCTTCAGTGTATTAATGTCTGTGATCAGCCTGCTCCAGGTATTGTCTGTGTTGAGGTAAATGGCAATGGCAGGAATTCACACAGTCACAAGTTATGTAACATTAAACATCTACATTTTTGAGCACAGCGTTTTGATGAGGGGTGATGGCAGGGACACCTTTATCAAGCAAGAGGAAATCTGGCCATAGTGGAAGTCCAATCCAAGTTTTTCTTATTGTGAGGAAACAGTGCTAATGACAGCATGCCCACCAGACACACTTCTCTGCACAAGCACACTTTCCTGAGAAGACTTGTTAGCCACACCACACACCTGTGTTAGCTGATTATGAGAGGATTCACAATTCACAAAATGATTAAATAATATTTATAGGTTGTTACACTCTATCCACAGTCTTGAGTTGTAATGGCAGTACATGGACACACACACACACACACACACACACCCCTTTGTGTGTGCAGATTATTAAAAGATTTAAATATATTTATTTTAGTGTAAGTACTTACAATACATTAAAATGTTCACTATATTTAGCTCTGTTAAAACCTGGACCATCTTAGACATCATTTCACATGCAAATCATGAAACTGGATTCACTAATTACTGGTTGTGATAATTGTATCCAAAATCAAAAATACCTCCGTGCACTGACACATTAAAAAAAGAAAGCTTGGGGTGCACTGGTAGTGTAGGGGTTCATCTCTCTATATTGTCAACTGTATAATCATTTTTCCTATAATGGGGGGGGGGGGGGGGTTATTATGTTAAAGGAACACTGTGTGAATTGTGTATCCAAAAATTAGTACTGCAGGCAAAATAGCAAATTGGAACCATAGATGGTCTATGAAATAGGTTGAATCCCTATTTAATATATAGTCTATGTTCCAGTGAAATGTTTCTGCCAAAATCTCCTCCCCAGACTTGAATGAGCACAGGCAGGCTGCAGGAACACTGCAGGAGTGCAAGATGAGACCAAAATCATAATTTGACAATAACAAGCAAGAAGTCCTACACTGGAAGCTGATCAGCTCTATATAACTGTCAGTTGTCTGTCCATACATAAGCCCATTATCCTGACAATAAAAGCCTAAAAGTTAGAGTTAACTGACTGCCGGCCTTGTACCTACCAGACTCCATTAAAGCTGCAGTGGGTAGAAAGCCTGAAAACGGTTGACTTTTGAGTCTCATCTGAGTTAGGTTTGGTTTTCTGCGTCCTCAGCCCCTCCCACTAGATGAGCAGCACGTCCTTCATGAGCGCAAGCAACAATTAACAGAGGCAATCGTGAGCAAGCATAGACCGACAAACATCAACTGTGTGTAATAAAACAGACACATGCAGTAAAAAACAACAACAGAGGAGAGAAACTACATTTAAAAACATGAAGATTCGGTGTGACGATGTAAAAGTACAGAGAGCTTTTCAAAACATCTTTCTCTCTGCTTTCCTGCACACACAAGCTCAGTATCCCAACACTCGCTTGTTGGAGGGGGACAGAAAGGAGGCTCACCACCTTTGGGCCGGTCAGCACGACATGACTGCAGCCTGCTTGAAGGCGAGTCAGGCTCGCGGTTCATGTCGGGGCGGCTCTCCGCAATATAAGCAGTCATGAAAATGCAACTCAAGGGCAACACGGTTTGACTCGCACAGCCAAAAATGTCAGTACAAAAGCACGGTGTCATTTGCTCACCCTGTAAACAGCGCGGTGGGCTCCTCCATGGTGCTGCTGCACACAGGTTTACAAGCAAACATGAAGATAAATCCACTTTTTAATCCCAAAAGTTTGAATATACACTCTGAGCTCCTCTCCTGACAGTAAAATAGCCGGCATCACAGCAACTCCTGTAGTTTTTTCCTCCAGAAGCGCCAGTCTGCTGCAGACCCTCCTCTGCAGAGCTCCCCGGCTCTGAGCAGCTGTCTGTCGTCTTTGTGTCTCAGCTCCGCCCCGGTCCTCTCGGCACTCAACACTGCAGTAGTTTCCCTCATTGATTCAGGGTCTGACCGAAGAAACATGAACGCGCAGCTGCTCTAGTAAGAGGAGTCCCCCAGGTCCTAAAAGACCTGTGATTGGTTTAAGTCTACCATCACGGACCTGATTCTATAAATGCTGAAAACAGAGCCATAGAGGAGGTGCAGAAGTGTTGCTCTCTCTCAGAACACCTGATTTACAATATGCTTTTGTAGCAGCATAGAGGTGCTTATTGTTTGTGTAGTTTGCCGCTGCTTGTGATGAGCGCCTCTGGCGGCCGCTGATGAGGTGGGCCGGTACAAAAGCGGCAGTCCTCCCACCAGTTTTTCCTTTGCGCCCCCCGTCATCACCTCTGCATCACTTCCGGGTCAGAGGTCGTTTGGTCCGACAGGTGTGGCTGCACGCTGCTTCACCTCACTGGTCGTTTGTATTTGTCCATGTGCTTAAGGCATTGGTCTTGTGTTGTAGGGCGACTGCCTGTGTGCTGCTCCGGCCCCCTGTATGCGCTCCTGCGTTTGTTTGGCTGTGGTAAGTGTCCTCTCTCTTTGCGGTATGGTTGATGCTATCAGGTGGCTAATGCTAGTATGGTCGCGGGTAAACGCTGGTGGCTGCCTGGAGTCCTCTCTCCCTCCCTCCTCTTGTGTGAGTGCGTCCGCGTGTGTGTCCGTTGCTGCTAAAAAGGTATGTATGTGTAAAGTAGCATGCACCGCATCATGTTCAATGTATTTAGCCATGCTAATAGTATTTTTCTTGGTTAGGTGTTACTTTAGCCAGCTTTCTGGGGCCCGCTGCTGTTTTGTCTCCACTGCATCTGTTTTGTCTCTGTTTGTCTCCTGCTTTGTCTCTGCTGCAGCTGCTGCTCTGTCTCCACCGCGTCTGCTGTTTGTCTCTGCTGCTGCTTCGTTCCTATGGCACGGCGTCACGCTGCGGTCTTATAAGACGCTCCGCAGCTCTGCTTCCACAAAATAGACACTTTGGTTGCTCTGTCTCAACGTCTGGTGCGGGACAGTTGCTCGGCCGCGGGCCGGGGCACGGTTTTGACAATATTAGCTTTATATCCCTTCACCTCCTCCTCGCCACAAAACAAAACTCGCCTCCATTCATGTCACTGGTTGGAGCTTAGAGCTGCTAATGGTCTGGCGATTCCTTACATCGGGTACTTGGAGCTCGATGTGCAACTTTGTGGCAAACTGATGCCCTACTGTGGTGTTTTGGTTGTGAGGGATCCCCCTGGTGGTGTGCCTGCTCAAGTGCCTGGTGTTTTAGGGATGAATGTGATTTGCAGGTGTTACCAAGAGCTTTTTGGGCAGCATGGTGCAGCTTTGTTCTCTCAGGTCTGTGTCTCGGAGGCTCCCAAGCAGGTTGTGCAGGCACTGCAACATTGCCATGTGCTGGCACGCAGGCCCCTCGGGACAGTCCAGGGAAGGTGAAGGTCAGGGGTAAGAGAGTCTGGCGGATTCCTGGGGGTGTCATGAAAATCGTGGGCGCCACATGTTCTGCGCAGTACTCGGGCTCTACAGTATTGTTTGAACCCTTGGATGCTGGTTTGCCAGCTGGGTTGCTTGCTTCCCCTGCCTTGGTCCGAGTAATTGGGGGCACGGCCTACATACCTGTCATTCATGTTGGCTCCACTGATGTTGTATTGTATCCTCGCACTGCTGTTGGCACACTGGACTTTGTAAATGTCGTCAGTCTTCCTTCAGGGGTCACTGAGGTGCCCTCAAGTGTGGCCACCATGTCTTCTCAGACAGCTTCCCCTAGTGTGCAGCAGCAGGTAGAGAACATTGATTTGTCTATGTTATCTGTTGAGGGACAGGGTCAGGTGAGATCGTTGCTTAGGCAGTACACTCCGGTCTTTTCGGCCCATGATGGCGATCTGGGTTGTACAAACCTCATTTCCCATGACATTCCTTTGGTGGACGATACTCCAGTGAGGCAACGCTATAGGCGCATCCCACCCTCAGAATATGAGGTTGTGAAGGAGCACATCAACCAGCTGCTTGCATCACAGGTCATTCGGGAGAGTAGCAGCCCCTACTCATCCCCCATTGTGTTGGTACGTAAGAAAGATGGCAGCATACGCATGTGTGTTGACTACAGACAGCTCAACAGTAAGACCCAAAGAGACGCTTTTCCTCTGCCACGCATAGACGAGTCTCTGGATGCGTTGTCAGGTGCCTGCTGGTTCTCAACCCTGGACCTGGCCGGTGGTTACAACCAGGTGCCGGTCACTGAGGCAGAATGGCCAAAGACGGCCTTTTGTACACCTGTTGGCTTGTTCGAGTGGAACAGAATGCCTTTTGGGCTCTGCAATGCACCCAGCACCTTTCAGAGGTTAATGCAACATATCTTTGGGGACCAACAGTGCCAGTCCTTGCTATTGTATCTTGATGACATTGTCGTGTTTTTCTCCACTGTGGAACAACATCTGGAGAGATTGAAGGTGGTGCTAGGGCGGCTTCAACAAGAGGGCCTTAAAGCCAAACTCAGCAAATGTTCATTCTTTCAGAAAGAGGTGCATTACTTGGGGCATGTGATTTCTGGCAACGGTGTCTCCACAGATCCGAGTAAAGTTGAAGTGGCTGCCAACTGGCCGATTCCCACTACTGCCTCAGAGCTGCGTTCTTTCCTTGGTTTCGCCAGTTATTACCGGCGGTTTGTGGAGGGATTCGCCAAACTGGCAGCCCCTCTGCATAAGGCTGTAGCTGCATGTGGTAGCACCAAGACTGGTAAGAAGACCGATCAACGGCTTCTCAGGTGTTGGACTGACGAGTGCCAGCAGAGCTTTGAAACCTTAAAGGCTAAGCTCACCACTGCACCAGTGTTGGCATACACAGACTTTGCCCTCCTGTTCATTCTGGAGGTTGATGCAAGCCACGGTGGCTTGGGAGCTGTCCTTTCTCAGGTGCAGGCAGGCAAGGTGAGGCCGATAGCCTATGCTAGCCGGGGTTTAAGACCCACAGAAAGGAACATGGTGAACTACAGCACCATGAAGCTTGAGTTCTTGGCCCTTAAGTGGGCCATGACAGAGAAGTTTAGGGAGTACTTGTTGGGTAATAAGTGTATTGTATATACTGATAACAATCCCCTCAGTCATTTGTCCTCTGCCAAATTGGCCACCACTGAGCAGAGATGGGCAGCCCAGCTAGCCTCTTTTGACTTTGAGATCAAGTACCGGTCGGGGAGGAGTAACACCAATGCAGACGCTCTTTCTCGTCAACATCCCCCTGGCTCCCAGGATGTAGAGGCTATGCTTCCAGGTACTGCCATGCCCAAGCCGTTGCAGCAAGCTTTGGGGTTGAGGAAGGCTGAGGTCATGCAAGCTTCCATCGCAGTCATGCCTCAGTATACCACCTCTGAGCTTTGTGCCTCTCAACAGGCTGACCCTGTTATACAGGAATTGCTTGAGTTTTGGAAGCAGATGTGGCGTCCCAGCCGCGAGGTGCGGGCACGGCTGTCCCCGCCCACGCTTGTTCTGCTTCGGCAGTGGGACCGCCTAGTTGAGAAAGATGGTATCTTGTATCATAAGGTGTTTTGCCCAGACGGTGCTGAAGCAGTGTTCCAGCTGTTGCCTAGTGTGTTGACTAGTGAGGTATTGACCCAAGTTCACCGGGAGCATGGGCACCAGGGAGTGGAGCGAACGTTGGCGCTCCTACGCTCCCGATGCTACTGGCCTGGTATGTCCTCTGATGTGGCCCAATGGTGTCAGACATGTCAGAGGTGTCAAGTAGCCAAAGATGTCCACCCAAGGACTCATGGCTTCATGGGACATCTGTTGGCTTCACGCCCTAATGAAATCCTTGCCATCGACTACACTACTCTAGAGCCTGCCCAGAATGGCGTAGAGAATGTCTTGGTCCTGACAGATGTTTTTAGTAAATACACTGTTGCTGTCCCTACCCGGGATCAGTGTGCTGCCACTGTGGCCACTGTGGTCTTGGTGTCAGAGTGGTTTTATAAGTTTGGCGTTCCCGCTCGGTTGCATTCCGACCAGGGCCATAACTTTGAAAGCTCTCTCCTCCAGCAGTTGTGTAACTTGTATGGCATTGTAAAATCGCGCACTACCCCATACCACCTAGGAGGAAATGGTCAGTGTGAGCGGTTTAATCGGATGCTCCACAACTTGCTTTGCACACTGCCAGTGTCCCGAAAAAGGGATTGGCATGTGTGTCTGCCCCATGTCCTCTATTGCTACAACACAACTCCCCATCAGTCCACAGGAGAGTCTCCCTTTTTCTTAATGTTCAGTCAGGAACCCAGACTGCCAATAGATTTTTTGTTGGGTAGAGTTGAGAGTCCTGTTGGTGGGTCCGTTCACAAGTGGGTTCTAGAGCATCAAGCTCGACTGCAGGTAGCATTTGAAGGTGCTAGGGAATGCTTGCAACAGGCTGCTGATCGCCGAAAGAGAGCCCATGACCAGCATGTCAGAGATGTGCCACTGAGTGAAGGGCAGTTGGTGTTCTTGCGAGACTTCAGTGCAAGGGGGCCCCATAAGACCCGAGATAGGTGGACCTCTGTGAGGTACTGAGTGTTGAGGGTAACCAAGGAGGGTGGCTCAGTGTACACTATTGTGCCAGTGGATGACGAGACCAAGGTCAAACAGGTCCACTGCACCATGCTAAAGGCTGTCCTTGGAGTGGACTCGCCTGGTCATGCCTCTTCCCCTAACTTGCCACCTGTAGAAGGGCTGCCTCCTGAAGAGGAGTGTTCGTTTGACTATGACTTGCTTGTTCTTGGCCAGCAACCTTCTGTGGCCACTTCTGCCTTGCCCTCTGCCAGACCGGCCACAACCACGTCCCAACTGTCAGTGCCGCCATCAGACCCAGGCTCTTCTCGGTCTGGCCCTTTAATAGTTCCACCTTCGGGAGCATTAACATCTTCAGCTCCTCATTTGGTCGCTTGTCCTGGTTCTAGCCAGGTGGCTCCACACCGGACCACACGGCAAATTGCTGGCCAGCACTCAAATGTACATCGTCTTCCACGGTCGGCTGGAGATGTCCAGACTGCCAATCCTCCTGCTCCTGTGTCCAATGCTGTCTCTGCTTTGTTTAGACCTTGGAGCTAGCTTGCCGTGTTAGCATTAATTTGTCGATCATCGGGGCAACGATCCAAGGAGGAGGGGCAGGATGTAGCAGCATAGAGGTGCTTATTGTTTGTGTAGTTTGCCGCTGATTGTGATGAGCGCCGCTGGCGGCCACTGATGAGGTGGGCCGGTACAAAAGCGGCAGTCCTCCCACCAGTTTTTCCTTTGCACCCCCCGTCGTCACCTCTGCGTCACTTCCAGGTCAGAGGTCATTTGGTCCGACAGGTATGGCTGCACGCTGCTTCACCTCGCTGGCTATTTGTCCATGTGCTTAAGGCATTGGTCTTGTGTTGTAGGGCGACTGCCTGTGTGCTGCTCCGGCCCCCTGTATGCGCTCCTGCGTTTGTTTGGCTGTGGTAAGTGTCCTCTCTCTTTGCGGTATGGTTGATGCTATCAGGTGGCTAACGCTAGTATGGTCGCGGGTAAACGCTGGTGGCTGCCTGGAGTCCTCTCTCCCTCCCTGCTCTCATGTGAGTGCATCCGTGTGTGTGTCCGTTGCTGCTAAAAAGGTATGTATGTGTAACGTAGCATGCACCGCATCATGTTCAGTGTATTTAGCCATGCTAATAGTATTTTTCTTGGTTAGGTGTTACTGTAGCCAGCTTTTTGGGGCCGCTGCTGTTTTGTCTCCACTGCATCTGTTTTGTCTCCGTTTGTCTCCTGCTTTGTCTCTGCTGTGGCTGCTGCTCTGTCTCCACCGCGTCTGCTGTTTGTCTCTGCTGCTGCTTCGTTCCTACGGCACGGCGTCACGCTGCGGTCTTATAAGACGCTCCGCAGCTCTGCTTCCACAAAATAGACACTTTGGTTGCTCTGTCTCAACGTCTGGTGCAGGACAGTTGCTCGGCCGCACGCCGCGGGCCGGGGCACAGTTTTATATTAATTTATTTTAGTTGGATGTGTGAAAGTGTGGGTTTACACTATTATTTTTGGGTTATCTGTACAGGTTTCTTTGTATGTTTTTGTTTGGGTTGAACCTGATTTTGCCTGCTTGTGAAATTCATTTGCTAATTAATTAATTTGAGAGATTTCCAATGTAATTAGATAATTGTTTGGGTTTGTTTTCTTTTCTTTAGCCTTAATTCCTTTTTTTTGCCTTGTCTAAATTTGATTGAATTGTTCTAATTGGGCAGTTATTGGTTGATATATTTTGTTAAGTTTAAGCTTGTGACCTGCCCATTAATTATAATTTTGTTAGATTTTGATTTATTGATTTTATTTGGTTACAACCCCACTAATTTGTTTTATTTCCCCCCTTTTCAGTTGCTGGAGGCCGGTGGTGGCGGTGCTGGTGATCTGGTGGTGGCATCCTTCCGTCTTGTCTGCTGTGTTCCTGGGAGTGGGTTACTTCACTGAGAGTGTGTCTGCATGTGTGCCTGGTGTTATAAGTTAATTTCTCTTTATTTTGGTGGATCCTTCCCCTGCACTAGCTCATCCATCCACTAGGCCTCAGCCCTTGATTAGCCTTTTCCCTTCTGTGAGAGTAGTTTTAAAGAAAAAATGATTGTTTAATAAAAAGTGTACTTTTTTTTATAACTTGGAACCACGTCTCATGCCTCTTGAGTAAACGAACCTGTGTGCGTTATATTGAAGAAGTAATTCCCTGGGTGAAATTCCTAGAGTGGCGTTGTTGACAATATTAGCTTTATATCTCTTCACCTCCTCCTCACCACACTTTAAAGGTTTTTATGAAATTTTTTCTCAATTATACCAAAGCAACGTTGCCCACTGTAGCTTTAACATATTGCTCAATTTAACCGTAATAAATATATATTCCCTCTAAAAGATTATTTATGATTTCTTATGACTCATAAACAACATTCAGCATTAATTTAAACTCTAATTAATGTGAAATGGGTTAACAAAAACAGGCACAGTCAGAAGAAAATTCCAGAAAATTTCAGCATGCCAAGATGACTTGAAAGTGTGGAGCGCACTAGATACTACATTGAGAGCGCACAAGATACAAAAACATACCCTCGTTTAAGCTAAATCGTGCGCTCGAGATACAATTATTTCCTACACTCTGATTTGTTTGTGCATACGGCTCTCCATACTGACCACTTCAAATGTTCACAGCTGCACCCACAATACAATGGAGAGAAGAACTCAGCTCATCAACTTTTATTGTCACCTTGGAATGTCATATAATGACATTCTTGTTGCTCTTGCACTGAGACATGGGATAATAGGCGCCATCTACGGTGGGCATTGGGTTTTATGCCCCCCCAAAGTTGAAGTTGGGGTTGCAGCAACCCCCCCAATCTTGATACAAAGCAGGGAAAAAATGCAGTTGTCAAATAGCCATAGTCTAATAAATTTAATTTGCGTTTGACAGGAAAGGAAAATAAAGTCATAGCATGTTGCTATATTGTTCTTAGTATTTGATTTTCATGCAGGCTGATGTGTGTGTTTTGTTGGTCTTATATGTTACTGGCTGAGCACACAAAGCGATTTAATTAAGTTAGTTAACAAGCACAAAGTGCCATGAATTCAAGCACATCAGATCATTAATGCATTTAATACAGTAACTTTTTGCTCTACCATTTGAATGAGACACACAACACGATGTCTGACACCAACTTTGTGTGGAAATACTTCAAAAGATTAAATAATGGAAATATAAATTGTGCACTGCGCTGGAGGGATAAAATCCGCTGGACTGAGGTTTGCTGCAACATTTGGCATATCAGACAAAATCCCAGGTGAAAGCCTAAAGTTTCAAGAACACTGGATTTATAGTTTATTCAAAACACATGTGGATGAAATACTGCTGATCAGATGGATTTAACGTCAGCAGTTGGCTGTGGCAAAAAAACGCCCCTCACTGAAGAAAGATGCCAAAAACGCTATCTGAAGCCTCACACCAAGTGAGAGAGAATTGCATTAGAGTTTTACTTTTTAACATCGAGCAATCATTTACTTTATTAAGCCGACTATGTAGAACATTGATGCGCGCACAGTGCGAGCCGTCTGCTGCGTTCAGCAGCAGCCTCTGAATGCAAACAGAATGTAGAATCTGTTTCAGCTTAATGTCATGACTTTGAAAACACCAAATGACTTGATTTAACGAATTTCGTTAGTTAAAATATGAAGAATTGTAAAATATCACTTCCATGAGGCTGTTCAGTCAGACAGTGACAGATCATTGGCTGAACTCGGCATTTCATCCTCACATGCAGCCGCAGCAAGGGTCGAGCTGTACGCAGCCTGCACTGTTTATATTATGTTAATAATAATGTTGATTAATGTTGAAATGATGTTCTTCTGCCTCAATAATGATTATAAATACCACCAGATAATAGACTAAAGTGATCATGTGGTCAAATCGTGTCATTTTTGAGAAAATATTAACCCCTAGCCCTCACCTCATCACTCCTTAACATTATATAGGCCGATATTTTTTGCCCCCCCCCCAATGTTCAACTTAAGTCGGCGCCTATACATGGGATTATCATCAGCAGGAGTAATTCATTTTAGAATCTTGTGCACTTGATTTAGTACTTCGAGCGCACGATTTAGCTTAAACGAGGGAACATTTTAGTATCTTGTGCGCTCGAGATACTAAATCGAGCGCACGAGATACAATGGGCTGTTCTTGTAAACCATTTACGGGACTCCACTTGGTCTAGGGGCTAAGCTGGACCTTGCATTCCTCACAAACTCCTGAAAGTCTTTTTCTCACTGGCTTTTGTGCACTGTTTTTTGCTCCTGTCAGATGTTGAGGATCTTCACTGCCTTTGTTTCATGGTGTAAGGTGTGTGTAGCCAAACCTCTCTAGGGCTAGACTGGTGGTGATTGTTGTCATTGCCTACAGTCTCAGTTTCTCTTTTCCCTTTGTCTAGGTATCGAGCACCTTATCGACACCCTCATGGAACTACTGGTCTTGCAGGCCTTTGGCCACTTGATTTGAACCTCCGCTAGGGGCAGGTACAAAGGGACTAGTTGTGCTGCAAGGAGGTTCTATTTTCCATGGTTTGCTTCCAGGCCTGCATCCTCCTGCATCTCCCCAGGTAGGGCACATGTGTGTTGTGAAACATTGTCTCCCCCCAAACACTTCATCTGGGCCTAGTGAATCTTGAGGCCCCAGCTGTTCTTTCAAAAATTCTCTTAACTGCATACAATTCTTATAGTCATTTGACCATTGTCATTTATTGATAACCTTTGGTCCTTCAGGTTGGGATTCTCATTGTAGCATTGTTTATTTGGATTTCCTCACAGTACACAGTTTGACTTGCCGACCCTCCCTGCCCTGGGTGCTCTTTCAAAACTGTCAAACATCTCTCTAGTAGTCACCAGCCTCCCCCAGGTCATCAATGAGTCTGTTCCTGTTCACCTCTGGTTTCACTAGCATAACGGTTCTTTAAAATACATTTTCTGATGCCCCTAAACACACCACCAGTGATGTATCCAGGGGTCATTGGGTGGTTCAGGTCTTTCAACCTGAAACACTGAAAAAAAGAAAGCTTGGGGTGATGAAATAGAGAGGACATTCTGATGAAAATAGATGAAGTGATTAAAGAAGAAATAAGTTTAGTCATTGCTAGTGAAAAAAATGTCACCAGTGGGGGAAAAAAGGGAGGAGGGATATGGAGGAAGAAGAGATAAATCACTTGCATGACAGAGATTTTCAGACAGAGAGCTGAAGGAGTGCGGCAGCTTCTCATCACCTTTCTGAGGATGCAAACCTTAGAAGAAGATGAACTCTGCTTTCCACAACTTCTAAATTCTTCCTGTAGAAGAACTGCACGTCCTCACTCTGCATCCATGCTCACTTACATCACACTGTCCTTCATCTCTCTGCTCACTGTGACTCTCAACCTGCTGGTCATCATCTCCATCTCACACTTCAAGTAGGCTTATATTTTATCAATTTATGACACTGATTGCTGTACAAAGAGAAATGTTACAGACTGTGAATGAAGACTTTTGTGTTTCTAAATGAAGTTTTTATTTCAGGCATGACTTTTATCTGCTGGAATGATAATACTACAAATAACTAAAAAAATTGTTTTTTTTAATCTCCCCAGGCAGCTCCACACTCCTACCAACCTCCTCCTCCTCTCTCTGGCTGTCTCAGATCTCTTTGTGGGCCTCCTCATGCTCTTTCAAATTGTCCTCATAGATGGCTGCTGGTTCTTCGGTGATCTCATGTGTGCTTTGTATTATGTTTTGGACTGTATTATTACCTCTGCCTCAATAGCAAATATAGTGCTCATATCAGTTGACCGCTATGTGGCTATTTGTGACCCTATGCATTATTCTACCAAAGTCACTCAAAGAAGAGTTCAGATCTGTGTTTGTCTGTGTTGGATGTATACTGTCCTCTTTTACAGTCTGCTGCTAAAGGATAACCTGGAACAACCAGGAAGGTATAACTCCTGCTTTGGAGAGTGTGTGATTGTTGTTGATCGTGTTGCAGGACTTGCAGACCTTTTTTTGGCCTTTATTGGCCCTGTTGCTGTTATTGTAGTTCTGTATATGAGAGTATTTGTGGTGGCTGTGTCTCAGGCTCGTGCCATTCGGTCCCATATTGACGCCGTCACACTCCAGACTTCAGTGAAAGTAACTGCCAAGAAATCTGAAATGAAAGCAGCCAGGACTCTCGGTGTTGTTGTAGTTGTGTTTCTAATATGTGTCTGCCCATATTTTTGTGTTGCATTTACAGGCCAGGACTCCTTGCTCAATGCTTCGACTTCTGCCTTTGTCATATGTCTGTTCTATTTCAACTCATGTCTAAACCCTCTGATCTACGCCTTTTTCTATGCCTGGTTCAGAAAATCTATCAGATTCATTGTTACACTTAAGATACTGCAGCCTGACTCCTGTGATACCAACATAATGTAAAGAGAGAATGTGTGATGGAAAAGAAAGTATCATGACACAACAAAAAGAAATCTTCATGCTTCAAACATAATAACCCATATAGAGAAAATTAAAATCAGGACACAATGGAATGATATATATGCACAATACATACAGTTAATTACATACATAGGCACAGAAATATAGCAATGTTACAAAATACAGCAATGCTGTGAGGTAATTAACATATTTCCATGCAAAGACAATATTTATTTAAGAACACTGCAAGGTAGTTGGTTTGGCAAACCAAATTACTAAAGATATAATCTGTCCTACAAATTTATGTAGCCTCCTGATATTAAAAGATGTTTCTGATATTAAAATGTTGGCACAAACAATAATGCATTCAATAAAATTAATGAAATGCAAATATATTACAAAGAGAATTTGTTTGTGTTCACTTTAGCTTAAAGAAAGTGTGTTTATGTCCATGATCATCCTGCTCCAACTAATCACACAGTCACAAGTTATGTAACACTAAACATCTACATTTTTGAGCACAGCGTTTTGATGAGGGGTGATGGCAGGGGCACCTTTATCAAGCAAGAGGAAATTTGGCCATAGTGGAAGTCCAATCCAAGTTTTTCTTATTGTGAGGAAACAGTGCTAATGACAGCATGCCCACCAGACACACTTCTCTGCACAAGCACACTTTCCTGAGAAGACTTGTTAGCCACACCACACACCTGTGTTAGCTGATTATGAGAGGATTCACAATTCACAAAATGATTAAATAATATTTATAGGTTGTTACACTCTATCCAGAGAGAAGACAGATCCAGTCTTGAGTTGTAATGGCAGTACATGGACACACACACACACACACAAATTATTAGTGTGTGCAAATTATTAATTCCGAATATCAATTTGAAATAATAATTTTGTGCACAACAACAAACAGAACAATATAGTAACTGAAAAAGTTTTAAATATATTTATTTTAGTGTAAGTACTTACAATACATTAAAATGTTCACTATATTTAGCTCTGTTAAAACCTGGACCATCTTAGACATCATTTCACATGCAAATCATGAAACTGGATTCACTAATTACTGGTTGTGATAATTGTATCCAAAATCAAAAATACCTCAGTGCACTGACACGTTAAAAAAAGAAAGCTTGGGGTGCACTGGTAGTTTAGGGGTTCATCTCTCTGTATTGTCAATTGTATAATCATTTTTCCTATAATGGGGGAAAATTATTATGTTAAAGGAACACTGTGAATTGTGTATCCAAAAATTAGTACTGCAGGCAAAATAGCAAATTGGAGCCATAGATGGTCTATGAAACAGGTTGAATCCCTATTTAATATACAGTCTATGTTGCAGTGAAATGTTTCTGCCAAAATCTCCTCCCCAGACTTGAGTGAGCACAGGCAGGCTGCAGGAACACTGCAGGAGTGCAAGATGAGACCAAAATCATAATTTGACAATAACAAGCAAGAAGTCCTACACTGGAAGCTGATCAGCTCTATATAACTGTCAGTTGTCTGTCCATACGTAAGCCCATTATCCTGACAATAAAAGCCTACTGATACTGACAGTCTGGAGTTTGAGTTCACTGACTGCCTACCTTCTTCCCACCAGACTCCATTAACATATTGCTCAGTATAACCGTAATAAATCTATATTCCCTCTAAAAGATTATTAATGATTTCTTATGACTCATAAACAACATTCAACATTAAACTCTAATTAATATGAAATGGGTTAACAAAAACAGGCACAGTCAGAAGAAAATTCCAGAAAATTTCAGCATGCCAAGATGACTTGAAAGACATCATTTACACCAAGTTTTTAGCCTATAAATCACTGTAGATCCTTAGCTTGGAGCCATGTTCATGTGCAGTGGACACGATCTAAACTGGGTGTGTGGTGTGAGATTAAAAAACTAAACCTGACCTTCAGTAGGCATGAGGGTGAGTAGATAATGACTGAATTTTCCTTTTTGGGTGAACTATCTCTTTACTCTCTGATGGGCAGCCAGGGTGAAGGCTGTGTTCTGTGTATGGAGAGCTCCACGGACATCAGTGTTAATTCAGGGCTTTTGATTAGGCATGTTTTTTTGTATTGCTTTTGTGGGGACTACATCCTCCATGCATTTCTCAATGAAGCCAGTGACTGTGTCTGTGAAGTCACTGATACTGTCACTTGCAGTCCTGAACATCTCCCAGTCCACTTGAGGGATGGTCCAGCCTGAAAGATGGCATCCAATCGGTCTGACCAGCAGTTAACGGTCCTCTAAGCTTCACATTTCAGTCTGTGGTTACAGGCGGGGAGAAGGAGGATGGAGGAGTGATGTGATTTTCCAAATAGTGGGCGGGGGTGGGCTTTGTAGCCATTACAAAGGAGGTGTAACAGTAGTCCAGTATGTTTTCTTCACGTGGGTTAAACTGTACATGTTGGTACAGTTTTGGAGAAATGTTTCTGAGATTGTCCCAGTTAATGTCCCCAGCTACAATGAGTGTGGCCTCTGAGTGTGCAGTCTCCTGCACATTAATTGCTTTATGTAACAGAAACAGAGAACCAGCCCTAACATCAGCTTTCACTGCTATGCTGACAATACTCAGCTTTATGTCCCACTTAGACTCATATCAATAGTATGCCTGATATAAAGTCAGATCTCGGAAGCTTAGCATCTACTGTGAAGTCCTCTGCTCATAACCTTGGTGTGATTTTTTTTTTAGTCAGATTTATCCTTTGAGAGCCAAACCATCAAAGTTGTTCAAACCTGCTTTCCTCAGCTGAGGACCATCACTAAAACTAAATCATTCTCATCTCATGTGGAAGTCATGCTATAATTTCATTACGCCTTGACTATTGTAGAAAGCCATCTCTCACCTCAAATAACAAAAGACCACGTCACTTCCATCATTGCTTCTCTTCACTGGTTGCCTGCGGGTTTTAGAATTGATTTTAAGATTCTACTGCTGACTTTTAAAGCTCTCCAGGGACTATGGCCCAATTGCATTTCCAACTTACTTGTCCCCTATGAGCCTGTATGGAATTTGAGATCCTCATCTGGGACCCTCTTGTCAGTTCTGAGTCTCACCTTGTCACAAAAGGTGACAGGTCTTTTGCAATGAGGGCCCCTCACTTATGGAATTCCCTACCTGAGGATATCAGGCTCAACACCTCAATGTCCTCTTTTCAATCTCTCAAAAAGGTTTTTTTTTTTTTTTTTTTTATAGAAGGGCCTTCCTGTAGTGAACATTTATTTTATTTTATTTATTTGACTGTTGCTCTATGAATGCACTGTGTAACCCTGCCTTTGTTTAAATCTTTTAATGTTTATAACATTTTGCCCTGTTGTGAAGCACAGGTTTTGACAGGTGCTTTGTAAATAAAGTTTTTTTAATCTCGTCCATGCACTTTGAAAGTAGGTTGTTATTTTATTTCTTTCTTTGAAGACATGGGGCCAGGGCAGTGACTTTTAGCTGTGACAAAAATGGCATTTAAAATAAAACCTGAACTAAAACAGGAAACATTGGCATTCGATCACTTATATTCAAAAGGTTGTATTGGCATTGAATCAAGTATTAGTGCTGAAAAAAAATCTTAAAACTCAGTCACTTTTACTGAGAAACAAATTCTCTAGAAGAAAAGAGGGAGGAGGGATGTGGAGGAAGAACACAAATGAATCAGTTATATGACAGAGCTTCAGGTATATATCTGATTGAGCTCAGCAGCTTCTCGTCTCCTCTTTCTAATGATGAAGAATTTTGAACAAGATGAACTCTGCTTTCCACAACTGCTCAACTCCTCCTGCAAAAAGACAACACTTCCTCACTCTGTATCCATGCTCACTTACATCACACTGTCCTTCATCTCTCTGCTCACTGTGACTCTCAACCTGCTGGTCATCATCTCCATCTCACACTTCAAGTAGACAAATATTTTTTCAGTTTCTGAAACTTGTATCTGGTAGGAAGAAATGTTTGAATCTCAGATTGTGAATGAAATGTGTGTAAATAGCTTTTATTTGTTCAAATGATTATACAACAGATAATAATAATTATATTGCTCTCTTATTTCTCCAGGCAGCTCCACACTCCCACCAACCTCCTCCTTCTCTCTCTGGCTGTCTCAGATTGCTCGGTGGGCTTCCTCATGTTCTTTCAAATTGTCCTCAGCCAGGATGGCTGCTGGCTCCTTGGTGACTTCATGTGTGTTGTGTGCTATGTTTTGGGCTATATTATTACCTCTGTCTCAGTAGGAACCATGGTGCTCATATCAGTTGACCGCTATGTGGCTATTTGTGACCCTATGCATTATTCCACCAAAGTCACTCAAAAAAGAGTTCAGATCTGTATATGTTTGTGTTGGATGTGTTCTGCTCTTTTTCATATTCTGCTCCTAAAGGATAACCTGAAACAACCAGGAAGGTATAACTCCTGCTTTGGAGAGTGTGTGATTGTTGTCGATCATGTTGCAGGACTTGCAGACCTTTTATTGTCCTTTATTGGTCCTGTTGCTGTCATTGTAGTTCTGTATATGAGAGTATTTGTGGTGGCTGTGTCTCAGGCTCGTTCTATGCGATCCCACATTGAAGTTGTCACACGCCAGTGTTCAATGAAAGTAACTGCTAAGAAATCTGAGATGAAAGCAGCTACTACTCTTGGTGTTGTTGTAGTTGTGTTTCTAATATGTGTCTGCCCATTTTTTTGTGTTACACTTACAGCCCAAGACTCCTTGCTCAATGCTTCAACATCTGCCTTTGTCTTATGCCTCTTCTATCTTAATTCCTGTCTAAACCCTCTGATCTACGCCTTTTTCTATGCCTGGTTCAGAAAATCTATCAAATTCATTGTTACACTTAAGATACTGCAGGCTGACTCCTGTAATACCAACATACTGTAGAGAGTTGAAACTAACATGTGACATTTTCCATGTATAAGAATATATTTCATCACATAGTTGAATCAGTGAATTACAAAATCATGCCTTTCATGTTTTGTGACAAGAATATGGGAAAACAGATTGAATGAGTCAGTCTCTGACCCTTTTTGCTGTTCATTTGAAGTTTTCCATAATTTTTCTCCCTCCCTTGTTTTGTTAAAGCAGTGAGATATACTTTAATATTATGTGCATTTGCATGACACTCAAAACACTGGTTTAGTGGCAGACTCTGTTTCACTTACAATGTGAATTAATCATGTATTCTTCCAAAACCAAAGGCAGACATTAGCAGTTAGTCTTTTCTGTATGAACAAGGGTGAAACACAGTGTCATAGCTACTTATAGCCTGGTTAGACACATTGTAACACTGCATAGTACATAAATCACACTCATAAGCATGGAAGAGAAACAGGCATGCAGCAGAGAGGGGAAAATGTAAATGCAACCCAAACAGAATAGTTGGATGTAACTCCTTTGTAGTCACCAACACTGTGATTAGTAACTGTAATTTAATGACTTTTTTTTTTCTCAGTAACCGCAACAAATTACAATCAAATTAATTTTGCAATTTAGTTACATGTACAGTAATTAGTTACCCTCCTGCACTGCTCGTATCCTATTATTTGGCATATGATTTCTTGATTTATAGGCAAAAAATGTGTTTTGTGAGGTCACAGTGGCCTTTGACTTTTGATCACCAAAATCTCATCAGTTCATCCTTGAGTCAAGTGGATGCTGGATGATCAAATTTGCAGAAATACCCAAGCGTCCAAGCATTCTTGAGATATCACATTCATTAGAGTGGGGCAGGGAATGGCATGATCCAAAAATGTAATGCCTCAGGTCGCTGCTGTCGCTGATGTAGAGTCATTAAAAAAATGTTTTTTTCAAAAATTGTAAATCACAGTGGACCTTGAGCATACAGCCATTAGTGTGCACAAAAAATTAAGATGGTCTGGTGGAAATGGAGTCATTGAGCCAACTGATCTAAGCTATTTAGGCAGACTGTTTAGCTTAGCAGGGTAATAAGGTGCCAGAACTATTATTAAGTTCTGAGCCATCCAACACTGAATATATGAATTACAGTTGATAAGCCAAACTGCTTTGAATGTTATCTGTTGAAAAAAAAGGTTTTGCACAAGCACATAAAGCTTGGGAAATGTTGCAACAAACAATAAAGCACTAAATAAAACGAGGAGGTTCATAAACAAAAGCCATTTGTCAGTTTGTCGTTCATGGATGAACACCTAATGAAAAATCTTTCTTCATACCAAGGGGAAGGGAAATATACAGCAAATAAGGAATAACAAGAAAATGTTATTGTGCTCACTTTAGCTTAAAGAAAATGCTTCATCGCATACTAGTCACTGATCAGCCTTTACATAACACAGGTCTTAGTTGGCTCATGATAAGAATTCACATGATCACCACTTATATGAAGTCAGACAACTTCATTTTTGAGCACAGTGATTTGATGGCAAGAACACCTTTATCAAACAAGAGCAATTCTGGCCTTATTAAAAGTCAAACCCCAGCTTTTCTTTTGGTGAGGTAGCAGTGCTAATCGCAAAATACCAACAAGGCAAACTGATCTGCACAAGCACACACTTTCCTGAGAGCACTAATTACCCATACACACCTGTGTGAGTTGATATAAAAAGGGAAACATGTCATTATAATAATAAAAATAATTGCCTAAAAAGGATTTATAGATTGTTCTACTACTTCCCCGGGAAAATGTATAAGTTGAAAAATTGTCAATGACAGTACATGGAAGTTGTTTTTACACACAAATGCATGATTATTGCAGAAATTATTAATGTGCACTAATAACTGTGTGCATAGCAACTAACATTATAGTAACTATAGGATTGCCATGAGGTTACTCAATATTGGTGTGTTACAGGCCATAGCGATGGGTTACTTAAAGGATAAGTGCGGTTTTTTTGACACCTGGACCTTATTATTATTATCAAAATTCTAGAATCTGCGCGCTTACAGGTTGCAGCAAAGTCTGGTAGCTCTCAAAATCTTTGTTATTTTTGTTATTTTTGTCGCTTTTTTATCTGATTTTTTTTACATCTATTGATGGATATTTCTGTGGAGAGAAGAGTTTATTCGAAAGAAGAGCTTTTTTCATTGAAATGGAGCAAATCTGGAGTATATTACCCTATTCCAGCTGAGATAAGGAGGAACTTTCGTGGTTGCCGTGCTGGTGCAAAGTTAAAGGCAAGGAAATGGAGATACAAGCCCGTTCTGCCATCAGTCATCATGGGGAATGTCAACTCTCTGCCCAACAAAAGTGAGGAGTTGGAGATATTGGTGAAGACTCAGAAAGTGTACCGTGAGTGCAGCCTGATGTGTTTTACTGAGACTTGGTTGAATAATAACATCTCGGATTCCATTGTGGATATACCTGGCTTCACTCTCATACGGTCAGACAGAGATGCAAAGGCTAGTGGCAAGAAAAAAGGAGGAGGACTGGCCTTATTTGTGAACCAGAGATGGTGTAATCCTGCACATATTACTGTCAAGGAGAAGATATGCTGTCCAGATATTGAATTATTGGCAGTTGGAATGCGGCCATATTATGTACCAAGAGAATTTGGTCATATAATAACAATACTTGTGTACATCCCTCCCAAGGCAACGGCTGATGTTCCATGTGAAATTCTGCATGAATTCGTTGCTAGGATACAGACTAAACACCCTGAGGCACTTATAATAATATCTGGAGACTTCAACCATGTTACCCTCTCCTCCCACCTGACTGGATTTACACAATTTGTTAACTGTGCTACAAGAGAAAACAAAACCCTTGATCTGCTGTATGCCAATGTCAAAGAAGCTTACAGAGATACTGCCTTACCACCACTGGGCAGGTCAGATCACAACTTGGTTCTTCTGCAGACCTGTTACAAACCCTGTGTGCAAAGGGAACCTACAACTACACTCACTGTAAGGAAATGGACACCTGAGGCTAGTGAGGCTCTAAAGGACTGCTTTGAACGCACTGATTGGGATGTGCTTCTGGAAACAGATGAGAACAGTATGGACATTGATAGACAGGCTGATTGTTTCGCTGAGTACATCAACTTCTGTAGAGACACAGTCATACCTACAAAGACTGTACGCTGTTTCCCCAATAACAAACCCTGGATCACAAGTGACATAAAGGCAATCCTCAATCAGAAAAAGGAAGCTTTTAGAGAGGGTGACAAAGAACGGCTCAAACAGGTGCAACATGAGCTGAAGAAGAGATTGACGATGGCAAAGGTGGAATACAAAAAGAAGATAGAGAAGAATTTATATCATAACAACATCCGTGAGGTGTGGAGAGAAATAAATACCATCTCTGGCTACAACAAAAAGAAAAGACAGCCAATCGTGGGTGATGTGGAAAGAGCTGATGAACTCAATCAGTTCTTCAACAGGTTTGACACTGAGGTCACATCCCATTCCACTGCCGCTCCTCCTCCTCCTCCTCCTCCTCCTCCTCCTCTTCAACATGTGGGCATCTCCACCATGGCTCCTCTTCAACAACATCTGGACATCTTCATCATGGCTCCTCCTCCTCCTCCTCCCCCTCCTTCTCCACAAGTGTGTTCCTCCACCATGCCTCCTCTTCAACAACATCCGGGCATCTCCATCATGGCTCCTCCTCCTCCTCCACCACAAGTGTGTTCCTCCACCATGGCTCCTCTTCAACAACATCTGGGCATCTCCACCATGGCTCCTCCTCCTCCTCCTCCTCCTCCACAAGTGTGTTCCTCCAGCATGCCTCCTCCTCAACAACATCTGGGCATCTCCATCATGGCTCCTCCTCCTCCTCCTCCTCCACAAGTGTGTTCCTCCACCATGGCTCCTCTTCAACAACATCTGGGCATCTCCATCATGACTCCGCCTCCACCTCCTCCACATGGGTACCTTTACGCGACTGCAGCTACTCCTCTTCACACACCTGTTCCTCCACCCTTGTTTGTCACTGAGACAGGGGTGAGGTTGGAGCTCGGGAGACTTTGCTCTGGAAAGGCAGCTGGCCCTGATGGTGTGTGTCCAAGGCTGCTTAAAGACTGTGCTGCCCAACTGTGCCAACCTCTTCACAAAATCTTCAACCTGAGTCTACAGCTGGGGCGGGTGCCGGCTCTGTGGAAAACATCTTGTATTGTCCCGGTACCAAAAAGAAAATGTCCAGCTGAACTAAATGACTACAGACCGGTGGCCCTTACTTCACACATCATGAAAACCCTGGAGCGGCTGATTCTACGTCTTCTGAGGCCTGAGGTCAAAGACAAACTCGATCCCCTGCAGTTTGCCTACAAAGAACACATTGGAGTGAATGATGCAGTACTCTACATGCTCCACCGTTCCCTCTCTCATTTGGAAGAATCTGGCGCTTATGTAAGAACTATGTTTTTTGACTTTTCAAGCGCATTTAATACCATCCAACCCAACATACTCAAAAACAAGCTCATAGAGATGGGAGTGGTTTCTTCCTTTGTCTCCTGGATCACGGATTACCTGACAGAAAGGCCACAGTTTGTCAGGTTGGGGAACTGTTTTTCTGGGACATTAATGAGCAGCACAGGGGCTCCACAAGGGACTGTCCTGGCTCCATTCCTGTTCACATTGTATACAGCAGACTTTAAATATAACTCTGAGTCCTGCCACATCCAGAAATACTCAGATGACACTGCTATTGTAGCTTGTATAAGGAATGGACAGGAATCTGAATATAGGGATTTGATAAAATCCTTCAGTGACTGGAGTCATAAAAACTGCCTCATACTAAACACATCAAAGACAAAGGAAATGGTCATTGATTTCCGTAGATCCAAGCCCCCTCTTCAGCCTGTGAACACTTGTGGAGTGAACATCGAGGTGGTAACAAACTATAAATATCTTGGTGTACACCTGGATAACAAGCTGGACTGGTCCCTTAACACAGATGCACTCTACAAAAAGGGGTAGAGCCGCCTCTTTTTCCTAAGGAAGCTCAGATCTCTAAACATCTGCAGTAAGATGCTGCAGATGTTTTATCAGTCTATTGTGGCAAGTGTTTTATTTTATGCTGCAGTCTGCTGGGGAGGAAGTTTGGGAAAAAAAGCAAGCAAGGAGGCTGGATAAGCTTGTGAAAAAGGCTGGCTCTGTGATCGGAGTAAGGATGGACTCTCTGGAGGAAGTTGTGGAGAGAGACACAATGAGGACGGTGGAGGCCATCCTAAACAACATGGATCATCCACTGCATAACATCTTGATGGACCAAAGAAATAATGGTGGTGGAAGGCTTCTCTCTCTTCGTTGTAGGACAGAGAGATACAGAAGATCTTTCATACCAACTGCCATCAGACTCTATAATTCTTATACAAATAGATGAGACTACAGACAAATGAATTTCCCCTTGGGGATCAATAAAGTATTTCGTATTCGTATTCGTATTCGTATTCGTATTGTTAGGATTAAATACGCTCGTAGACTCACCCAGACAATTTTGGCGGAGCTCGGAGCCATTTTCGAGCAATTTAGATCCATCCGACAGCGTTTTTTTCTCATGCCATAGTAGCGGACGGGGCCAGAAATCGAAGCCCCTAAATTAGACATTATCTGCTGCGAAACTCGCTCATTTCACCTACATTTTATAAATGAATGGCCAGTGTTATCACCATGTCAGCTCAACTTCGTTGTTATGGTCATCCGGGGATTTACAACGATGGGTAACTTTTGGTGACGTCATAGATGTGCGCCGCAGGACCGCAGCTGAGTAGAGACGCTGTTGTTGCTAGGCTACACGGCAACACGGCTATTTTTGTGCAGCATGGCGGAATATTTATCTGATGTAGAAGTGTCTGACGACGACTTTGAGTATAATGGATGCCCGTATCGTTTTGAGCCAGAATACACCGACGAGAAGCTATTTGAAAGGAGGATGCAGAGGGAAAGAGCCGAACAGCTGGCCAGAGAACAAGCAACCACTGCACGTCCACGAATGGGGACTAACCGGTGGTGTTGTTGTGGACATTGCATGAGTTTCGCAGCAGATAATGTCTAATTTAGGGGCTTCGATTTCTGGCCCCGTCCGCTACTATGGCATGAGAAAAAACGCCGTCGGATGGATCTAAATTGCTTGAAAACAGCTCCGAGCTCCACCAAAATTGTCTGGGTGAGTCTACGAGCGTATTTAATCCTAACAATAAGGTCCAGGTGTCAAAAAACCGAACTTATCCTTTAACGTAATCCTCGGCTCTTTGATAACAGAAATGAGGTGTTTCACTATGGGAACCACCTTGGCATAACCAACTATGAAAGCTCCAATGACACCACGTCTGTCTGTGACAAACAGGTCTAACTGTGTTTGCAGCTTGTCCCCTCATATTACCAAAGTCGGCCAGCCCCTCTGAAAACAAAGGCCAGTTTCTTTCTGTGTCTACGCAAGGAGGGAAGTGTAAAACCCCTTGCTTTATTTCTAACACTGATAGTCTCCCAAAGCCCCAAACAATGAGTTGGGTGGAAACTCACACCCTGACCCTGGTGTGTTTGCTTCTAGCACTGCTTGTGCAAGGGATGGTTTCGAGACATCCAGTCTTTAAAACCGTATGAAAGTGTGAGGCATGGCCCAGCTTGTGGTTGCACAAATGTCCTTGTCTCCCCTGAACAGAGCCCAAGAAGTGGCCACGCTCCATGTGGAATGAGCCCTCAAGCACTGTGGGTGCTGCAAACCTTTACAACTATAGGCCAGAGATATGGCATCTACAGTCCATTGGGACAGCCTCTGGCAGGATAATGGCTTGCCCTTATGGGGAGTCCACCCAGGATACAAACAGCTGATCATCTCTCCTGAACCCTGTCGTCCTACTCATATACACAACTAGAGCCTGCACCTGGTATAATGTGCTAAGCCCCTGCTCCTCCATCATGGAGAATAGAGGTGGGTGAAATGCCAAAAGCTCCACCGTGGGACATCTGTACCCTGACTCCACCACCGTAGGTACAAAGGCTGGGTTAGGCCACAAGCAGACCTTGGTGAGTCCTGGGGCAAGCTGCAAGCAGGAAGGACAGATGGACAGATCTTGTAAGTCACTAACACGCTTTGCCATCATTAAGGGTAAGAGCAATACAGTTTTTAGTTAAATAAACTTCATACCCACAGCCTCTATAGGCTCAAATGGGTAATGAGAGAGCCAATACAGCACCACAGACAGATCCCGCAGTGGGACCAGAGGCCTTGAAACCGGGAACTTGTGACATGCACCCTTCATGAAACAGCATACAACAGGATGCTGCCCCACGGGTTTATCCCTTAAACCCACATGACAAGCTGAGATGGCACTAAGGACACTTCAGTTGCAGAAAAGGCCTTCCCTTTACCTACTAATTCCTGCAGGAAACACAATAGGTCGACCACCAAACACTTAAAAGGAATATTATGCCTTGAGTTGCACCACTCCTCAAAAACCCATCACTTGCTACCATGAAGAAAACAAGTGGAGAGGGTCCTAGCACTCTGAATGGTGTTGATGACCTGTGCAGGCAGGCCTGTTCAGGTTCCACATCTCACAGGCCAACTCCAGAGCACTATGTAGCTGTATTATCTCTGCTGCCCAATGCTTGGATGGCCACCGCTGACAAACATTGCTGTCTCACCGTGTCTAGGGTGAGGGAGATCAGGCTGAGAGGGGAGAATGCATAGAGCAGCATGTTGAGGTGCATTTATGTCCACCAGGGAGAAGAAAAGGGGACACTGAGTATTTTCCCGAAAGGCAAAGAGATCTATGGTTTCCTGGCTGTATTTCTGCCAAATCTGCTCCACCACCTGCGGGTGTAGAGACCACTCTCTGTACAGTGGGTTTCCTCTGGACAGAAGATCTGCCCCCATTCAAAATGCCCGGCACATGTGTGGCTTTGAGGGACAGGACCTGGTGCTGCTCCATGTGATTATCCACCAAGCTAACATGTGAAACTGTAGTGAGCAAGTGCTGCCTTGGCCATTGACGCGCCACTGGTCTGCCGTAGCAGAAAGACGCCACCTCCCACACCTGGAAGGCGCCGCTTCCCTTCAGAGGAGCATGAAGTCTGCCTGTGGGAATTAAAGGGGCATGACGTTGTTTTATTTTGGGGGGATTATTTTGCCCTCAACACTGGCCTTCCTTAGGGTGACACTGTATAACCTGCTGCCCCTGAGTCTCCTCCTCCTGAATGTTAGAGGATGGAGACTGAGAGAGGACCTCTGGAAAACTGGAAACTACCAGGGCCTCTGAACCATGAACTTCAGGGCTCTGTAAATAAAAAAGTGGGTCACAAATCAATTAATTTCCCTTTATTTCCTGAATCAAACAACATTAATGCTACTTATTCTCAGCAAGTTAGCACTTCATTCCCCCAGATCTTCTTTGTTTAAACCAGTCTGACAGCATCCAGTAAAGCTGCATGATAAACTAATGTTACTGAGCTTGAGCTGGAAAAAAATGATACCAAAGTAATGTTTACAAAAACTATGCAGTAGTCCATAAAAAAAACAAATCGCAGTATGCGTTGTAGTAAATTATAGATGGAGACCCAACAGCTTACAATTTCATTCCACATTTGAAGTCACGCAAAGATTTGCTGATGCTCTGTTGTTAAAATGACATTACATTTAGTGAAGAGCGCATTATGATTGTTTAGGACTCAAAACTCAAAGTTTAGGACTTGGGACTTGACCAGGGACTTGACTCACTCACTCTTCTCACTCTTGACTCAGGACTTGATTTAGATTTACCACTCTTGAATCAGACCTTGACTTGAAACTTAAGTGCAAAGACATGATTTGCTTAACAGCAACTTGAATTGAAAGCACCGATGCTCGGCTGCAACATACACATTGTCAAAACTACATGGAGATGAGAAATTGGCCTGCTCATGACAGTGTGCAAAAACTTTGCCACAGCCCATCTTTGTGCCTGATGTAAGTGTGCATTTTGCCTATGGATGATAAGAACTCTTACATCTGGGTGCTGTAGAGGAGGAGGGACTTCAGTCAAGCAGAAAGAAAAAATAGTTGGAGTAGGGAAAAAAGGATGACAGGATGAAGGAGAAGAGATAAATCAACTGTATGACAGAGAGGTTTGGTCACAAAGCTGCCAGAGCTCAGCAGCCTCCACTCTCATCCTTTTTCTCTGATGATGGTGACCCTGGAAGAAAGTGAACTCTGCTTTCCGCAACTTGTCAACACCTCCTGTAGGAAGCTATGGCACCCACATACTGAGGCTGTGCTTATTTACATTCTTCTGTCCTTCATCTCTCTGGTCACTGCGACTCTTAACCTGCTGGTCATCATCTCCATCTCCCACTTCAAGTAGCAAATTATTTAATCAATTTATGGATGTGACAGACATACAGAAATTAGATTCTCAGATCTTGCAGATGTGTCGATTTATGATTTTAAACCTTTATATTTCATTTATGGATTATGTGTGCTGAATAGTATAATGGAATTGCACTTGATGCTGCAAACAATAATACATATGATTCCCCTCTTTTAATCCAGGCAGCTCCACACCCCCACCAACCTCCTCCTCCTCTCTCTGGCTGTCTCAGATTTCTTCGTGGGCCTCCTGATGTCCTTTCAGATTCTCCTCATAGACGGCTGCTGGGTTCTCGGCAACATTATGTGTGCTTTGTTTTGTTTTTTGGACTTCATTACTACCTCTGCCTCAGTAGGAACCATGGTGCTCATAGCTATTGACCGCTACATAGCCATTTGTGACCCTCTGCATTACCCCACCAAAATCACTGTGAGGGGAGTTATAATCTGTATTTGCATGTGCTGGTTCTGCTCTGCTGTATACAACACTCTCATCATTAAGGATAATTTGAAACAACCAGGCAGGTATAATTCCTGCTCTGGACAGTGTGTAGTTATTATTAACTACATCGCAGGAGTTGCTGACCTTATTCTGACCTTTATTGGTCCTGTCACTCTCATCATTGTTCTGTATATGAGAGTATTTGTGGTGGCTGTGTCTCAGGCTCGTGCCATGAGGTCCCACATTACAGCTGTCACCCATCAGAGTTCAGAGGCTGCACCTGTTAAGAAATCAGAGTTGAAAGCAGCCAGGACTCTTGGCATTGTTGTTGTTGTGTTTCTGACATGCCTTTGTCCATATTACTGTTCCTCTCTTGTAGGCCAGGACACCTTGTTCAGCATTACTTCTGTGCCGTTCGAGACCTGGCTGTACTATTTTAACTCCTGTCTAAACCCAGTGATCTATGCTTTTTGCTATCCCTGGTTTCTAAAATCTATTAAGCTCATTGTAACATTAAAGATACTTCAGCCTGACTCCCGTGAGGTCAGCATACTGTAGAGGCTGTGCAGGCACTGACATGACATGTTTTCTGTGAGGAAGGAATGAAGGGTTGTTAAATGTTTATTGTGATGTCACTTAATTTACAAATCCAAAAGTCTGGAGAAATTTAAAATATTTCACACTTGTGCATGTTACAGAAATCTGTGGAAAGTGTAATTATGTGTTGTCTTCCTCTCATGCTCTTAATTTTTTTTGTTATACTGAGTAGTGTTTATTCATCTGCAGATGTCCTGGGGTCTATGAAAAGTTATCAGATTCATTTATTTTTATTGTATGTTACTTAACAAGGGATCTTGTGTGTGTCTGCATGACATAATGTGATGTGACTTCCTAAAGTTCTTGAAAACTGTTTTTGAGGCCTCAGTTTGTGACTGGTTTACCGCACCTTGGCTTAAAATGTCTCAGATGACATTTTAAGCCCTGGAGGCAAAAACTCATTTGTGTCAGCAATTATAATATAAACCCCTAATGAAAAATAATTTTCAAACCAAGGGAAAGGGAAATATACAGTAAATAATGAATAACAAGACAGGCAAACATGTTATAAAGAAAATGTGAGTGTGCTCACTTTAGCTTCAAGACCATGTTTCAGTGCACACTAGTTATTGTATTACAGGTCTTAGTTGGCTCATGATAAGAATTCACATGATCACCACTTATATGAAGTCAGACAACTTCATTTTTGAGCACAGTGATTTGATGGCAGGAGCACCTTTATCAAACAAGAGCAATTCTGGCTTTATTAAAAGTCAAACCCCGGCTTTTCTTTTGGTGAGTTAGCAGTGCTAATCACAAAATGCCAACAAGGCAAACTGATCTGCACAAGCTCACACTTTCCTGAAAGCACTAATTATCCATACACACCTGTGTGAGTTGATATAAAAAGGGAAACATGTCATTATAATAATAAAAATAATTGCCTAAAAATTATTTATAGATTGTTTTACTACTCCCCAGGGAAAATTAGTAAATTGAAAAATTGTCAATGATAGTACATGGAGGTTGACTCCACCTTAGGTACAAAGGCTGGGTTGGGCCACAAGCAGACCTTGGTGAGTCCTGGGGCAAACTGCAAGCAGGAAGGATGGATGGACAAAGCTTGTGAGTCACTAACATGCTTTGCCATTGTTAAGACTAAGAAAAATATGGTTTTCAGTTAAATAAACTTCATACCCACAGCCTCTATAGGCTCAAATGGGCGATGAGAGAGCGCATCCAGCACCGCAGACAGATCCCACAGCGGGACCAGAGGCCTGGAAACCAGGGGCTTATGACCACACACCCTTCATGAAACGGCAGAGTAAAGCATGTTGCCCCACAGGTGCATCCCTGAAACCCACATGACGAGTTGAGATGGCGCTAAGGACACTTCAGTTGCAGAAAAGGCCTTCCCTGTATCTACTAATTCCTGCAGGAAACACAATAGGTCAACCACCAAACACTTAAAAGCTATGGTGCGCCTTGAGTTGCACCACTCCTCAAAAACCCATCACTTGCCACGATGACCAGTGCAGGCAGGCCTGTTCACGTTCCACCTCTCACAGGCCAACTCCAGAGCTCTATGTAGCTGTATTATCTCTGCAACCCAATGCTTGGATGGCCACCGCTGACAAACATTGCTGTCTCATCCTGTCGAGGGTGAGGGAGGTCAGGCTGAGAGGGGAGAATGCATAGAGCAGCATGTTTAGCCACGGGTGCACTTGAGCATCCACACCCAGAGGTGCATTTATGTCCACCAGGGAGAAGAAAAGGGGACACTGAGCGTTCTCCCGAAAGGCAAAGAGATCTATGGTTTCCGGGCTGTATTTCTGCCAAATCTGCTCCACCACCTGCGAGTGTAGAGACCACTCTCTGTACAGTGGGTTTCCTCTGGACAGAAGATCTGCCCCCGTTCAAAATGCCCAGCACATGTGTGGCTCTGAGGGACAGGACCTGGTGCTGCTCCACCAAGCTAACATGCGCAACTGTAATGAACAAGTGCCGCCTTTGCGATTGATGTACATCACCACACTGCCCGCAGCTCTAATAGGTTTATGTGACCCTGAGCCAGCCTGCCAGGTGTCATTTATGAATATTACAAACCAATCTCCTGGGTGAAGTGAATGACAGAGCACTTTGTGTCTTAATATTCTGAATGTGTATTTTCGCTCGTGTCTGTTTAACACACAGAAATCTTAAATGCAGCAAAGGGATGAGCTCCTTGTCTTTGGAATGAGTAAGTAACAGGAGTAAAAGCCCTGTTGAGCTTCCTCGCCCAGGATGGCTCTAATTGTTTGTTTGTGTAAAAGCACTCGTGCTGAATCCCCCCTGCGAATGTGCACCACCAAAAAAAAAAGTCTATTATTTAAAAAGTGGGTCACAAATAAATTAATTTCCCTTTATTTCCTGAATCAGACAACATTAATGTTATTCATTCTCAGCAAGTCAGCACTTACCACAGTTTGAGTTGGAAGAAAACGATACCAAAGAAATGTTTACAAAAACTGTCTACAAAAAATAAACCGCAAACCGTGCAGATTTTTCCCATGACTGGTAAGAACTCTTACATCTGGGCACTGTGGAGGAGGAGGGACTTCAGTCAAGCAGAAAGTAAAAAATAGTTGTAGCGGGGGGAAAAGGATGACAGGATGAAGGAGAAGAGATAAATCAGCTGTATGACAGAGAGGTTTGGTCACAAAGCTGCCAGAGCTCAGCAGCCTCCACTCTCATCCTTTTTCTCTGATGATGGAGACCCTGGAAGAAAGTGAACTCTGCTTTCCGCAACTTGTCAACACCTCCTGTAGGAAGCTATGGCACCCACATACTGAGGCTGTGCTTATTTACATTCTTCTGTCCTTCATCTCTCTGGTCACTGCGACTCTTAACCTGCTGGTCATCATCTCCATCTCCCACTTCAAGTAGCAAATTATTTAATCAATTTATGGATGTGACAGACATACAGAAATTAGATTCTCAGATCTTGCAGATGTGTCGATTTATGATTTTAAACCTTTATATTTCATTTATGGATTATGTGTGCTGAATAGTATAATGGAATTGCACTTGATGCTAGCAAACAATAATACATATGATTCCCCTCTTTTAATCCAGGCAGCTCCACACCCCCACCAACCTCCTCCTCCTCTCTCTGGCTGTCTCAGATTTCTTCGTGGGCCTCCTGATGTCCTTTCAGATTCTCCTCATAGACGGCTGCTGGGTTCTCGGCAACATTATGTGTGCTTTGTTTTGTTTTTTGGACTTCATTACTACCTCTGCCTCAGTAGGAACCATGGTGCTCATAGCTATTGACCGCTATATAGCCATTTGTGACCCTCTGCATTACTCCACCAAAATCACTGTGAGGGGAGTTATAATCTGTATTTGCATGTGCTGGTTCTGCTCTGCTGTATACAACACTCTCATCATGAAGGATAATTTGAAACAACCAGGCAGGTATAATTCCTGCTCTGGACAGTGTGTAGTTGTTATTAACTACATCGCAGGAGTTGCTGACCTTATTCTGACCTTTATTGGTCCTGTCACTCTCATCATTGTTCTGTATATGAGAGTATTTGTGGTGGCTGTGTCTCAGGCTCGTGCCATGAGGTCTCACATTACAGCTGTCACCCATCAGAGTTCAGAGTCTGCACCTGTTAAGAAATCAGAGTTGAAAGCAGCCAAGACTCTTGGCATTGTTGTTGTTGTGTTTCTGACATGCCTTTGTCCATATTACTGTTCCTCTCTCGGAGGCCAGAACACCTTGTTCAGCATTACTTCTGTGCCGTTCGAGACCTGGCTGTACTATTTTAACTCCTGTCTAAACCCAGCGATTTATGCTTTTTGCTATCCCTGGTTTCTAAAATCTATTAAGCTCATTATAACATTAAAGATACTTCAGCCTGACTCCTGTGAGGCCAGCATACTGTAGAGGCTGTGCAGGCACTGACATGACATGTTTTCTGTGAGGAAAGAATGACGGATTGTTTAATGTTTATTGATGTCACTTAATTTACAAATCCAAAAGTCTGGACAATATTTTATTTAAAATATTTCACTTTTTTTTTTAAAGTGCATGTTACAGAAATCTGTGGAAAGTGTGATTGTGTCATCTTCTTATGCTCTGAATTTTTTTGCCATACTGAGCAGTGTTAAGTCATCTGCAGACGTTGTGTTTACATTTTCCCAGGCAAAGTTACTGTGAGAAGTACATTAGCAAGTTAAAAATAAGCAGGAGGAAATTCTGTGAATTTGTGAATCTGATTTGCTAATATTTGGGTACATGAAAATTAAACGGTTTGCAAATGAAAATACTGAATCATTAATCATTGTTCACTTTCACTTAATGAGTTTATTCAACAATTTTTGAAATACATATTTATGGAGTTTTCTAAAACTCAAAGATTCAGAGTTTGAGTTGGGCTCAAATCTCAAAAATCAATCAAGTTTTTCACTTTTACAGTGTGGATAATGGCATAAACGCAATAGTTATTTTCTGACATCTAATGAGGCTGAATGTTGCATTTAGAACATTTAATCCCACACAGTAAAAAGTATCTTATTGCACTCATGAAAATACTGTTCTGTTATTGCATCATAAATGGAATAGGGAGTTCTTGTGTGTTTGTGTGCCTGTGCTTTTGCCTGCAAGGGACCTTGTGTGACATTATGTGATGTAACTTTCTTAAGTGCTCGAAAACAATTTTTTTGGGGCTCAGTTTGTGGCTGGTTTGACGCACCTTGGCTTAACATGTCTCAGAGTTCTTCCCTGGAGGTAAAAACTCATTTGTGACAACACTTAGAATAGAACTGTCAAACTCTTTCCTGCCCCGTTACATTCCAGAGCAGATCTCTTTTGGTTTGAACTGAACATTTTAAGCTTAGGATATTTTTCTTTTCTTTTGTTTTTTTTAGCACACCATGTCCAACCAGTTACACTTCACTCACACGGGATGTCTATTTGAAATCTAAATATAGACATATCACAGACTCTCTATTCAAGACCATAGAAGTGTTGAGTAATTGACCCTAAACTCAAACTGTATCTAACAATTACTGAATGAAGGCCATGTGAACACTGTCTGATCTATGTTGTACTATATGATATTTTTAAACCTTTTCATTAAATTGCACATGCAAAATAAGTCAGCTTAATAATGCTGTTGTGCTCATTCAAAATGCAGTGTATCTTATAATGGCAGTTGTCAGGCATTGATAAGTTTGACACCCAACATTGTCAAGCTGTAACCACATTCTGCATCAGCAACTGTCAGTTAATTACAGAGTATTTGGAAGCTGGAATGTTCCGTGACAGAAGCCAGTTTGGGAAGACAAAGGGTCACAAGAATCTGTGAGAATTTCTTGACTCTGCTGGGGAGGAAACAAAACAGTGGACATATATAGAGAGACAGTGACGAGGCAAGCAAATCAGTGCTGAAGCATCCAGTGAAATTTCACCTGCAAACACAGAGCTGCTTTGTTTCCTACAATTCCTCTTGACGGTAAGAAAACCTGCAAACTTTTGGATCACATCAAGTCTGCACAATTTTTAATAATCCTAGCTAGGAATGTGAATGATTAATCATTAATTGACTAATTACCGTTAGGAATTTGACTGATTAAAATGTATTAAAAATGTGCCTCATTTAATCTCATATCTTCTCTCTCTGGCGGAGCCATTTGTTAAATAAAGAAACTTGAATGAGAAAGGAAAGAAAAAAAAAAGAAAAAAGAAAATGACAAAAAAGAGAAACAAAATTGCATTTTGTATTGTATTAATTAGCATTTTCACTATTGGTTGGAAAGGACTGAAAATGCTCACAGCTTTATAACTAAATGTAGAAGGAAAAAACACTTGGGGTAATTTCTAAAAAAAAAAAAAAAAAAAAAAAAAAAAAAAAACTATAAAATATCCTAAAAATAAAAGCAAAATACTACAAAAAATGCGGAAAAAACATACCAATTTTTTTCCCCACACTGATAGCCTGCAGACATAAAATCTTGCAGAAGAGAGGCAATTTTTGCACACCTGTATACAAACAGGTAGGAGATAAAGTAATGTTTTACATATAATAATAAATAATAATGATATAATAATAATAATAATAATAATAATTGTTCATATTAGTTGGTCTGTCCATCTAATGCACATGGGTTAGTGATGGCCAGTAAGCTGTTTAGTCACAATGTAAATCCATCAAAAATAATAATTTCAATAATCAGGTAAAAATTTGTCCATCCATACATTTTCATAAACAGCTTTCAAAATGATATTATTAGAAGAGGAAAAGGAAAAAAGAAAAACCTTTAAATTTCCATTACATATTTTACATGAGAATATTTAGGCCATTCACTAGCCCATATTTATTGGGCTTCTTTTTTTTTTTTTTTCTTTGTAAAAAGTTTAAATTATGACTACTCTAACTGTGTCTCAGGTCTCTGTCAGCAGACCGCTAACATGTTCCGCTCCACACTATACTTGGCTGCATTTATCCTGCTGGAAGGTAAGAAGGCTTCAACTCTTTTGTTTTTGTTTTGTTTTTTTCACTTTACTTTATTGTATATATTTTGTTACATTATTGCAATGTTATCACAGTTATATATTTTGGTAGATTGAACAAATTTTTACATACTTATTTTCTATTGTCTTATAATTACTCTCTGCTTATATAAGTTTCTATTCTTGAATTGGAAGTATTTGTAATTGACCAATTCACAACAATATTTCTGATCCTGATTCTAAACTCTAACACAGCAACACTGACTTTATTCACATCCAATCACCAGGCAACATGTTTGGGCTCCAGGAAGTTATTGTGCCCTGTCAAGAAATAGTCAAATAACACTTGTCGTTTTTAACAAACAAAATTTAAGGTATTGATTAGTGAGCTTTGGGGGTGCTATAGCAGATTTTGTTACCTTTGGACAAAGGCTGACTAGCTGTTACCCCCATTTCCAGGGTTTATGCTAAGCTAAGCTAACCAACTGCTGACGCCAACTATATATTTAGCAGACATGAGAGTGGCATCAATTTTCTTATATACTCTTGGCAAGAGGCTGAACTGGATTGGTTCCTTGATTGGAACTTTTCAGATGCAAATTAGAAAATGACTTTTGAGAGATTTTGCTCTGTTTTTGGATTTGAGGGCCTTTAAAGCAACATAACATAAGATTTGATATTCACATTTGTTAAAGTGCAATGCACTTATATACTGCTGTCATAAATATGAATAATAATTAGGGCTGTCAAAGTTAACACGTTAATGCATGCGATTAATCTGGAAACAATAGATTAAAAAACGCTGATTAATTGTCACATGACTTATAAAACAGTTTGCAGTTCGCATGATTAATTCGTGTCATAACGATGACTTAGGTGTAAAGTCATTTTACTGTGTATTACAAATGTCCTGTGGCTCTGTTTTGTCCGCCCTAGTGTGAGTTGTCACCGCGTGAGGATTCGTAATTAAATATGGCTTTATCGGGGGAAGGGCCCTATTGCCCGACGTACATCCACTGCCCGGGTAGATCCGGTATAAAACTCACTGCAATCGGTGGTTTGATCACATACGAGAGTGGAAAACACTGTTAAACTCTTGGTTTGACAGTGTCAGTGACAGTGACAATCAGATTAGTTGTAACTCTGCGAGTGTTTCCTATGACAGACGTGGCCTGTCAGATGTACGGCAGCTTCAGGGGGACAATATTCTCCATTCGCAACAAGTGACCATAGACTGTATGGATGTGACTCGTTTATGAAAGTTGAGGTGTGCAGACGGATACATAGGCATTTATTTAATACACTAATCAAAATGTAGTGCTGATGTGAAAAAATAAACAACTGTGATGTGTTATTATTTTTCACTCAATCTTTGTAATATATTTGCATCCTTCAATACTATATAAGAAAGAATAGAAGAAAATACAAGTAATAGCCTATACAAGTATTATATATATATAATATGTAGTATTTTAACTATTGCGATTAATCGAGTTAATTTTTTCAGTCGTACGCCTTTTAAATACGCCTTTAAAAAATAACATCACTTTACTTATTACTCAATTACTTATCAAAAGTAATTAGGAACATTACTCATTATATATTACTAGATTACTTCGGCATGTTGTTGGCAGCCTTTTTATGCTTCAAATTTGAACTGCTAACTGTTAACTGTTAACATCCAACTGGTAACAGACAGAAAACAAAAATGACATGACTTCCACCTGTGGAAAGTATGCCTTTCCCTCATCCTCCATCCTTTGTTCAGGCTTTTGGCTAGCAGCTGATGTGACCCGCCCTGAGCTGTTGCATGTACACGTCAACATAGGATAGCCTCCCTAGGATGAAAAGAAACTGAGTAACTCAGTAATAATATTACAGTAATAAGTTACTGAGTAATGTATTATTGCCCAACACTGGTCTTGCCAAACAACAGTGTCATGTAAAATATGAGAAGTCACAATATGTCAAAGTAGCTAGTAATCTCACTAACAACAACCAAGTAAGATGGAATTTAATTGGCCTGTTCAAATGAACATGTCAGCCCTCAACACTCTGGATTCATGACATGTACAGCATGTGTTACTGTTTGGTCTTGGTTCACTAGTGTAAGAACACATATGTTGTGCACAAAGCATGTTTCTCCATATCTTCAGGTGCAGCTGCAACAAACCAGACATTCACCAGTTCTGGGGAGATGAACATCACCTCGTGCCCCATCACCTATTACGGACAGAAATATGACCGAGTTTATGTGAGTAATACAAGCTGTCATGTTTAAGATATACTGCAGCAAGTCTTTCCACTTACTGTCATGATAGTCCTTTTGTATCCACCTTCAGTGGAGATCATCTCTGCAGATTTAGAGAATATCAGGACCAGGCAACGCAGCATCACGCCAAAGAGTGTACTAGATCTGCTGGTTCACTGTGACGCAGTGTCACATTTTGCCTTGACCTGGCGTGAAAAGCACACACAAAATAATATATATGCAATGTCCAGTTAGACTTTCAAAATAAAGCTTGCTGAGAAACACTTTCATTTCAGTAGCAGTTTGGTTAGATTTAGGCAACAAAAGTACTTTGTTAGGTTTAGGAAAAGATCAAGGTTTGGGTTAAAATCACAACTTCCTTAAAACTATTTGCCTGACACGAGAATCAAATTCTCGTCTCCTATGTGAAGTCCTGTGTTTTACACGCCTATTCACCCCAGCCTCCCCTCTATATGGTCTTTTGTCCCTTTTTACAGTACTGCACCTTCATACAGCCTGTATTTTTCATGCCTATAGGTGAGGCACAATTTGACACCGGTAGGATATCCTCTAGTGGATCGGTGGGTCATGTCAGTGCAGCAGCTCCGTCAACCTTTGCTACTTTTCTCTTTTAATCTGCTACTTTTTTGGCTTTATTGCCAAAAGACACATCATCTGACAGAAATTCACTTGTGGGCAATGGAAAAAGGCAGCATGGGGTTCAAATTAAAGAGCAGCGGGCCAGCGGAGGAGTGGAGGAGAGTGGAAACAAGAGCGATGCTGCTTCTAGCTAATGTCTGGTCAGAAAAACTAAACGGACAAAATGGGATTAAGGCTGGCTCAATTGAAAACCACAGCCTGTTGTGCCCAGAGAGACCTGCCCCACAGCATTCTGGATTGGGCTGCTGCACCTGAAGGGACAGGTTGCGCTCCAAGCCAACAGGACGCAACACACAAGACTCCGGCATGGAGGACTTTGCATCTGTCTTTCACATCTGTGATGGCTGGTGCTTAAACACAGCCACAGTTGAGGAACAATGTTTCCCAGATGTCAAACTTTTTATGTGAAGATGTTGATGGTATTATCACCATCATGTTGCTGCTGTTTACATTCAGCTTAACACAAATTTTAAAAATGCACTACAGAATTGTTTCCTGGGTGTATATGTGTATATGTATACATGTATTTATTTTTGTATTATATTTTAAAATGAATTCACTGAATTATCTGTATATTTGTTTATTTTATATGTAGCATGACAGAGTTGCACCTGTAATTTTGTTGTACGACCTTGTGCTGTATAATGATAATAAATTACCTTGAATCCTTAAAAAACAAGTAAGTGCATTTGATCAGTCTTGCCATTGATCCTTAGATGCATGCAGTACTGCTGTATGCGATAAACTCTGTTTTTAGTTCCCAGTCCATAAATAAGAATATTTAGTATATGGGCAGGGTGTGGAGTGAAGCAAAAAAACGTAATGAACGGGATGTTCACATACTCAAGCCACAATGTAGTCTCTTTTATACCAAAGGGAGCAAATAAAAACACACAAAAAAAACATCATCACTCATGTTATAATATGATGTAAACTACATGTAGTAAACACTGTGATGGATGACTATAGGAAAACATTTTGAAAAGAATTCAGAAGATTCAGTTTTATGTCTGTTTTAATTCATAACCAAATCCAGGTTGTCACCTCCACAAGAAATGTCAGCAACACTTAAGCTGTTATGCGGAGACAGAAAGTGGCTTCAAAAAGAGAAAAAAATGTTTCAAAAATAATCATTGAAATTGAAACCATTAAATAAAAATCAACACAAATAAACCTTTTCAAGTTGAAACTATTCTTGTTACATTTATTTATTGGTTGTCTCTGTGATGTTTTAACAGGTGGCCTTCAATGCCAGCAGATTTGCAGTTTGCTTCAATGGCTTGTACAAACCTGGAATCAAAAATGACTGTATTGTGATGTCTGGAGGGACAGCTGACAGAGGCAACCTTGCAGTACTTACCAAAGAAATACCCACTGGCTCAGGGGTTCATAAACTTCTGCCAAACCTGAAGAATCCTGGGCAATGTGTCAATATAATACCTTTAAAAGACAGTCAGCAATCTCAAGTGAGTGTTTGTCAGTGTCAGTTATCACTGTATTACTGACAGTTTTTTTTTTTTTTTTTATGAAATAATACTTGGAATAGAAGACATTTCTAAAAAAAATAACCATTTATTAGTCTCTGTGTCTTGTCCATTTCTTGTCAGATTGAACAAGTTGAACTTGGAAACTTTGGGACACAAGCAATTCTGGCAATCAAGACATATTCTGGGTACACAAATGTTGATGTTGTAAGTATAAGTATATTTTTTAGAGAAATATTGATGATTTGTTACATTTATTTAATTTCTGAGAGTGTGATGAGAGTTAGTGGATAGTGAGGCAGATCAACAGGGAAACATCATCACCAGTAAGGGACCAGTATTTTATCATAGGAAAATTTCCCGCACACTGACAAAACAGTAGAGGAGGATCTTCTTCAGATTAAAAATAATTAATTTCATTTATAATTTATTTCATGTGCAAAAAGTGACAGAATGTGAAAAAATGTGATTAAAAAACATTTTTCTTACCATTCCTTTAATGAATTATATAGTTTTTGTGCATGTAAAAGCTCTTCATAGAGACACAAAGCCCAAATTTCAAGCAGACTGTTCCTGAACTTCCTGAAATATCTTGTGCGTAATCCAGCCTTTGTTCAATTACTTGGTGACATCACTATGGAGCACATTTGCATAGTACACTAGTTTAGAAAGGAATTTGGAATGGGCTTGGGGCCTTAAAGAGACAAGAGCTATAATGGAATGTTTCTGACACAAGGGGAACAGAGGTGCTATGGCCAGCATGGGAAAAATAATGTGCATGTAAACCTATTGTAGTTGAAACCTGAATTGAAAGGATGAGCATAGTTTGTTTTCAGTTACTTAGTTCAGTTTTGTGTTTTTCCAGAGTCTTTAATCTCGACATGAATGAATTAATCTGTTACGGTCTTAGACAGTTACAATGTCTTTTTGGCACTTTCTAGGAGGCAGATTCACAAGTCAATGGCGTAACAGTTTCTAAACAGAAATTTCAGACAAATGAAACAAATAAAGGTGTCATCACAGATGTGAGTGGATGCAGACTTGCAGGTGAGTAAATCCAGTGGTTTCCACTGCAATCTGTGGCCTCAAAAGAAAAATTGAAATATTGTAAATTGCCGTTGTTTAATTGGCTTAATGTTTAGAGTACCTACATAAACTTTTTTCCAACCCATAGGTGTTGTTTATAAGACAAATACGACAGTAAGGGACACAAACACCTGTTCGACTGTAACCTGTGATGTGAGTGGAGTAACTCATGCCGTCAGTGACTGTGGTCCCATGGAGCGTTGCCAGGGCAATGGGAGGTAAAAATCTCTCCCAAACATGAGAAAACTAAAACTTGATGATAACTTCAGGTCTCACCCTCCTTAAAGGGAAGTGCTGTATTTTTAGTACAAGATTGCTGACATTTGGTTGTACTTTTTTTCAACTAAGCTTGAGGATTGTGCAGTTTTTCATATGAAATTCAATCTAAATTAGTTTGACATGAAAAATATATACTGTTGGTTGCTTTAAATGCTTTGATAAAGCAGTTTGTACTGTGCCATCAAAATTGATGACATTTCTAGAGTTCTTCCAGGGATTTATTCTTTAACAAACACTGATGGTGTTATTTTCTGTTTGTATATGTCTCTCCCTGTCTCCTTCAGTTGCATCTTGAATGCCATGTGCACTGTGACCGGCCCCACTGTTATTAATTTCGCTGGCACAGTCCACTCTGTCCCGGACAGGTGTGGGTACAGTCTACTGAAGCCCTCGTCAATCCCAGGCTTCCAGGTGCTGGGTGTTTTCCAGGAAAGACGCCGTAAAGATGTTAGTTTTTTGGATCGTGTGATACTGCAGCTGGACAAGGCAGGTGTTCAGATTTCCCTGGAACAAGGCGGCAGAGTTCAGGTAAGTTACCCACGGTCAAAATAGCTCTAGTTAATTTGTAAGTTAGTGTGTCAAGTAGGGCTACGTATTCCTACATACTCGATACCTTTAAGGCAGGGATCTTCAACTGGCGGGCCTCATCCAGCCTGCCAAAATTTCCAGTCTGGCCTGCAGAATGGCCAGTGATGAAAGTATTAAGCATTGTGTTTCTGCCAAAAGAACATTTTCTACTACTGTAGCGTCACATTAAAAGCATTTAACTTGCTAAATAAATGTTGACTTTGATTTTGAAGTAATTAGGAGACTTGGATTACACCGGACAAGCCTTATGGAGGCATTTGACATTGTTTTTTTCTTTTTTTTTACATTTGAAATCTGGTCACCATTCACCATTTAATTGTTTTTTGAGATTCTGCAATGCTGCTGTTTTCATGTGAAACTTCAGCAGTGTTTTGTGGTCAGTGGGAGCTATGTGATGTAACTATTATAAAACTTAAATACCTAGAAATCTTGTACAGACAACAGCTATTGCTTAATTTTTGACCACATTTGGAACCCTAAGAGGATAAAAGAAAATAGAGTTCTGCCATGACAAGAAACAGAAGACTTATACACTATTGGAAATGCATGTGTGTGTATATTTCCAACACACCTTAGTGGTACCACATAAGGCCATTTATAAAATGGATGCAGCGTATTTCTTCCATTACTGGGGACCACAGTACTCTCTGATGAGAAGCTCCATTTGTTCCAGAAAAATGTTGAAAGCTTTTACTTGTATTGGTTGATATCTGCCTCTGCTGAGAACAGTGTCTTTGTGTATGTTTGATATTGTTGTGTGTCCTCTGTCACTTTGCTCCTCTGCTGGGATGAAGCTGAATGACAAAGTGCTGACGCTCAACAACACAGCTCAGGTGGTCCACGGTGTGGAGCTCTCCAGGGACCAGACAGGGGTGACTGCTAAGATGTCAACCGCTAACCAGACAGTTTTTGTAGTCTTTGATGGCTACACAGCACTCATCCACATGACAGGTACACAACGATTAAACCCTACATGCAATCAAAAAGCGGTGAGTCAGTCATTCTCATCCATCCATCCATCCATTTTCTGTAACCGCTTATCCGTGAGGGTGGTGGGGGGCTGGAGCCTATCCCAGCTGACATTGGGCGAGAGGCGGGGTACACCCTGGACAAGTCGCCAGTTCATCGCAGGGCCGACACATAGAGACAGACAACCACTCACACTCACATTCACACCTACGACCAATTTAGAGTCACCAATTAAACCTATTATGCTGCATGTCTTTGGACTGTGGGAGGAAGCCGGAGTACCCGGAGAGAACCCACGCAGACACGAGGAGAACATGCAAACTCTGCTGTGCGGCAGCAGTGCTAACCACTGCGCCATCGTGCCGCCCAGTCATTCTCATATTTCTCATAGATAGAATATGAGCCCACAGGTTTTGTAGAGTAATTGTTTTCCTGAACAATGGCAGCTTTCTTCTTCCAGATGAAAAAAAAATGACATCAGAGGCCCAGCACACCCTCACAGGTGTTTTCATTATGCTGGCTGATTAGGCCTCAGGTTGAAAGCGAGCCAAGCTATGCTGGGAATTTGCAGTGGCATCAGATTTCTCAAGCTCTTACAGGTATAACAAAGAGTGCTAGAGAGATGTCAGTCAAGCATAGTCTTTACACACCCATACAGTCCTGAGAGAAATTCAATTATGCAAAACAGGTAACATCAATAGGCCTTTTTCAAAACAGCTATTTTGCCATGAAATTGTAGGGTGAACACAGGTTTTTACCAATGATACTAATTAAGGTTCCATTCTATTCAGGTCAAACAGAGTCAGGGTGCTGCTGGTGTGCATGTTGGCTCACTGGAAAGGCTTTTCTACACTAAATGGAATGGGATCTTAATAAGAATCATTGGTAAAACCTGTGTTTATTAATAATAATATCAGCAATAAACTTTATTTATATAACACTGTTTTTACAAGAAATGCAGCCTAAAGTGCTTTACAACAAAGAAATTACATTAATCAAAAAGACATAGAATGAACATAATAAAACACACATGTAAAAATAAGATAAGATGAGAGTCAAATACATCTCCACATGGATAAAACTAAAAAAAAATAAAAAAAAAAAAATAAATAAAAAAGTAGAATGCATAGAGAACATAACATAACAATGCATAACATACTTACCCTACTATTTCGTATAAATGTGTTTGCCATGAAAAATGACTATATATAAGTGTTAATCAAGGATATGCATGATCTTTCAACTCAACAAAAAATAATCAATTGTCAGTTTAAATTGTAGGATAGTTAGTAGGTAGGTAGTAGGTGGTAGTAGGGAAATTTGGTTTTACCACACATACCAAACAACTAATCAAATGCGCACAAGGTCAGACAACCAGCAATCAAGAGACAAATAGATTTAATAAAAACAGCTACAATGGTCATTGTAAACATCAGAACAAAAAGCTTTAAAATCTGAAATCCTGAATCAATCCTGAACCAGTCCTGATATTTGTTCTGCCAAGATTTGTGCCTACATATGGAATATCTAAGGTTAAATGGTTATTTGATCATATGCCCAACACTGGAGCCCCCCAGGGCTGTGTGTTCAGCCCCCTCCTGTTCATGCTGTACACCCATGACCGCAGCCCCCGACATGGAGAAATCTATTGTGAAGTTTGCAGATGACACCACCATCATTGTCTGGATTTCAAACAACAGTGAGACGTCTTATTGGGAGGAAATCAACAGTCTTGCAGAGTGGTGCACAGAAAACAACCTACTGCTCAACAGCAGCAAAACCAAGGAGCTCATTGTTAGGGAAAGGAGGCAAAGACGCACACCCCTGTCTACATCAATGCAGCTGAGATGGAGCATGTGAACAGCTGAGCCTGAGTTGGAGTGGATTAGATGCATATAAAATTGTGTGCATTGTCTGCATAACGTTGAAAAAAATGAAGAATAATGTTATGAATATATGATGTGAATAATATATAACTGATTGCATACTGATTATTTCAATTTGATTTCACATTGAAACTGATTATATTATCATTAAAAGCTGCTATTGCACTTGAATATAGGGCGGAGCCTTATGTCATTATTTAGGAAGGTAGATGCATGACTGATGGGCTACAGATAAGTACATTTTCATTACCACCAAATGAATTGCAAAACATTAACACCAGACTTTTTTTTGTACTTAATCATACTGTTAAAATACAAGACCATTTTTATGGTAAATGTTTGTGTTGATTCTCTGAACTAAGGAGGTGGACACAATACTTTAAATATTGATGCGTTCACCTACTGGGAGGCCTTACCTCATGTTAAAATCACCGAATGACAGTTTTTTTATTAGTGTTTAAAAAAGTTTAGTGTTTAAAAGTTCATTTTTGACCATATTATTTGCACTGTTTTGTTGATGCAGTTTACATTCAACCTGATGCAAATTTAAAAAATGCACCACAGAACTATTTCCTGGGTGTAGCATTAAGGAATTATAACTCTCCTTTAGTTGTTCAACCCCTGTGTTGTCTAATGACAATAAATAACCTTTATACCTTGTTAATTAATCTGTCAAATGGTCTCTTCTGAAACTGGCCAGGGCCAAGTGGAGCAGCCATGGATGGTTTGTGCAGCATTTCTGGAAGGTCATTTAGTGAAGAGAAGATCTCTGAACACAGTGCCATCAGGTAAGACCTTAAACACAATGTCTAATTGACTGCTACTGCTCATTTGAATGAATGCTTTCACACATTCTGAAGTTATACAGCCTGTTCACACTCACAACAGCTCAAATACAGCAGCTTGGTCAGTGATCCTGTGCTTCAAACTATGATACTAAACTGTACATACCCCAGTGGCATCACTTCTGGACCTAACGTTACGCTTTAATGTGCCATCAAAGTCAGGTGACGTAGTTAAGAGTCCGTGTTTGGAGGAAGTAGGATGAATCAAACAAGGGTACCTACAGAATCATAGTTTGAAGTGCAGGGCCTATGACCATGCTGCCGTATCTGTAGAGTTGGGAGTGAGAACATGTTGGGTTACAGCATTACGTTATTGAACAGTCTTTGATTTTTTGCTGTTTGTTGCCCCATAGCTGTGACATACAGTATGATGATGATGCTGACAGTACAATCAACCCCAACACCACAGCTGAATGGTAAAGACAAAAAACCTCTCTTTAATTAATTTAGTAAAAACTCCACTCTTCTAATCAGGGACAAGGGATCTCCTGAACCTCCATTATCTTGTTTCTTCTAATAATCATTTGCTTTATTACAGGTGTAATATCATGGAGCAGGCTCCCTTCACTGCTTGCAACAAGCATTTCACTGCAGAGCCCTTCATATCTGCCTGCATACGCACTTTGCACAAATACCCTGCAGTGGATGGTCTCAAGTGCCAGTTCCTGCGGCCTATGCTAGGGCCTGCAGCCACCACAGCAATGTCACTGTGGAGAACTGGAGGTCAAAGACCAGCTGCTGTAAGGCTGTCTTTCAGTATTTTCACTTATGTTTGATATGAACTCCTAAATTGTGCTTAATAAAAAGACACACATTTTAAGCAGCTTCTTCACCATCTTAAGTTTTGTTGCTCTTTTTATTTACCTTTAGGTTCAATAGTGTTTCTAAGAATTTTATCAAGTTACTTTTGCTTAAAAATTGGCACATGTATATATATATATCTATATACATATATATAGATAGATATATAGATATATGATGGATGATTTAGACAAATTACCCCTTCAAAATGCCATTGGACCCATGCAAACAATTAGAATAATTTAAAATTTAAAAAATAATAATAAAAATACAATTTTAGGGTCAAAATAAATTGTTCTGGCTAAGTTGATTCATCAGTCCTGTAGCATTAATATTATTTATTAGTAAAGATTTCAGTTTCCATAGTCTTGTTGAAGTACAGCAGCATCCACATGGATTAAATGAGTGCTAACCAAACATTTGATTAGCACCTGTGTGGAATTAATTGGCCCTTCCTAAGCTATTTTTTCTCTGTGCTCCAATAACAGTTGAGCAAGCTGGGTACCCGGCAGAACCTCAGTCAGCTTTTCGTTTCTACATCAAACGTTAGCTAGCTAGTTACGTCTGATTGCTAATGTTAGCAAAATGCTAGGCATCTAGCTAGTTAATTTACATCAATCACTAGCTATTCAGTTATGTTTAATAGCTAAAGTTGGCAAAATGCTACCTAACAAGCTAGCTAATCTACATTAATCATTAGCTGGCTAGTTATATCTGATAGCTAATGTTAGAAAATACTAGTTCATTAGCAAGCTAATCTACAGCAAGCACTGGCTAGCTATTTAGTTAGCATTTTGCTAACATTAGCTAACTTAAGATATGACTGGCTTTTACAGGTCCCCCCATCTTAGAACTATCTTCAAAATGTAGTTGTCTTTTCAACATAGACGAGTCTAGCACATCGCAAATCTAAGTACAGGAAACAAGAAAAAACAAAGTGGGACAAGGAAGGGTCAATTGAAAACTCAGTTATTCCCAGATAACCTGGTTCATCATATTCGAATTGGATGCCATTGGTTTTCTTATCAGCTGCTTTTTTAAAAATCTTTATTCCTTCATATGTCTGTCTGTTTGTGTATTTGCAGCCACTGCCCCTCAGGCCCTCTGTCAGGGCAGGTTCTGCAGTGCTCATGAGTTCTGTGGTGAGAATAGTAATGGTAGGGAACCCCGCTGCCACTGTCGGGCCATTTTTGCCTCCGAGTACAGATCACAGAGCACTTTTGGTAAGTGAGCTACAACACAGAAAAATAACAATTGTTTCAACTTTTATTAGAGGCTGGAGGGATTTCTCTGGAGGAGAGTTGTTAAAGATTTATGGAGTAATTATGGGACATCCATGGAGCTCACATCAAGGATTAGAACAAAATATTTGGCCAATACTTTAAAAAAAAGTACTATATTTAAACTTTAATTGTCACAGCTCTCTTCTGAGGTGGACCCAAAAATACAGAGACACAGATGAATGAATTGAAAGACTTTAATAAACTTACTGGGGAAAGGCAAGGAACACAAAATAACAAAGGTCAGCTGGAGAGATCAGGGTATAAAAAGCAAGAGTCCAAAAATTACAAAAAATAATCCAGAACAACTATAAAAACACAGGAAACACTCGGGAGGAGACACAGACGACCTGACAACTGAAAAAGGGACCACGAACTGACAAAAAATACACAGAGCTAATTGGGGGAAGGTGCAAACGATCAAGGACAGGTAACCATACAAAGATAGGAAGTGAAGACAACAAAGACACAGAAGGGAACATATAACAATATGAAACAGGATGTGACCAGATAATCCCATGACCGTGACATGAATGGCATGAAATTCAGCTTTTGTTTCACCCCTGCCTACTTGCGGCATCCAGGGCGTGTCCAAAGAAAATACCAGCACTTCAAAGTCAACACAGCGTAGCTTACTGACTATACTCTTGATGCATAAAGACTATTTTTATTAAAAAAAAAAAGCATTTGAAAATGTAAATGACAGTTGACAGGGCATAAAATGATCAAATCAAAACTTGATAGTCTAATCATCAGTGCAAAAGAAAAAAAAAGTTTAAATAAAATTGTGGCCTTAAAATCAAAAGTCACCCTGACAACACTTATATTAAACTGAAACAATGTAAAGTAATAAGGAACTTAAACAGACTAGAAAAGAGCTAATGTTTTTCAGTATTGAATGTGTTCATATTCCTTCTCTTTGCTGTTGTAACCTGTTTAGAAACAAGCTGAATGAATATAATGTTTTGTAATTGGGTGTTCAGGAGAGCCGACGGTCTGCGCTCAGAAGTCTGCTACGTAACTCTGGCTAATTGTCTCTTGGAGGACGAAGGCATCGACTACTCTGTCTTACACCTCAATGACGAGACCTGCAAAGGTGAAATGGACAATCTGACCCACATGGTTACGTTCAACTTTGAGAGTAACGCTTGTGGTGCAGTGGTTTTGGTGGGTACCTGTCAGTTAGAATCTAAAAATGAATTAATTTTTAGGTGCACTGAATGAGCAGTAATAAAATCTGTGTCCATATGATCATTTAGGCAAACAATAGCCAAATAATCTACAAGAACACCATAATGACATGGAACATCTCCAACTTTGGCCTAATCAACCGTCATGAGCCAGTGCATATTGATTTCTCCTGTTATTACAGTCAACCAGACATCAAGAACATGGCCATCAGAGTCAAAGACAGGTGTGTGGTGCGTATATAGCCCTGTATGTAGTTTCACAGTTGTTACCAAGGGAAGGCTGACTGTGTCTTTGCTTTCCAGCTCTGTGGTTTCCAACAGATTACTTCTGGAGCATGGAATTACACTCTGTCCATGAAGGCTTACAGCAACCCAGACCGCACAGAAGTCATCGAGTCAAACACTGAAATTAAACTGGATGAGACAATCTGGGTGGAGCTGAAGACGGATGGGTTGGATGAAAACATGATCCATTTGGTGACTCGCTCATGCTGGGCAACTGATCAGCCTTCACCAAATGCAAGCCTGAGATACGACCTCATCATCAACGGGTGAGATATACAGAGAAGCTAATGGCGATTTACTCTGTCTTTGCTGGCTGGTTCCTGTCATGTTTGTTTTCTTGTTTTTGAGCAGCTGCCCTAACCCTACTGACCAGACAGTGAAGGTGGAGGGCAATGGACTGGGAACGTCCAACTACTTCTCTTTCAACATGTTCCAGTTCTCTGGCAAGACTGGTAACGTCTACTTGCACTGCAGAGTGGAGCTATGTGTCCAGCAGGATAGCAACTGTGCACCGGTATGCCCAGTCCCTGAATAAAGTCACATAATGAACAAATAAACTTAAAAAACATTAAGAATATAAGCAAAATATCTTCTTATTGAGTGTTAGTCACTGTTTGTTGACTCAACCCTAAAACTGAATCTCTCTGTCCTCTAACTACCTCCCAGAGGTGCAGCCAAGCTGAGAGAAGGCGCAGATCTATCATGCCAAAATATGAGGATGAAACCACTGCCTTCATCACCATGGGCTGGAATTATTAGGTAAATGTAACTCTCCTGCTGATTGATGACATCAGTGCAGAATTCCAGATAATTGATGTACCATGAAAATCATGCATTCTGTTTTTCACTTTGTAACGCTGCTGTTTTTAGATATTCCAGTGGATTTTGAATAGTTTATTTAGTTAAAGGAGTAGGTGAATGGTACCAACCCATAAATAAATACTTAAAGGCATAATATGTAACATTTTCTTAAAAAAAAATGTATAGACTCATATAAACATAACCCTGGTCATCACTTATGACCAACTAAAAATGTGTGGTGGTGGCTGTATCTGCCCTCTGTCTGTGTTTTCTTATTAGGGGCCAGGCAGCCTAAGCTGCCAGGACCCAATTGTTTTCCTCAATGTTCTTCTTTCTTTCTTCTTCTTCTTCCAAGGAAATCCTACTTCCCATGTTCGAAAAATGACCAAACTTTGCACAAAGGTCCAGTCCCATGTCAGATTGCCTCAGCTGCAAAAACAGGCCTGATGGTGGCGCTACAGCAAGCCTCTAAAATTCAAAATTTTGAAAATTCACAACAAATCAACCATATGTGCTACAGATTTACAACTTTCACCACAATGTAGCCCCAATACTGAAGAAACTTTTGTACATTTAAATGTATTGCAAATTATGAAGTCCATCACTCTGTTTTTTTCAAAAAACTGTAAAACTTATTTAACCTATCTCCTCCCACAATTTTTGCTCATTGACACCAAACTTGCTACAGAGCATCTTCAGACTGTCCTACATAAACGATCCACACAGATTTTTGATTTATCAAAAATTGAGCCTACAGTGCATCAAAATGTTTGACTGTAAACGGTATTATAAACATATACTTGCAAATTCTTGCTAAATACATTTTCAATGTTCATTTAAAAAAATGACAAAATTTTGGAGTCATGGTAGATGTTTGGAAAATATCAGAATTTTATCTCAAAAACTGAATTTTTACAGCATTTTGAATTTCGCTCTCATGTGAACAATTGGAGTCAATGCAAAAATGTCATTTTTAAACATCAGTTTTTCACTTATGGAGCCAAAAAAAGCCAAAAAAAAAAACAAATGACCAACATCTCCATGCTGTCTAGATGCAATTTGTGTATTTTGGGATTTTTGTCTTAATAACTGAATTTTTGACAGCCTTTGAAATCTGCCTTTACAGCTAACAGCTGCTGTCTTGCACACAGGTGGCTTAGTCAATTTGTGAAGCTACAAGTGGTGTTTCCATTTGCCAATTAGCTCAGTGAGATAGAGGATGGTTCTTGGTGTTGAAGGTTGTGAATTCAAGCCTGAGCTCATGCAACATTTCCATATGAGAAATCTGTCCAAACTTTTCACAAAGGTCCAGTCCCATGCCAGATGTCCTCAACTGGAAACACAAGACAATAGTCCTGATGGTGGTGCTACAGCAAGCCTCTAAATTTCAAAACTTTGAAAATTCATAACAAATCAACCATATGTGTACAGCTTTAGAACTTTCACTTTGAAATTTGCTTTTCCATGGCATGGATGGCTGCTGCCTGGCACCCTGATGCTTGGCTTAGTCAATTTGTGAAGCCACATATGAATTGTCACTTGCCAATTAGCTCAGTGAGATAGATCTATAATTTTTTCATTATTTTGCTGTGCTGGGGCCATTTGGAACCAGCCCAAAACACTGGTATTTGATGTCCTGACATCTTTCTGGTGTGTTTACGAATGGACAGATCCTACTGATTCTACCTTTAATCTTTCAGTTCATCTGAAAAGTTAAAAATAAAGTTTGAGATACATGGTTTTGTTTAGACAGCAGTTGAGATGAGAGAGTTCAGTTGTAGTGAGTTTTTATGATTACGTTGAAGCTCTTGTTCCAAAACTTTCACTGGATTGAACTTTTCAAAGTGCGTGTGAGCTTCTCTCATTCTTTCTCTCTAAATTAGGATGTTCCTGTAGCTAGAGAGTTTGTCTGATCTTTTAAATATACATGTAAATAGTTTGCTTGAGCTCCTCTTTCACTCTTAAACTATGGATCTCGAGAGTACTATGCCTGTAAAAGAATAAATTCTTGTAAATGTCTAAATATTTATGTGCAATCTTCTCCCTAACGTTAGTTTTTTCCTTACTTTTTTCTTACTTTATTATTGATTTTTTACTTACATATATGATGGCCCTGTAATGAGTTTGTGATTATTTGACTAAAGATTTCTCTATCTACTTTTTATATGGCTTAAGGTGATTTCTCCCTTGCTTGCTGCAACCAACACAAGCTTGATGCAAATGATCGTGTGATGACAACATCAATATGCAAATGAAAGTTGATGTAATATGGGACTTTTAGCATTCCCATTCTATCCCATTGTGTCTCATTCCAGAGATACACATCAATGCTTCCCCTCCATTGACTTGGGGTGGGGCAGCCCCTGGCCTAAATCCAACCCTCTCAACATATGTACCATGACCATGTGATCAAGTAGTAGGACATTGCTAAAAGAGCATTCATGTTTACAAGGGCATGCAAATGTTAAAAAGAAATGCAGCATGTCATTGTGATCATCATTTTTTCCGATTTCAGTGAAGACCCTAAAAATCATGCAAACAAAGACAGCGTCATAGGTCTCACCAAAGTATCCACTATGTTGGCTATATCAACATTTTCTCAAACATCAACTAAATAACTAATCACCAAAATGAGTCAAGCCATGTTTCAGTTCACGGCTGATTTGCAGAGACATGTATGTATTAACAACTATTACTTGGATTTGGTTTTCTTCTTAGGTTTCCATGGAGATTTGGACTGGCCAACGAGCTCGAGATCCAAAAGGATTCCTGTTCTGGCTTTGTGCTGATGAAGAGTCTGGGATCAGTAATCTAATTTCTAATCTAATCTGTGAATCTATGCCAGCATATATATTTGGAATAACCAGACGTACACAGTGATCTTTTTCTTGCCTTAAATGAGTTGGGTCTTGTTTTGGGTTTCGTGGGTTGTTTCCCCTGAGATGGTGAAAATGATTTATGGAGTATCAATTAGCAGTGTCTGACACAGGCAAACCCATTGGCTAGTGCCTGAAAGAAAATAAAGCACCAGCCAATACTTCATAATTGAGCCCATAAGAATATGTACTGTAAGACATTTGTTTTATGTTTCAGTGGAATGTGTAATTTCCTCAGTGATTAGCTGATTAAAGACAAAACAGACATGCAAAGTTGATTTTAGAGGGTTCTGTAAAGATGCATATCAATGAGAGGGATGATGACAACTCCTGGTTTTGCTGTGATTTTTGGAACCAAAAAATAACTGTATTTTCAGGGCTTTTCTGCTATTTGCCAGCATTCATTTGACCAGGTTTGGATGCAAGTTCTTGCAAACCGTGTGGGAATTGTTTAACATTCTACCTATATTATGAGGGTGTACAATCAATAAAAAGCAGAAATGCATGGGAGTATAACATGATCTTTATGTTTTTTTTTATTATATACACTTGTAACTCAATCACAGACCAATTCTTCCTGTTGCATCCTTAAAGTCATTTATATCCAGTATGTGAGGTTGTGTATGTAAGGCAGAGCCAGTCAGCCCTAAATGTACACTATGCAAAGGCCCCGCATCCCCCTCGTATCAAAGCAGGTGTCAATGTTTACAAGTTTTATGAGAGAATGAAGCAGAATTAAAGAGAAAATAACATTGTGAGAGTGAAAAAGGGTGAACAGTAATCAGGTAAATGCTATGTGGTCAATTCCCACATAACCATAAACATATGCCCATATGGTGACTAGGATGGCTGAATTTTCCCTTCCACCTCTCTCTTGCCTCTTTGCTGTACTGGGTCAGCCCCCAGCGCCATGGAATAGATTGAGAGATTCATCTGAAGCATACATTACATACATACATACTGCATACTCAGGCTAGGCCCAGACACTACAATGACTGAATGATTGTATCACACGTGCATTTTGATATAAGACTGCATTCTTGAAATATGGAATACTGTATGTTTTATAATAGGTGTCTGCAAAAATATGTCTTTTATTGCATTAATGTGTACAAGGTTGTTGCAGGAACACAAGAGTAAAAGTCACCTATGTTTTTAGATTTACTGTTGGTACAGTCCATCTGTTCCAACCTTTACATGTACCCAAAATCTCTGGATGAAGTTGAGAAAGACTAATGGAAAACCTCAAAACAGATGCAAAACTGATCTTAAAGTCCAAGGGACAATAGTTTCAAGTACCACCATTGTCCCCTTGCTTGTGTGGGTTTCCTCTGGAGAATGGACCATGCATTTTTGGTGGTACATGAAAACCTGAGGACCCAGTCAGTAAACCTGACCGAGGCACAGGCCCAGAACTAGAGTTGGTCCCCAGGTGCTGATCAGTGGATGCCTATTGCTCCTAGATGGGCCAACTGCAGAGACCGGGGGTGTTCACCCTATAGTTCGGTTCATTTGGTCTGGTCCAAAAGAAAAGTTTTACAGACTGGACAGGTAATTCGTTGATTAGACAGTTTTGGTAATTGTCATCCTGCATCGTCAGTGCATCATCAGGACCCACTTGAGAAATAAGATTCTGATGATTAACTGGATATTTAGAAATGTCCAGTTGAAAGCATTATTAAGCAAATCACTGCATGTTATGAATAATAACTAAAAGATAGAGACAGGATGGAAAGGAGGCATGCTGTAGCTTACAGTACACTGCGCACCTGTGTGTGACAGCCACCTTGCTGACCTGCAGTGGCTCGTATGTGTGTAATGTCCACACAGAGACAGCACGCTGCAGCTAGGGATGTCTGGATACCACTTTTTCATGTCTGATACCAATATTGATATTGCAACATTGAGTATCTGTCAATACTGTCACTGATATGATGCCATTTTTTCCTTCTCTTAAACAACTAAACTGTTAATAAAGCCTTTAATGTGTTAATACCCGTTAATGGATACACCTTTTTTAACCTGCCCTCTAAAAACATGCCCAAACTGTGAAAAAATATTCCAGTCCCCCAAATGAAGGAATACATAGCTCACAGCATGACTCAGTTATGCAATACTGGTGCTTCTTATTTAAACTTTTTCACAAAAAGAATTTTTAGCAGCATTTTTCATTGGTCAGCACCATTCAGACATTTAAAATGAACATAAATTTTATCTGTTACTTGTTTTACTTAGTTATATTTCTCTCTATATGGCATGTTGCTCAAAGTTTATTCAAGTATTTATCTGATAGCTTAGGCTAATGGATCATAACAGATTATACTCCCCCAGCAGACAGACTAATAAAGATTGCAATGAAGATACGGCGGAGTCCAGTCCTGAAGTATGACAGAATCTTAGAGGAGGGACAAAAGAGCTACATAAGTTATATAGCTACTGAACTTTGGTCAAAATGCTGCCAGAACTCAGCAGCGCTCCCTCTCTCTGGTGATGGATCCCTTGGAGGGAAATGAACTCTGCTTTCCACAGCTCTTTAACACGTCCTGCAGGAGGACAACACAGCCTCGATTTGAGGCTATGCTGACTTACATTCTGCTGTCCTCCATCTCTTTGATCACTACAGCTCTTAACCTGCTGGTCATCATCTCTATCTCCCACTTCAAGTAGCCAAATATTTAATTACATTATAAAACTGGTAGATAGTAAAAAGTATAAAACTGAGGAAAACTAATTTTTCCAACAATGTTTTTGTTTTTGAGATTTTGCTCTGTCTGATTTTATTTTAATGATAACTGATACAAACAGTAATGATAAATATATTGCTGGTCTTCTTCCCAGGCAGCTCCACACCCCCTCCAATCTCCTCCTCCTCTCTCTGGCTGTCTCAGATTTCTTCGTGGGCCTCCTCATGTTTTTTCAAATTATGCTCATAGACGGCTGTTGGCTCTTCGGTGACCTCATGTGTGTTGTTTATAATGTTTTGGACTATATTATTACCTCTGCCTCAGTAGGAACCATGGTGCTTATATCAGTTGACCGCTATGTAGCCATCTGTGACCCTCTGCATTATTCAACCAAAGTCACTGTGAGAGGAGTCACAATCTGTACTTGCATTTGTTGGGTCTGTTCTGTTCTATATAACAGCCTCATAATGAACGATAACCTGAAACAACCAGGAAGGCATAATTCCTGCTCTGGCGAGTGTGTGATTGTTATTGATTATGTTGCAGGACTTGCAGATCTTCTTTTCACCTTTGTTGGTCCTGTCACTGTCATCATAGTTTTGTATATGAGAGTATTTGTGGTGGCTGTGTCTCAGGCTCGTGCCATGCGGTCTCATATTGCAGCTGTCACAGTCCAGTGTTCAGCGAGTGTGACTGCTAAGAAATCTGAAATGAAAGCAGCCAAGACACTTGGTGTTGTTATTGTTGTGTTTCTTTTATGCCTCTGCCCATATTTTTGTGTCACACTTACAGGTGAAGAGACCTCAATCAACCCTTCATCTGCTGCATTTGTAATATATATGTTCTATTTTAACTCTTGTCTAAACCCTGTGATCTATGCCTTTTTCTATCCATGGTTTAGAAAATCTGTTAAACTCATTGTTACATTTCAAATACTGCAGCCTGACTCCTGTGAGACCAACATACTGTAAAAACACACTGTGGAGAGACTGAAATTTGGGCTTTTCTGTGTTAAAGGAAAAGCGTTTCAACATGTACATGTTGAGCCAACAATGACTTAAATTCATAAGTTGATTACATGAGGTTCTACAAAACTGTATATCAATTTTGCAAGGGAAGGTGACAGCACCTTTACACTGTCCCTCCATGTCTTGAGTTTTGTTGTGATTGCTGGCACTCAAAAAGGACTACTTTCTTACTGATAAAAGGATCACTGCTCTCTCATATCTGCCCAGGAAGGCTATGCTAGCAGTCAGTTATCTTGTGACCTTAAACACACCAAGTAATGTTGCATGTTTTATTTACCTTTGTTAAAATATGGTATCATGAATAAAATGCACAAACGTGTTGGGCTTTGTCAGTTTTTAGTTTTGTACAACATTATTATCGCAAAGATGACACAGAGCAAGGGTGGAACAGGGACACAAACATGTAAGGTGTAAAGAAAGTTGAAAAAAGTGTGACAATATCATCCAACCATGTGAAGGCCTATGAGTATATCCTTAAATAATTAGGTTCATGTAATATACTGAATAAGATACATACACATTAAGCAGTAATATAGTAGTAATAAGGTTTTTTTGTAGTCTGAGTATGTCTTCAATGTCCAATAATGTCCTCTCATTAAAACACACCCTCAAGCTGCTGCAGTGAGGTCTTGCCTGCCCTAGTTACTGAATCAGTCACAATTTACTCTTTTTTTTTTTACTGTAGTTGTACCTTTGTGCAACTCTATGAGATTTCAGACTCATAGAGCAGTGATGTAATGTGAGGTTCTTGCAACAGATCCTGGCATTTGATTAGAATTCTTTGCTCAATGTAGTTGACTCATAAGATCATGAGAGAAGTACACAGCAGTAGGAATTGTGAAGGAGAGTTAGGAGGATTAAAAAAAATCTTTGGATTTAGACAATTCACACAAGTCACCCAAACTGATGTGGAAAAAAATCATGATTTTTGCATGTTTTTTTTTGCATATAGAACACTACTGGGAAGCCACAGAATGTCATTAAAAAACAAAACAAAACAAAACGTAATGCTTAATGTGACATAATAAAGAGAAAAGAGCCTAACGAACAACATACTCAACCCAGGAGTTTGTCAGCTCACTCAGTTACTTTTGAGTTCACCTTCAGTTGTGTTCATTCACACGTATCGCGTAGCTTTGCTGACTGCCAAGAGGTCCAGGCGGAGCTGAGATGCAGAGCCAACAAACAGCTGCTCAGAGCAAAAAACACCGGAAAAATACAGGAGTCACTGTGATGCCAGCTGCTTTACTGTCAGGAGAGGAGCTCAGGGTGTATGTTTCAAATTTTGGGGGTTAAAAAGAGGATTTATCATCACTCCTGATTCAACCTTGTGCAGCAACAAGCTCTCAACAGTTGCAGCCACCCTTAGTGAAATGGCCACCCCCATCCCCACCCCCATGACTTGATCACATACTACAAATCACACTCTCAATAGCCAAAACCCCAACTATGCAAACATTATCAATACAGGTGGCAGTAATATCAGAACTCTTAACAGTGAAAAGGTAACTCAACCCACCTGAAATCAACCAATCAGCTGCTGAATTAACCATCAATCCACAGGAAGTGCTGTAGCCCAGAAAGCGGTTGAGTATCTGGGTTATGTCATTGGTTTTGGCAAGATAAAACTGCAAGTTGGGAAGGTGGAAGCCATCCAGGCCTTTCCTGTTCCTTCCACTAAGAAGAAGGTTGAAGACTTTCATGGGCCTTGTGGGTTGGTACAGGAAGTCTGTTCTCCATTTTGCAGAGTGTTCAGTGGTGCTCAACAACCTCACAAGAGCCTCAGCACCCAACAAAGTGCGCTGGGCCAAGGAGTGTGACAGAGCTTTCAGGGACTTCAAAGATTCCATCTGCCCCCATTCAGTCCTCTACAGTCCTGACTCTGGAGTTGGTCTTGGTGGGGTGCTATTGCAGGAATTTAAATTGTTGCATGTATTACTGATGTGTTTGATATATTAAAGTTGCCTCTCAGCTGGACTTGTTTGAAGGCCAGCCCTGAAAGATGAACATATACTTTGTTTGGCTAATGTGGTTAGCTCAACAAAATATGCTCATAGTAGTATAACCTTAGTCAAAATGATGATTGATTGAAGCCTATGCTAACTGTTGCTGGAGTGTGCAAGAATATTTAAGTATGTAATGTCTATGCTCTGGTCACTCCCCTCTCTTGAGTCTTTTCCCCAGTTTGTTCAGGCAAAAAGAGTCCAGAGGGTACCTGAGCACCTGAAGTCCCTTGTTTATAATTGACTTTGTCTGTCAAAACACTTTGTAAACTGTCTTTAAATGAGCTATAAAAAGTTATCATTGTTATTGTTATTAAAGAAAAAAAAGTTTTGCACCCAGTATGGACAAGGTAATGGTTACAAGGCCATCTCCAAAGAGCTTGATGTTCCTGTTGTTATGGTTGGACTTTTTGTTAGTCATTTCCTGTTTTATTTTGGTAGTCTTGGTTCTCCCCTGTGTGTCTGTTGTCTTTACTTCCTGTCTTTGTCCTTTTCCCGCCCTTTCGATTGTCATTTGTTTCACCTGTTTGTCCACCTGTGTTTGATTAGTTCTCTGTGCATTTAGTCCCTGTGTTTCTCTGTTTCAGTGTCAGTTCGTGTGTTTTTGGTGTTTAGTTCCTGTGTCTTCCCGATGTTGCTCCCAGTGTTTTTTGGATTCTTTCCCTCCTTGGATTTATACCCTTTTGGTTTTTGGATTTTGCCTGGTTTAGTTTTTGTCTTCGGGATTCCTTCTTTGTTCATGTAAGCTTGTGTTCAGTTACTTTTTTGTTTATCATTAAATCACCGTTTGAACTCTGCCACCTGGTTTTCTGTCTGCATTTTTGGGTCCACCACTCTTGTGATTTTTAGTGACTTTACACCACCTAACACCTGTGTCCACTGTTGCCATATTAAGAACTTTATGGCCTATGGCGCTGTAGCCATACATTTGCTCGAAGGGGTGAGGTGCATCTGTTTTTTTGTGGTGCTCCTTTAGATATCTCTAGATTTTCACTGTTTTTGCTTTGGCAATTTAAATTTATTAGATAGGATTTAAGAAAAGAAAGATACCTTACCTTAATGAATCCTTAGTGATTATATTGGGTTAATAAAGGCTTATATCAACAAATAAAATCATGTAAATGCAGTGTAGTGAAGATACAAGGTGGGAGGTACATTAGTCCCCAACTATGACAGAATCTTAGAGGAGGGATAAAAGAGCTAGAAAGTTATATAGCTTCTGAACTTTGGTCAAAATGCTGCCAGAAGTCAGCAGCGCTCCCTCTCTCTGGTGATGGATCCCTTAGAGGGAAATGAACTCTGCTTTCCACAACTCCTCAACATCTCATGCAGGAGGACAACACGGCCTCAATTTGAGGCCATGCTGACTTACATCCTGCTGTCCTCCATCTCTCTGCTCACTGCAGCTCTTAACCTGCTGGTCATCATCTCTATCTCCCACTTCAAGTAGCCTATTTCATTCATTTAGAAAACTGGTAGATAGTAATTGAACTCCGGGAAAACTGCAATTTTTCCAACAATGTTTTTGTGTTTCAGTTTTTGCTTTTTCTGCTGTTACCTGAATAATAATTGATGATAAATAAGGATAAATATTATTCTTCTCTTCCTCCCCAGGCAGCTCCACACTCCCACCAACCTCCTCCTCCTCTCTCTGGCTGTCTCAGATTTCTTCGTGGGCCTCCTGATGTCCTTTCAAATTATCCTCATAGATGGCTGCTGGTTCCTCAGTGACCTCATGTGTGTTTTTTATACTGTTTTGGACTATATTATTACCTCTGCCTCAATAGGAACAATGGTGTTCATATCAGTTGACCGCTATATAGCCATTTGCCACCCTCTACATTATTCAACCACAGTCACTGAGAGAAGAGTCACAGTCTGCACTTGCATTTGTTGGGTCTGTTCTGTTCTATTCAACAGTCTCATAATGACTGACAACTTGAAACATCCAGGAAGGCATAATTCCTGCTCTGGCGAGTGTGTGATTGTTATTGATTATGTTGCGGGACTTGCAGATCTTCTTTTCACCTTTGTTGGTCCTGTCACTGTCATCATAGTTTTGTATATGAGAGTATTTGTGGTGGCTGTGTCTCAGGCTCGTGCCATGCGGTCTCATATTGCAGCTGTCACAATCCAGTGTTCAGCGTGTGTGACTGCTAAGAAATCTGAAATGAAAGCAGCCAGGACTCTTGGTGTTGTTATTGTTGTGTTTCTTTTATGCCTCTGCCCATATTTTTGTGTCACACTTACAGGTGAAGAGAGCTTGCTCAATGCTTCATCTGCTGCATTTGTAATATGTCTGTTCTATTTTAACTCCTGTCTAAACCCTGTGATCTATGCCTTTTTCTATCCATGGTTTAGAAAATCTGTTAAACTCATTGTTACACTTCAAATACTGCAGCCTGACTCCTGTGAGACCAACATACTGTAAAAACACACTGTGGAGAGACTGAAATTTGGGCTTTTCTGTGTTAAAGGAAAAGCGTTTCAACATGTACATGTTGAGCCAACAATGACTTAAATTACAGATGAAGCACAACTACATATGCAACCACCATTAGACCATTATAGGCAATACAAGATGCAGAGAATGCATTGTGTTCATCAATTATGTTACAGCTGGTAAATGTGGACTTGATTTTAAGTACTTTACACACTGTATTGCTGGGTAGTTTAATGATACATCATAATTCATTTGTTGTTTATCGTTTGGATTGTTCATCTCAAGTGTCAGAAACTGAAAATGCTCTAGTACAAGTAATTTATTGTTGTTCAATGTTGTTCTTCAGTACAGTACTTGAGTACTAAAGTTAAGTGACATTACACCACTGCTGAACACTGAGTTAAATCATTTTGTAGATAAGGCAACAGCTGAAAGTAATATGTGTGTATGACTGATTATTGTAAGTGGGGGGGGGGGGGGGGGGGGATTCTTAGCGTACAGTGCATGCCTTTGTGTTTCACTTCTCTTTAGATTTGTACTGGGTTGTCAAAAATTATTTACTTATAATCTTTTTCTTGCTTTATTATGTTCTTCTAGGTCATTCAAGTTCTTCAGTTAAAGCTAGAATTCTCATTTTTGTCTCTTATTTCTGTAGCTTTGTTAGATGAAAAGAGCTGCCTCCAAGCAGTTTTTCTTCAGTAGGTGTGACTGTGGTAAGCAAAATGGAGAAAGGCCTCACATTGGTTATTGCCTGGGACCTCCAAATCACTGAAACCACCCGAGGATAAGATTACACCCACTCAATCACACATCAGTAGAGAGACTCATAAATATGATGTACAGAGCAAGGGAGCAATCACGTGTCGATACGTTGAAGAAAATGCAACAACGTCATATCATAGAATCATGTGACCAAGGCCTCAGCTATATGCTTAAATAAATAGGAATATTTAATATACTTGGATCAATAAGAGACAGAGAGATGTTAAGTGGTAAATCAATGTTTTTATTTCAGTATTAGAAAAGTAAATGACTACAGTGTTGTCCAGCCGCCCAGGTAAATAATAAACACCTGTCCAAATAGATTTGGTGACCCACTTAGCATTTTCTATCCATCCATCAACAGAACAACGACATCCGCAATTGGTCTAGTAGACGACCTCCCCACGCTCTACCCCCCTCTGTCACCTGTTCACTCTGCTGCTGCGGTCTGTGTGACAGTCAAAGTCTGCTTTGCATAGTAACACACACACACACACACACACACAGTGAGAACCTACTCTTAAATGTACAGTATATGTCTACTTATTCAGCTGTTTTTTACAAGCTTGTAAGTGCACCTGGTTGATGTCGACCATTCAGTGCCGTGGTGGTTTCAATCGTTTTGATAGGCTCCATCATTTACAACAAGCTTCCCGCTCGCAGCTCTGGTGCTGCTGCTGTAAAAACGGAATCACAGGTGAAAAAATCCAAAATGCGACTGTATAAAACATCCTGCTGATGAAGAGTGTTAACATAGCAAACTGTGTGTGTGTGCTGCAGGAGTAGCCAGGGGTTTAGGTGTGTGTATAACACTGCACTCACTTTGCTTACCACCAACAATAAAACATTATGACTAAGCATACATTATTATATCAATCCATCCATCTATCTATTTTCTTCCACTTTACTTTAAGGTCGGTTTGCGGTGGCAGCAGGTCAAGCAGGGTATTCCAGACGTCCTTCTCCCCAGCAACACTTTCCAGCTCATCCTCTGTGGTTCCTGATGCATTTCCAGGCCAGATGAGATATGTAATCCCTCCAGCGAGTTCTGGGTCTACCTCAGGGTCTCCTATAGGGCTGAACAATTAATCAAAATTACAATATGGTCTACGTCAATTTTCAAATCACAGGAGGCACAACATATGTTAAATGCAAAATGCGCGTCAATTTTAAATTAAATATCGTGGTGCTGCAGAACACATCATACCTTTACAGACTAGCTTGCATGGGGCAGCAACTCACTCACAACCCAGAGGGAGTAATCCACCATTTTCCAGCAGTGTACCATGGCCTCAGACTTAAAGGTGCCGAATCTCATCCTGGCCGCTTCACACTCTATAAACTGCCCTATTATAAAATCTGATTTCTGATAACAGATAATAAATCAAACACCTATTTGCTGTGCCCAACTTTCTAATTGCTTGCAATTCAAAACATCATTCATCACGTCACAAGCCGACGTGAGTCAGTGTTGATCTGGATTGCCATGAAACTGCCCTGTTCTAGAAATATAGTGCTAACTCACAGAGACTGGCATGCTTTTGAAAAGGAAAAGACCTGGTGAAGAGACCAACAGCCCAGCTGACAAAAATTCAGTATGACGCAGCATACATAAAGTATGGATTAACTGCCACATGTAAGGCTAAGTGTGCCTCGAAACCCATCCATCCATCCATCCATCCATCTTCTTCCGCTTATCTGGGTCCGGGTCGCGGGGGCAGCAGTCTAAGCAGGGATACCCAGACTTCCCTTTCCCCAGACACTTTCCTCCAGCTCTTCCGGGGGAATCCCGAGGCGTTCCCAGGCCAGCCGAGTGACATAGTCCCTCCAGCGTGTCCTGGATCTTTCCCGGGGCCTCCTCCCGGTGGGGCATGCCCGGAACACCCTCCCAGGAAGGCGTCCAGGAGGCATACGGTATAGATGCCCGAGCCACCTCAGCTGGCTCCTCTCGATGTGGAGGAGCAGCGGCTCTACTCTGAGCTCCTCCCGGGTGACACAGCTCCTCACCCTATCTCTAAGGGAGCGCCCCGCCACCCTGCGGAGGAAACTCATTTCGGCTGCTTGTATCCAAGATCTCGTTCTTTCGGTCATGACCCAGAGTTCATGACCATAGGTGAGGGTAGGAACGTAGATTGACCGGTAAATCGAGAGCTTCGCCTTTCAGCTCAGCTCCTTCTTCACCACGACAGACCGGTACAATGACCGCATTACTGCTGCCGCTGCACCGATCCACCTGTCAATCTCACGCTCCATCCTTCCCTCACTTGTGAACAAGACCCCAAGATACTTGAACTCCTCCACTTGAGGCAGGAGCTTCCTCCAACCTGGAGGGAGCAAACCACCTTTTTCCGGTCGAGAACCATGGCCTCGGACTTGGAGGTGCTAATTCTCATCCCAGCCGCTTCGCACTCGGCTGCAAACCGCCCCAGCACATGCTGAAGGTCCTGATTCAAAGGAGCCAACAGGACAACATCATCCGCAAAAAGCAGAGATGAGATCCCGTGGTCCCCAAACCGGACTCCCTCCGGCCCCTGGCTGCGCCTAGAAATTCTGTCCATAAAAATAATGAACAGAACCGTGACAAAGGGCAGCCCTGCCGGAGTCCAACATGCACCGGGAACAGGTCTGACTTACTGCCGGCAATGCGAACCAAGCTCCTGCTCCGGTCATACAGAGACCGCACAGCCCTTAGCAAAGGGCCCCGGACTCCATACTCCCGAAGCTCCTCCCACAGAATGCCACGAGGGACACGGTCGAATGCCTTCTCCAAGTCCACAAAACACATGTGAACTGGTTGGGCAAACTCCCATGAACCCTCAAGCACCCTGCGGAGGGTATAGAGCTGGTCCAGTGTTCCACGACCAGGACGAAAACCGCATTGTTCCTCCTGAATCCGAGGTTCGACTATCGGCCGAATTCTCCTCTCCAGTACCCTGGAATAGACTTTACCAGGGAGGCTGAGGAGTGTGATCCCCCTATAGTTGGAGCACACCCTCCGGTCCCCCTTCTTAAATAGAGGGACCACCACCCCGGTCTGCCAGTCCAGAGGCACTGTCCCCAACTGCCACGCCATGTTGCAGAGGCGGTCAACCAAGACAGCCCTGCAACATCCAGAGACTTAAGGTACTCAGGGCGGATCTCATCCACCCCCGGTGCCTTGCCACCGAGGAGCTTCCGAACTACCTCGGTGACTTCAGCCTGAGTGATGGATGAATCAACCTCTGGGTCCCCAGCCTCTGCTTCCTCTACAGAAGGCGTGACAGTGGGATTGAGGAGATCCTCGAAGTATTCCTTGCACCGCCCGACAATATCCCCAGTTGAAGTCAACAGCTCCCCACCTCCACTGTAAACAGTGTTGGCAGGGTACTGCTTCCCCCTTCTGAGGTGCCGGACGGTTTGCCAGAATTTCTTCGAGGCCGACCGGTAATCCTCCTCCATGGCCTCCCCGAACTTTTCCCATACCCGAGTTTTTGCTTCCGCAACCGCCCGGGCTGCAGCATGCTTAGCCTGCCGGTACCTGTCAGCTGCCTCAGTAGTTCCCACGAGCCAAACAAGCTCGATAGGACTCCTTCTTCAGCTTGACGGCATCCCTTACTTCCGGTGTCCACCACTGGGTTCGGGGATTGCCGCCACGGCAGGCACCAGAGACCTTACGGCCACAGCTCCGAACGGCCGCGTCAACAATGGAGGCGGAGAACATGGTCCATTTGGACTCAATGTCTCCAGCCTCCCTCGGGATCTGGTCAAAGCTCTCCCGGAGGTGGGAGTTGAAAACCCCTCTGACAGAGGGTTCCGCCAGACGTTCCCAGCAGACCCTCACAACACGTTTGGGCCTGCCAAGTCTGTCCAGCTTCCTCCTCCGCCAGCGGATCCAACTCACCACAGGTGGTGATCAGTTGACAGCTCAGCCTCTCTCTTCACCCGAGTGTCCAAGACATAAGGCCGAAGATCAGATGACACGACCACAAAGTTGATCATTGATCTCCGGCCTCGGGTGTCCTCGTGCCACGTGCACTGATGGACACCCATATGCTTGAACATGGTGTTTGTTATGGACAAACCGTGACTAGCACAGAAGTCCAATAACAGAACACCACTCGGGTTCAGATCGGGGAGCTCGTTCCTCCCAATCACGCCCCTCCAGGTAACACTGTCATTGCCCACGTGAGCGTTGAAGTCCCCCAGTAGAGCGATGAAGTCCCCAGTCGGGGCACTTTCCAGCACCCCTCCCAAGGACTCCAAGAAGGCTGGGTACTCTACACTGCCATTCGGCCCATAAGCCGAAATGACAGTGAGGCACCTGCCCCCAACCCAAAGGCGCAGGGCAACGACCCTCTCGTTCACCGGGGAAAACTCCAACACATGGCAGCTAAGGTGGGGAGCTATAAGCAAGCCCACACCAGCCTGCCGTCTCTCACCGCGGGCAACTCCAGAGTGGAAGAGAGTCCAACCTCTCTCAAGGAGTTGGGTTCCAGAGCCCAGACTGTGCGTGGAGGTGAGCCCGACTATCTCTAGCCGGTACCGCTCAACCTCCTGCACTTGCTCAGGCTTTCTTTCCCCTCAGCGAGGTTACATTCCATGTCCCCATAGCCAGATTCTGTGTCCAGGGATTGGGCCGTCGGGACCCCCGCCCACGACCGCCACCCAAACCACAACGCATCGGCCCCTTCTGAACCCTCCCGCGGGTGATGGGCCTACGGGAAGGCGGGCCCACGTCGCTCCTTCGGGCTGTGCCCGGCCGGGTCCCGTGGGCACAGACCTGGCCACCAGGCGCTCGCCTGCGAGCCCCAACCCCAGGGGGCCCCGGTGACGCCAATCCGGGCGACGTAAGCTTCCTCATGTGTTCATCTATCATCAGGGGCTTTGGAACCGCTCTTAGTCTGACCCGTCACCTAGGACCTGTTTGCCTTGGGAGACCCTACCAGGGGCAATAAGCCCCAGACAACATAGCTCCTAGGATCATTCAAGTACTCAAACTCCTCCACCACGATAAGGTGGCGGTTCAAGGAGGAGGCCTCGAAACCCTCTAATCTAAACTCCAGTGACACTTAAAACACCCCTATGAAGGCTGAAAAAACACCAGCCACAACAATCTAAGAAGCTGACATTTGTCCAGCTAAACCAATCGCATATAACCTCAACACATATGATGAATATCTTCACTAACTCACCTTCTTGCTTGTTTTTATAAGTTTTACATACATACATGATAATCTATTTTGGGCGAGGAGTCAGCACTGTGCAGCTATTCTGCCCATAGCTGTGTGTCTGGTCTATGTCTAAACCTAGCAACATAGAGTTTTTCCTGAGCTGAATACAACTCAGTTGTACTGCTTCTCACAAATTGAATGATTGGATGTAACTCACTGACAAAAGTCTCGTTTTTACCTCCAGATGAAAACCAGTCGAAAAGGTTTGGAGAAAAGGAAGAGAAAAAGAACGAGAACCGAAATATCTAATTTTCACACAAAGTCAGAGCATATCCTCTCTACGTACTGTACCTCTGGTGCATCCTATATTCTTTAAAGATCCTTTAGATATCTCTAGATTTAAATCAAAGTTCAGCTGTGGCAAATTGAAATTATTGGATATTTTATGATAAGCTTAAGAGAGACTTATTTATCCCTAGTGGAGAAATTTGGCTGAGAATGGCTAGAAATGCTGACATTAGCAGAAAGGCAAATAGAGATACTGTACAGAGCAAGTAAGGAGGGGTAGAATCTGTCCTCAACAAAGACAGAATCTTAGAGGAGGGACAAAAGACCTACATAAGTTACATAACATCTGAACTTTAGGCAAAATGCTGCCAGTTTCTTAATGATGGAGACCTTGGAGGGAACTGAACTCTGCTTTCCACAACTCCTCAACACTTCTTGCAGGAAGCCAATGCGTCCTCACTTTGAGGCCATGCTGACTTACATTCTGCTGTCCACCATTTCTTTACTCACTGCAGCTCTTAACCTGCTGGTCATCATCTCTATCTCCCACTTCAAGTAGTCAAATATTTCAGTAATTTATAAAGCTGGTAGATAGTAATAAGATTTCCTTGATATCAAAAAATGCGGAAAACAATAATTAATATATATAATGTTTTTAATGTTTTCTGGTTTTTGCTGTGTCTGCTGTTTTCTGAATGATTATTGACATCATAAATAATGACAAATATATTGCTGGTCTTATTCCCAGGCAGCTCCACACTCCCACCAACCTCCTCCTCCTCTCTCTGGCTGTCTCAGATTTCTTCGTGGGCCTCCTCATGGTCTTTCAAATTATCCTCATCGGTGGCTGTTGGTTCCTTGGTGACCTCATGTGTGTTTTTTATGCTGTTTTGGACTATATTATTACCTCTGCCTCAATAGGAACAATGGTGTTCATATCAGTTGACCGCTATATAGCCATTTGCCACCCTCTACATTATTCAACCAAAGTCACTGAGAGAAGAGTCACAGTCTGCACTTGTATTTGTTGGGTCTGTTCTGTTCTATTCAACAGTCTCATAATGATTGACAACTTGAAACATCCAGGAAGGCATAATTCCTGCTCTGGCGAGTGTGTGATTGTTATTGATTATGTTGCGGGACTTGCAGATCTTCTTTTCACCTTTGTTGGTCCTGTCACTGTCATTGTTGTTTGTATATGAGAGTATTTGTGGTGGCTGTGTCTCAGGCTCGTGCCATGCGGTCTCATATTGCAGCTGTCACAATCCAGTGTTCAGCAAGTGTGACTGCTAAGAAATCTGAAATGAAAGCAGCCAGGACTCTTGGTGTTGTTATTGTTGTGTTTCTATTATGCCTCTGCCCATATTTTTGTGTCACACTTACAGGTGAAGAGAACTTGCTCAATGCTTCATCTGCTGCATTTGTAATATGTCTGTTCTATTTTAACTCTTGTCTAAACCCTGTGATCTATGCCTTTTTCTATCCATGGTTTAGAAAATCTGTTAAACTCATTGTTACACTTCAAATACTGCAGCCTGACTCCTGTGAGACCAACATACTGTAAAGAGACACCGAGGAGTGACTGATGGTTGGCATTTTTTTGTGTTAAAGGAAATGTGTGTCAACATGTGAATGTTCACTCAAGCATCTAACAAACCTTCAGTCAGACTGAGTGGTAATTTACAGATAAGTTGATGTCATAAGTTTCTATAAATATTTATATGAATGTTGAGAAGTAAGGTCACAACATCTTTACACCATCCCACCATGTTTCTGTAGAGTTTTGTTGGACTTTCTGGAACCTAAAAAGCAGTGAAATGCTTTTTTGCTGATGTGAGAGTCAATACTCTCTTGTATCTGCCCCGTAAACAAAATGATGAATTCCCATCAAAAGTCCAGCCCACCTTCAACCTGAACAGATGTCTAATCAGCCAGGATAACTGAAAAGACCTGCGTGGTTGTACACCCATGTACACTGTAAAAACTGTTGCCTAGATCTAACTAAAAAAAATAAGGCAACATTTTCCAAGCAATTTTTGCATGTTTAGTGAACTAATTGGTATTTTGAGTAATGAGAACTTAATAATATGCATTTTTATGTATGCAAAAAAATAAAGTTGTGTTTGCAAAAAAAAGTCAATAAATTTAGCAAAATCAATGTAAAAAACATTGGCATATTAAACACACTAGGCTTAATTAAAATAAGTAACATTTAAATTAAAAAAAAAATATATTCTTAATTTTATTAAGTTTAAAAAAAATATTAAATAATTAGTTAGCATAATAATAGTAATAATAATAATGACAATAATGACATATCAAATTCCAATTTTTTATTAAATCTCAAGTTTTGCTTTGAACATTCAACCTGCATTTCTGAAACAAGACAAGCAGGGACATCTTCACACTAATGTCTTTTGGTATGCATATTTTGAAGATTTCTACTTAATAACAACTAACAAACCCCCCCTTTCTGACCCCCAGCAGGTACAGTGGGCAGGCAATGTGTATGGAACAAAAAAAAAAGTCAAAAACAATTCTACACACTGAGATGTGGTTTTTCCTCACAACGCAAAGGGAGGTTTGATCTGTTCCATCCATAGTCTAATGACCTGCAGATTAGTTTGTGTACATATTAAAACATTGTAACACTTTAACATCCTTTTTTTTAACCATGCACATACAGCCAAGAACAAGTGCATAAAAGAACCTGAGTTCAGCTACTTTTGCTTGGAACATTCATACAGTTTCTTAGAAAACTCACAGACGTCCCTCTAATCACCAACAGGAACTTTACAGTGGGGAAGGCAATACAGTGTGTATGAAACAAAGAAAGCTAGTTAAAAACAATTTTACACACTCAGATATGGTTTTCCTCACAATGCAAAGGGAGGTTTTATCTGTCCCATCCATAGTCTGTAATGACCTGCAGATTGTTTTTTTCCTACTATGTACATATTAAAACATTTTAACACATTCACATCCTTTTTTTAACCATGCACATACAACCAAGAACAAGTGCATAAAAGTATCAGCTACTTTTGCTTGGAACATTCATACAGTTTCTTACAAAACAACTCACAGACCTCCTTCTAACCACCAGCAGGAGCAATAAAGTGTGTATAGAACATAAAACAAGTTATAAACAATTAACACACCAAAAAATGACCTGCAGATTTGTTTTTGTTGTTTTTTTTCCTACTGTAGTGTTTACATGTTATTAATAAAGCATTTCAACACCTTCACATTCATTTGTGGTTTTTTTTACTGTTTACATCATAAAACATCTGAAGAATTTCACTCAATGTCCAATGTATAAGACAGACACAGGAAAAGCTGTCCATTCAGTAAGTGCAAGCTGACAGTCATGTCTGACTGCCTAGGTAAGAAGCTTGTTTTTGAGGGTCATGAATTTCGGGGACGGTTTTGGCCGCAGTGTGTCGAGTCCCACAAAAAGTCTTTGAAACACCTCAAATGTTTTGGAAAGTTTGGATGAAGCATGTAAGCTCCCTCATCCCGGTTGATCGCTGGAGCAGCATCCTGGAGCAGACAGCGGGAGGCGTGACCGGCCTGTCAAACCTGACAGGTTGGTCAATTTCAACAAGAGGGATGCTATATACTGTACAGCGACATTGCTTCCGTCTTCCTCTTCATACTGTGCATTAGTGTTGTCTTCATAATTAACACCACTGGGGTCACCAGCCTCTTCAGAGGTTTCAAAATCTAGTGCTTCTTCAGGTAATTTGGAGATAATCCCTGGTTTGAAATCTTGTAATGTATGCGGAGTATGCTTCCTGTGTTTGTGTGTTGCAAAAGTCCCATACACATTAGTTTGGTGTTCGCAACCTTCAAAGACGCATTTCAAAGTCTCATTCTTCTTAAGATGATGACTTATGTGTTCAAAAAAATCCTTTTCATTAGGAAATCCAGGTGTTTTGCACAATGGGCAGGTGAATGAAGAACTTACTTGAAGTGAATTGAGGAACTTGACTTCTGGATGATATCTTGACAGATGAGAATGGAGAGAACTCCAGCATTTAAAAGAGCATGGGCAACCTATATGAATACAAGGCAAGGCATGGCTGTGTCCAAAGGTCCCATGATGCAATCTATAATGTTTTAAAATATCACTCTTGGTGGGTAGAACAGTGCTGCACAATTTACAGGGCCATCCCATCTGTCAGAGAAAGAAAGAGAAAAAAAAACAAGTTATGGTTTATCTACCTATTGGACGCCTGATGAGAGCCCTAAGGATCAGTTTCTGTAATATACTCATCTGTGAGGATTATCTTGCTGGGCAAGACATAAAACAATTATTTATATGACATACAGCTTATTTTTATTAAAGGCAATCAAAAAAAAAAAAAAAAAAAAAAAAATCATGTAAAAAGTAGACCTCAAATCCTTTATCAAGTAGCCTAATCAATCAAAAATCATTTTTAAATTGATCCTCAACCTTTAGAAAATCAAATATTCCGTTTGAGATTTTTTTAAGTCCCAATTTTCTGATTTCAGCTTCTAAATGTTAATAGTGTAACGTTAGTTTCTTTGCGTCGGATCGTGGCAATTTGAACACTAACGGTTTATTACAAGCACTACCTGTCGCCCGTGTTTCTCTTTCTGTCTCTCTCTACGTGCGTGTGTGTGTGTATAACGTTATAGCCCGCAGAGAAGGCAGTGGAGAGGTGAAATGCTGTGTATAAAAAAAAAAAAAAAAACTTTGTCGGACACAAACGCCGCCGCTCCCCTGCTCTAAATAACGTTACACTTTGACGGATCAGGAAAGACCGTGCCTGTACCTGCAGCACCACCGCTGAGGCGTTACCGCAGGTGGTGTGATCAGTCACTCAAGCGAGGATACGTCTACACCTGGCTACGTGCTAATCCGATGAACTGCTGTTTACATTCACATGAAAACTAGCGGCAGGGACCCAGATCGAGAAGATAATGCTATATTCAGTGAACATTGTAACTACACGAGCCAGCAAGCCTATGTGAACTGGTCTGGCTGTGCACAATGTACGCACACATGACTTTCTCTCTCTCTGTGTGTGTGTGTGTGTGTGTGTGCGTGTGTGTGTGTGTGTGTGCGCGCACGCGCGCGCGACCACAGCCACTAAGCTAGGCTAACAAACGGACGTCGATGAGCCGATAGTCTTTTTTGTAAACTGTTCTGTAACTGTTATCTCTAAAGTACGTATTAAACTACCATGCAAAGACAACGCTAATGTTACCGCTAATCATAAACCGAACATTGTTTGGCTGAAGTTAACTTAATGGAGGTAACGTTATCATTAGGCTAACTTCAGAGCGCATGGCAGTTACCGACGACAGAAGTAGCAAACGATGTAGGAAACAGACCCATGCTTTTGCAAATTTCAAATTTATAAATTTCAATTCTGGTAAAAAATTACTTTTAACAATAAAAAGTGTTACTTACGCGAGTTCAGTTAAGTGTTTTCCTCCGTGAAAAAAACCGTCTTCTCCTCCACTCCTGGAACACGGGAACGTTCGAGAGCCAAACCTGCGCGGGCTTGTTCTTCCTGTTAGAAGTGGGCGGATCGTGACGTTCTACGTCCGATATAAACGTTTAAAGAAAGTTTGTAAAATCAATTTATAAATAAAAAATAAAAACTAATAAAAAATAAAAATAAAATTAATTTTATCACATAAAATGTTAAGTTCACAGTTTTTACTTACTGGTAACTCAAAAAACTAAAAAAAAAAAAAATTAATTAATTTATTGGAATGAATATACTTTTAAAAATAAAGTCATATGGACAATACCACAGAAAGACTTCTTACAGTGAAGGAGACTTTAAATTGACGGACATTCTCTCAGAACCCTTCAGCTGTAACTGACTTTCAGTGTCCCTGCTGCTCAATCATCCAATCATCAATCATAATAATCATAAAAATCATTTAAATTACAGATGAAGCACAACTACATATGCAGCCACCATTAGACCATTATAGGCAATACAAGATGCAGAGAACGCATTAATGTGTTCATCAATTATGTTACAGCTGGTAAATGTGGACTTGATTTTAAGTACTTTACACACTGTATTGCTGGGTAGTTTAATGATACATCGTAATTCATTTGTTGTTTATCGTTTGGATTGTTCATCTCAAGTGTCAGAAACTGAAAATGCTCTAGTACAAGTAATTTATTGTTGTTCCATGTTGTTCTTCAGTACAGTACTTGAGTACTAAAGTTAAGTGACATTACACCACTGCTGAACACTGAGTTAAATCATTTTGTAGATAAGGCAACAGCTAAGAGTAATATGTGTGTATGACTGATTATTGTAAGTGGGGGGGGGGGGGGGGGGGGGGGATTCTTAGCGTACAGTGCATGCCTTTGTATTTCACTTCTCTTTAGATTTGTACTGGGTTGTCAAAAATTATTTACTTATAATCTTTTTCTTGCTTTATTATGTTCTTCTAGGTCATTCAAGTTCTTCAGTTAAAGCTAGAATTCTCATTTTTGTCTGTCTCTTATTTCTGTAGCTTTGTTAGATGAAAAGAGCTGCCTCCAAGCAGTTTTTCTTCAGTAGGTGTGACTGTGGTAAGCAAAATGGAGAAAGGCCTCACATTGGTTATTGCCTGGGACCTCCAAATCGCTGAAACCACCCGAGGATAAGATTACACCCACTCAATCACACATCAGTAGAGAGACTCATAAATATGATGTACAGAGCAAGGGAGCAATCACGTGTCGATACGTTGAAGAAAATGCAACAACGTCATATCATAGAATCATGTGACCAAGGCCTCAGCTATATGCTTAAATAAATAGGAATATTTAATATACTTGGATCAATAAGAGACAGACAGACGTTAAGTGGTAAATCAATGTTTTTATTTCAGTATTAGAGAAAGTAAATGACTACAGTGTTGTCCAGCCGCCCAGGTAATATAATAAACACCCGTCCAAGTAGATTTGGTGACCCACTTAGCATTTTCTATCCATCCATCAACAGAACAACGACATCCGCAATTGGTCTAGTAGACGACCTCCCCACGCTCTACCCCCCTCTGTCACCTGTTCACTCTGCTGCTGCGGTCTGTGTGACAGTCAAAGTCTGCTTTGCATAGTAACACACACACACACACACAGTGAGAACCTACTCTTAAATGTACAGTATATGTCTACTTATTCAGCTGTTTTTTACAAGCTTGTAAGTGCACCTGGTTGATGTCGACCATTCAGTGCCGTGGTGGTTTCAATCGTTTTGATAGGCTCCATCATTAACAACAAGCTTCCCGCTCGCAGCTCTGGTGCTGCTGCTGTAAAAACGGAATCACAGGTGAAAAAATCCAAAATGCGACTGTATAAAACATCCTGCTGATGAAGAGTGTTAACATAGCAAACTGTGTGTGTGTGCTGCAGGAGTAGCCAGGGGTTTAGGTGTGTGTATAACACTGCACTCACTTTGCTTACCACCAACAATAAAACATTATGACTAAGCATACATTATTATATCAATCCATCCATCTATCCATTTTCTTCCACTTTACTTTAAGGTCGGTTTGCGGTGGCAGCAGGTCAAGCAGGGTATTCCAGACGTCCTTCCCCAGCAACACTTTCCAGCTCATCCTCTGTGGTTCCTGATGCATTTCCAGGCCAGATGAGATATGTAATCCCTCCAGCGAGTTCTGGGTCTACCTCAGGTCTCCTATAGGGCTGAACAATTAATCAAAATTACAATATGGTCTACGTCAATTTTCAAATCACAGGAGGCACAACATATGTTAAATGCAAAATGCGCGTCAATTTTAAATTAAATATCGTGGTGCTGCAGAACACATCATACCTTTACAACTAGCTTGCATGGGGCAGCAATTCACTCACAACCCAGAGGGAGTAATCCACCATTTTCCAGCAGTGTACCATGGCCTCAGACTTAAAGGTGCCGAATCTCATCCTGGCCGCTTCACACTCTTAAACTGCCCTATTATGAAATCTGATTTCTGATAACAGATAATAAATCAAACACTTATTTGCTGTGCCCAACTTTCTAATTGCTTGCAATTCAAAACATCATTCATCACGTCATATGCCGACGTGAGTCGGTGTTGATCTGGACTGCCATGAAACTGCCCTGTTCTAGAAATATAGTGCTAACTCACAGAGACTGGCATGCTTTTGAAAAGGAAAAGACCTGGTGAAGAGACCAACAGCCCAGCTGACAAAAATTCAGTGCGACGCAGCATACATAAAGTATGGATTAACTGCCACATGTAAGGCTAAGTGTGCCTCGAAACCCTCTAATCTAAACTCCAGTGTCACTTAAAACACCCCTATGAAGGCTGAAAAAAACACCAACAATCTAAGAAGCTGACATTTGTCCAGCTAAACCAATCGCATTTTACCTCAACACATATGATGAATATCTTCACTAACTCACCTTCTTGCTGTTTTTTATAAGTTTTACATACACACATGATAATCTATTTTGGGCGAGGAGTCAGCACCGTGCAGCTATTCTGCCCATAGCTGTGTGTCTGTGGTCTATGTCTAAACCTAGCAACATAGAGTTTTTCCTGAGCTGAATACAATTCAGTTGTACTGCTTCACACAAATTGAATGATTGGATGTACACTCACTGACAAAAGTCTCGTTTTTACCTCCAGATAAAACCAGTCGAAAAGGTTTGGAGAAAAAAGGAACGAGATAAAACAGATGTACGATGAACAACGGAAATATACTAAGAAATTTATCACACAAATATGATTCCCAGTCAGCATTCCTATGGCTCTACGTACTGTACCTCTGGTGCATCCTATATTCTTTAAAGATCCTTTAGATATCTCTAGATTTAAATCAAAGTTCAGCTGTGGCAAATTGAAATTATTGGATATTTTAAGATAAGCTTAAGAGAGACTTTTATTTATCCCTAGTAGAGAAATTTGGCTGAGAATGGCTAGAAATGCTCACATTAGCAGAAAGCAAATAGAGATACTGTACAGAGCAAGTAAGGAGGGGTAGAATCTGTCCTCGACAAAGACAGAATCTTAGAGGAGGGACAAAAGACCTACATAAGTTACATAACATCTGAACTTAGGCAAAAATGCTGCCAGTTTCCTAATGATGGAGACCTTGGAGGGAACTGAACTCTGCTTTCCACAACTCCTCAACACTTCTTGCAGGAAGCCAATGCGTCCTCACTTTGAGGCCATGCTGACTTACATTCTGCTTCCACCATTTCTTTGCTCACTGCAGCTCTTAACCTGCTGGTCATCATCTCTATCTCCCACTTCAAGTAGTCAAATATTTCAGTAATTTATAAAGCTGGTAGATAGTAATAAGATTTCCTTGATATCAAAAAATGCGGAAAACAATAATTAATATATATAATGTTTTTAATGTTTTCTGGTTTTTGCTGTGTCTGCTGTTTTCTGAATGATTATTGATATCATAAATAATGATAAATATATTGCTGGTCTTTCCCAGGCAGCTCCACACTCCCACCAACCTCCTCCTCCTCTCTCTGGCTGTCTCAGATTTCTTCGTCGGCCTCCTCATGTTTTTTCAAATTATCCTCATCGGTGGCTGCTGGTTCCTCGGTGACCTCATGTGTGTTGCATATTACATTTTAGACTTCATTATTACCTCTGCCTCAATAGGAACCATGGTGCTCATATCAGCTGACCGCTATGTGGCCATCTGTGACCCTCTGCATTATTCAACCAAAGTCACTGTGAGCGGAGTCACAATCTGTACTTGCCTTTGTTGGGTCTGTTCTGTTCTATATAACAGCCTCATAATGAGGAATAACTTGAAACAACCAGGAAGGCATAATTCCTGCTCTGGCGAGTGTGTGATTGTTATTGATTATGTTGCAGGATTCGCAGATCTTTTTATAACCTTTGTTAGTCCTGTCACTGTCATCATAGTTTTGTATATGAGAGTATTTGTGGTGGCTGTGTCTCAGGCTCGTGCCATGCGGTCTCATATTGCAGCTGTCACAGTCCAGTGTTCAGTGAGTATAAATGATACAAAATCTGAAATGAAAGCAGCCAGGACACTTGGTGTTGTTATTGTTGTGTTTCTATTATGCCTCTGCCCATATTTTTGTGTCACACTTACAGGCCAGGACACATTACTCAATGCTTCCTCTGCTGCATTTGTAATATGTCTGTTCTATTTTAACTCCTGTCTAAACCCTGTGATCTATGCCTTTTTCTATCCATGGTTTAGAAAATCTGTTAAACTCATTGTTACACTTCAAATACTGCAGCCTGACTCCTGTGAGACCAACATACTGTAAAGAGACACTGTGGAGTGACTGGCAGTAGACCTGTGTTAAAGGAAATGTGTTTCAAAATGTCAGTATTGAGTCAACCATTTTAAGGACCTTGAAGTGATGCTGTGTTAGTAAGTTACATTTAAGTTTATGTCATAAGGTTCTATAACAATGTATAGAATTTTTTAGAGGGAGGGTTCTTGTAGAGTTCTGTTGAGATTTTTGGAACCCAAAACAGCTAAGCTGTTAACAATACATTTATATGGAGGCACTGAATCTGAAAAACATCATGCTTAACTGTGAAACATGCTACTCCCTTAAAGGTAAGACATATAACCCATAACACAATTCAGTTATGCAATACTGCTGCATCTTTTTTTAGTCCTTTTCACACAGAGAACTTAAACAGTACTTTGCACTTGCTGTTTGTCTTTTTCTTCTCGACCTTAAATAACTCCATACAACTGACAGCACTGCTGACAGGTCTCAGATATCCGATTCAGTGATTTTGGCCAGTTTCAACCAACACTGAGTACTGGATCAGCACATCCCTCTTATTTAGCTTTGTCATGACACTGTATAATCAATAAAAAGTAGAAATGTGTTGGAAGAATACATGAACTTTGTGGGTTTTTTGAGTTTTGTACAACATTAACTCAATCACACATCAGTGGAGTCATGATGATGATGATATACATTTAGACATTAGTTTTGCAGAGATAATGTACGAGAATGGAATTAAAAGCTTGATAAGTTATATATTTTGGCGAGTAAGCTTTTAGAGCTCATCAGCCTCTCCTGTGTTTGGGGAAATGTTTTCTGATTTTATTATCCATGCAATCATTTTAAAGGACCTTAAATTCAAGGGCAAATTAATTCTTTAGACCAATATACTAAAGAGATATTTGTAGGAATAATTAAATTAGGCCTTTTCTACAAACAAAGCAATTATTTCCTCACTTTGAGTCAGCAAATCATAAAAATCAAAATATTTGTCAAAATTGAAAACAGGCCGATTGTCATGTACTGTGACAGAAATATGTAGGAATAATAATTGCATTGCATGATCTGCATTACAGCAGCTTTGATTGCTGCTGTTCTGCACAGATATCTGTCCTCTCTGTCATTTGCTGGCTGTGGTCCTTTCCTTTTCAGTTCCATCGACAGCCCTATCCACAGAGGTTGGTGAATTAAAAAGTGAACTGCAATTGACCGAGTGGCTCATCAAGGATCTCCACAAGTCGCAGATAGAGCTATGTTCCTGGCCAATGTGTCTCGAGCCTGCTGGTAGCCAACGGTGCTTGGCCTCAGGTGCACCAGCTACGCCTGCAAACGTCCCTTCACCCTGTCCCCCATCCTTTTTTCGAGAGGTGGCTTGTGAACTTTTCAGTCTCATTCAAGGCAGCTAGAGAGTTATAGATTATTCCATTGAGTTCTGGACCAATAATGATCTGCTCACTGTACTTTATCCCTTACATATTTCCTTGGAAAAGCCGCTGAATTTTTAACTCAAAATTGTAACATTATTGTGGCGTGAGTAAAGCATTAAAAGAAAGGTAGCGTTCGAAATTAATATTACTACTACTACTACTACTACTACTAATAATAATAATAATAATAATAATAATAATAATAATGATAATAATAACAATAATAGAAATTAATTAATTGTGGGTTTTTTTCAAATCTTGACACATTTGGCATAAAATGTGGTCAGAACAGATCACGAAATTATATCTTACAGCCACAACTTTATGTACATGTATTTTGAACTAGAACTGCCCTAAACTGGGGTGATAAGGCATCTTTTTAGGGGTGGCAACTGCTTCCCCATGCCACCCGTCTAGATCTGCCCCTGATGACAATACCATAAAAAATTTATATTTACACTTTTTTTTCTAAGGATATGTCTGGGCCTTTGAAGACCCACAAAATCCCCTGTTTTTTAGGTTATTTACATCCACAATCACCAGAACTATGTGTCTAATGCTCAGATTTTCCTCCGGTAGTACCCCTAGACACCCAGGCCCCAGTGTGTAAACTGTGGCCACTGATTTAGAGAAACCCCAGATCTGTCCTTGCGCAGACCACATTACATAATAGAGAGAGGGCCTGGAAGTGTAATGAGTATGCAGAGGAAGAGGGAGGGTAGTGTTAGTGTTGATGGGATTTAGGAAGGGAAAGGATGATAGTAGTATGTCAGACAGCTTTGGTCAATTCTGCGAGAGCTCAGCAGCTTCTCATCTCCTCTGTCTGGTGATGGCACTTGAAGGAGCTGAACTCTGCTTTCCACAACTACTCAACTCCTCCTGCAGGAAGCCGGAGCCTCCTAACTCTGGCATTGTGTTTATTTACGTTCTACTGTCCTCCATCGCTGTTCTCACTGCAGCTCTCAACCTGCTGGTCATCATCTCCATCTCCCACTTCAGGCACATAGCATTTGCAGCATATACCAAAATGTTGTTATACTGACTTCAGATACACAAGAAAAGTAGCTTCAGCCTTACTACATATGTGCTAACCCAGAGATCATGACATTCTGGTTACTTTGGTTTACTATTTTGATATACTGTTCTTTTCAATCATTACTGTTTGTTTCACAGGTGCTGTTGATAATATTGTGACTGTGTTAACAATGATATTGTCTCACTGCAGGCAGCTTCACACCCCCACCAACTTCCTCCTCCTTTCTCTGGCTGTCTCAGATTTTCTTGTGGGTTTCTTGCTGATTCCAGTTGAAATCGTCCTGACAGAGACCTGTTGGATCCTGGGTGACCTCATGTGTGCACTGTATTTTCTGTCACCTGTCATCATAATCACTGCCTCAGTAGGAAACATGGTGCTCATATCTGTTGACCGCTATGTGGCTATTTGTAACCCTCTGCATTACTCCATCAAAGTCACTCAGAAAATTGTTAAAATATGTATTTTCTTGTGTTGGGTTTGTGCTGTTTTCTACAGCATTTTCCTTTTATATGATAATCTGAAGCAGCCAGGCAGGTATAATTCCTGCATTGGGGAATGTGTGGTCAACATCACAGGAGCTGTTGATCTTGCTGTCGGCTTTATAATTCCTATTACTGTCATCATAGTTCTGTATATGAGAGTATTTGTTGTGGCTGTGTCTCAGGCTCGTGCCATGAAGTCCCACATTGCAACTCTCTCACAACAGCATTCAAAGACTGTGAAAATTCAGTTATCTGAATATAAAGCAGCTAGGACGCTTGGTATTCTTGTCATTGTGTTTCTGTTCTGTTACTCTCCATATTACTGTGTCTCTCTCACAGGTCATGACATCTTGGTCGGTTCCTCAACTGAAGTCTTTATGATTTTTCTGATGTATTTTAACTCCTGCCTAAACCCCATCATTTATGCCCTTTTCTACCCCTGGTTTAAAAAAGCCATTCGACTTATTGTTACATTTCAGATAATACAGGCTGACTCCCATCAAGCCAACATACTGTAAAGAGACACTGTGGAATAACAGAAAATACTATTATGTGCACAGCACGTTATGTTTTTGAAAACAAGTAAGTAATTAGTAATTCTTGAAAACATTGTGCTTGTCTTTGAAGATTCTTTTTACCTTCAAATGTAATGAAACAGACATTGTGGTATGGTGATGATCAGAAGTAGCCTTCTTCATATTCCATGTTTTTAATCACCACTTTCAGGAGAAATCCTACTTATATAATTGGAGAGTAGTGTGTGTTTGTGCATCCTACCATTCATCCAATCCACATTACATTCATTTTTAATGCTAAATAAATACTACTGCAGTTTTACTTTTTTTTTTTTTTTACCTGCAAAGCCTTTATTTTGAAATCCAGAACTACTATCATCTGGAACTACTTTTTCCCTCACAATAGTTTTCACATGTCCTCTGTTTTCCATGATCTGCATGCGAATCTGGCATGAAAGCACAGAGATAATCTAACCTAATAAATGATCTGATTCTGATAAAAGATGAAAAATGCCTGCCATGGCCTGTTCATTTCTCTCCCCCTCTCACTGATGTTCTCCTTGAGTTTCAACTCCCCCATTTTTTTCCTCCACATGATGAAGTATGGCAGTCTGCCCATCCACTTTATTTATTACAAGTAATACAAGTGCTGTTTATCAGAGCTGGTCCTGACCTCCCAGGGGCCTTAAGTAAAATTCTGCATAAGGGCCCATCTACCTGACCTGTGAGCCATGTTAACCTTTTGCTATTGCCACATAATCACACCTGACACCCCAGTGCTCCTGTTACAATCCTCCCTCCTAATCAGTTTGCTCCATCTGTCTGTATATTAATAAGAAATGGTAGAATCTAATAAAATTTAATACATATTGGCTCTATGCCAATATGGCTAATATAACAACTATCAGCATGTGAAAAGGCTGCTGCACAAGTAGGTGTGTGTTTAAAACATTTTGACTGCTTTTTTGGGGATCAAACAATAACTTTTTTTAAAAGATACAAATTTCTATCCCTTCCTTGCTCAGACTTACTTTGACAATTTTCCTAAATAACTCATTCTGAACAAAGGAACACTCCACACATCTGTTAGATGAGACAGGTGTGTGGGAGAAAGGTGAGTAAACCAAAAAGTTGCAAAAACACTGTGACAGTGTGAGGAAGTCCTTTTACAACTAAATCACTCATTCTGAATTTGATTCATTCTGTTCTGTCTTTACTTTTTACACAGCGCCCTAACATTTTTAGCATCAGGGTTGTAGAATTAATTAGGATAAATTAGATTGCATTAGATTACATTAGGTTAGATTAAACCTCTACCTTTATTGGGATATTTATAATCAGTAACAAATAAACACATGAAAAATACATTTGTCACATCGACACATTCATGCCTTTGCCAGGAGGAGGGGGGATGACAGAAAGAGCTCTGCTGGGACTGTTTATTGATATCAGTGATGTGTTGATCAGAGCTGACTACAATGAGTCCATAATATTTGAAACTTAACGACTGCTGATGCTCGTGATGGTTGATGATGTCACTGAGCCCTTTCCAGCTGTTACAAATTCACCTGCTTCCAATGTGCACACAGAAGAAAAAAGTCTGAAAAGGTCAAAAATCTGAAGGCCACAAGCTGTCATTCTAACATTTAATAGCTAGACTGAATATGTATTGCACATATCATTAATTCAGTTCTTCCTAGTCAAAATAAACTTAAGATATCCACAACATCATTTTTCATAGGACAAATTATGTCACTTTTTCCATGATTGTATTGGGTTTCTCATTACTGATATCAACAGTCAAGCAGATTTCCATAATGTGAATTGTGGATATCTGCAATTAAATTATGACCGGTCATAATTCTCAAACTTTTTTTGGCTTCTGAAAGGGCCAAAGAAAGTTTGGAAACCACTGCCCTAACAATATCTTTATAACAAATCCAGACAATTTCATAAAAAGTAGAAATGTTAAATGTGTTAGACTGACAGTTTTGAATTAAGTGTTTCATTTTGCAAAAAAAAAAAAAAAAACAAGGTGTTCTGCTACTTGTGTGTGGTTGGGTGAATTGTGTGTTGTGTTTTGACTTAATGAGCCCCGTTTTCAAAATTGTGCTTAAGCAATCGCAAAAACTTAAAATATATGTAAATCAGAAGTACATGCACACTACAGCATAGGTGTGTCTTTCTGTAACACTTACAAAACCATACCTATTTTATCTTTTAGATAGGTTTTGAATTGAATTCCATGGACAGACCCCATGAATACATTTTTGTGGACAAAGCTGGATTCAATCTGGTGAAGAAGAGAGGGAGAGGCAGGAATATAATCGGCTAACGGCGGGTCTTCTGGCATGTTTTCTCCTGGTGCTGGTTCAAGTAATGGAAGGCCCTCATTCATTGCGATATTGTGCAATATGCAGCATGCTAAAATAATTTGACATGCCTTCTCTGGGCTTTAGAGCAGTTTGCCACCAGCTGTGTCGAGGCGCATCAACCAGGTCTTCAATACACCAATTGTATGCTCTATAAGGGCACAATTGCGTATATGACGCTTGATGTATGAGTGCTCCTGTGTTGTTTGAGGGCTGATTAAAGGTGTCATTAGCCAGGGAGCTAAAGCATAATGTCAGTCACCTGGAGAAAATAGTGACTTTTAGGGAAATGATCTGAAAATAGTTTGCAAAGTTACAATTAACAATTGATAAGTCCTTTACCAATAAGCCAGCCATCTCCATGCACAGCTTGTACAGGACGCATGCCAACTATGTTATTTACAGCACAAAGAAGTCGTGCACTCCCACTGGCCATCGAGCAACGGCATTTAGAAGGTTGTATTTGGAATCTGATATGATCTGGACGTTGATGGAGTGGTACAGCTTGCTACTGAGGAAGGGGAATGCATCAGGTGAAGGTGCTTTGATGCGTATATGTGTGCAGTCTATTGCTCTGATGATGTTTGTCAGTCCAGCAATGGCATGAAAGTCTCTCTTCATTTGGACTCATTCGACAATGGTGTTGGGAAATTGATGTACCTGGGTGATAATCTGATGAGGGCTTTGATGACCGAGGGGTGCACATGACTCACGGAAGACTAGGACACAGCCGATCTGTCTCATATCTCCCTTTGAAAAGTTCCCATGGCCAGAAATCCAATGATGGTAAGGGTTTGTTCATGTAGTGGAACAGGGTTTGATCACCATGTCTGACTCCCAGTTGTGGCTCTAACAAGTTGCATATTTGCAGCAGCACAGTCCCTGGTAATCTAAACCATGGCAGCAGGCATTCATCCATCTGATGCACCAAGCATCCAAAAGAAGTAAGTCAGCCATGACGCAGCTCATTACACTTCCTGTTGACCTTATTATATACAGAGACAAATAACCTTAAATTAGCGCATAATTTAAATCATTTAGTAGTTTTAGATCTTCATATTAGTTTTGTAGTGTTATACAATAGCATTAATTGCCAGTTTAAATTGATGATAGTATCGCTCGGCTAGATGAATAAATTTAGAATTATAATTCAAATCACTGAGTCAAACGGAATAATGTCAGCGTAATTTGGAGATGTAAGTTATATATTTATTTCTAACTGCTCAAAGAAATTAAATATTCAATCCATTTGTAGTTAGTTAGGCATTATGTCCATCACATGACATTACTGAATCAACTCACACGATGTGACGCATGTAACTTTATGTATCTTACAACTTATTTTCTCTGAGTACGGTTTTATCACTGTTATAATCCTTTTAGGGAGTGCATCTCATGTCATGGTGTTTTTAACAAAACAAATGTCTCGATTAAAATGATAAAGAATACTGAGGTTTTTAGCTTGAGACTCCAGACTTCTGATTATATAATATTTTTAAGGTATGTTTACAGTGTTAGTGTGGATACTGTAGTGGATTCAAATGCACAAAACAAAGTGCACCACCTGATCTGTAGGATCTTTGTGTCAGGTTGGAAAAAAAACACATTCACTGTACATAACCTCTGAGGATGTTGTGGCACAACATCACAACACAAGACACATAACTGAAACATACATACACACACACACACACACACACACACACACACACACACAGCATGTAAACACTCTCTGTTATTAAGACCTCTCACATTTAATTTGTCTCTGGACACTAGCACAGCCCATTATCTGCTGCTAATGGATGTGCCTCTCTGGCTGAGAAAGTTTTCACACCTACTGTCATTAGTGTCACTTGATGACATCACTGCTATCAGAGGGGTTACTGTAAGACAAAACAAATATGTTTTGTTTTTAGCTGAGATCATTTCTGTCAAGAATGATATAACCTTGAGACATCAGTACATGATGCAATATTTGATTAAGGACCAGGATCACCCAAATCACCCCCCAAAAGGACCATATTATATCAGTGGCATCAGCCTTACAGTTAAGTTACAGATAAGAAACAAAACTTTTTTCTTTGGTGAATGAGCTCTGCTTCTGTATAACACACTGCACAAGGTACTAAGTATCAGGACATATTTTGACACCGCATTCCTGAATCTTTCACCTTCCCATTACAGCATTCCAAACTCAAAAAACAAATACTTCAATTCCAAAACCAACATGGAAGTTTCACATTCAGTGTGCAGCTTACATTACTGACAGTCAGCATCTTATGGTGAAGAGTCTCCCCAGAAGTTGGCACTTTAGTTCAGGAAGGCAGTATTTTGATGGATATCACAGATATCATCAATAAGTGTATATTGCAACATCCCAATTTTGGACACATTCCCAGTCTTTCACCTGCCTGTTTTGTATGCAGACCTCAAAGCCATAATGTTATATTCCAACAAGATATTAAAAAACAATATATTAAGTTTCATGTTCAAAGTGTAGCTTAACATTGATTTTGGAAGATGGAATAGAACCTTGCGTGGGTCTTCTGCATCTTTGACAGTCCCAAACTGGTAACTATGCTCACTTCCAAACAAATATGTTCCAAACCCAGTATGAAAGTTTTACATTTATTGTGTAGCTTCACACATTGATTTGGAGGTTATTACCTTATAGTGCAACCTTTTTGAAAGGAAACCTTTGTGTGCATCTGTTGCAGTGCCCTACTGGATTTGAAAGACATTTTAGTGTTGGATGTCTGCATTAATATTTTGGAAGACAAATCTGCAAGTCTTTCCCTTTCCCTTTGTCTAATATGCTGGCTTCTAAAGCTAATACATTTACTTTAAAAACCAACATGAAGGTTTTGCACTTGTTGTAAATAAACATTCTAGAACTTTATTAGAACCTTATGTTAAAGGCTGCTGTTGGTGAACACACAGACAAACACAGCTGTGTCTGTGGCTAGGTGGTCATGTAGTAAGATAGCAAATGAAGTTGTCAACGCTCGCAAATTAGTAACCTTTTATGTTGCACAGCAGCAGGAGGAAATGGATGCATTTCAGCCCTAGGCTTTCCTCAGTGTTTTGGAGACATTTGTGGGTATGTCCCCTGTTAAACAGTGGTCAGGAACCTGCTGGTGATTATCAACCAGCTGATATAGATCATTAAAATTGCATAACCGAAAACAAAGTCAACATTTAAAAGAAATATGCTCTTGTCAGAGCCAGGTAATGATTTATGAGCATTAGAGTGGCATCAGAAATAAGGATGAGAGGTGTCCATAGAAAGTTAAATTGCACTGGCCATGGAGTTTGCAGGCTACAGTACATGGATATTGAGGCTGTTAGGCCACTGTTTAGGGGAGGAGATAGGGAGGAGGAAAACTTCTTTAAAAAGAGGCCTATTGGATACCCCACTTACAGACTGAGTATCCTGAGTGCTTGAATGATGAATTCCTTTTGTCTTGTTTTTATGCAGATGGGTATTATGTCCCTGTGATGCTGGGAGCTGTTGGAGCAAATAGGCCCTGGTTAGGGTCTCCCAAGCCAAATTCATCCCGGGAGTGGGGCTAGAATAAAAGCACTTCACAGACCCTATGAATCTGCCACCCATTGGGCCATCACTTGCAGGGATAGGCACTGGGGTCAGGTGTGTTGTAAGCCAAATGGCATGCAAAGGCTGGTACCTAAGGGTGCTGACTGGGGATGGGAGACGTCTACCAAATTAACATGACGATGTTCATAGTGAAACACTGTGATGGACGATATCATTGCTGGGTCAGAAAGGGCCTTCGTCTCAGCACCACATCTGTAATAACAATAATAATCATGACTTGGAGATGTAGCGCAAAGAACAGCAGCGACAACTTCTTTTGTTTTTTCTGTCAAAAAAGGAACTAATGGCGACAGGCGAGACTCAGACTGCAGTTCAAAGGTGTGAGGTGGATTTATTCACAAAAAGTAAGCACAGGGTTATGGGCTGATCCAGGGCTGTCAGATGGAGCAAGGCAAGCTGACTGAGCAGGGCTGGTAACAGGAAGACAGGCTGGAGTGACAGGGAAAAAGGTAACTGGTGAGTGGTGGTTCTGAGACACAGGGAAACAAAGGTTTAGGTCCACAAATCCACAAGATAAAACAAGCAAGCAGCAAGTTGGCCACAGCTTATTTCCACACATGTAGACTGAACAATCTGGTGAAGACTGGACTGCAGGGCCAGGGTATTTATACTGCTTTAAGTGCCAACTTAAAGAAAATTCTCCTCCTTTCATAGATGAGAAACCCAATGTCCACAGTCTTGGAACAAACCAAGAAAGTGCATTAAAAACCTTTGACAGAAGGGATATTACTTCTGACCAGAGTGTTTTAAGTGCTAGACAGCCCCAGAGCAGGTGGAGTAATGAACCTCAGTTGCCACATTTGTGCCAGCATACTGTTTTTTTGTCCATCTTGCATAATCTAAGCAGGAGGCAGGGACAGTTCCTTTTTTACATTTCCTATTTATAGCAGATGATTGTTGTGCATATGTTAAAAAAAAGTGAATCTATGAGGCCAAACTGATTTTTAAGTTTTGAAAAGGTATGACTTTATCGCTACAGTTCTGTTCCACTGTTGCAATGTCTAGATTCTGCCAGTTTTTTTTTTTTTTTACTTAAAGTGGACTGACAGGATAGGATTACACCAGATGGGAACACGATGGAAGAGAAGGACCTTCGATGCCAAATCTTATGTGCAGCTGCGCCACAATAGAGCTTGAAAGCCTGATAATTAGGAGCCTAAGCTGCAAGGACCCTATTGTTATCCTGCCTGTTCTTCTTTCTTTCTTCTTCTTCTGGGGAAATCCTACTTACCATGTGCGAAAAATCACCAAACTTTGCACAAAGGTCCAGTCCCATGCCAGATGTCCTCAACTGGAAGACACAAGACAATAGTCCTGATGGTGGCACTACAGCAAGCCTCTAAATTTCAAAACTTTGAAAATACATAACAAATCAACCATATGTGCTACAGCTTTGGAACTTTCACTTTGAAATTTGCTTTTCCATGGCATGGATGGCTACTGTCTGGCACCCCGATGCTTGGCTTAGTAAATTTGTAAGCCACACATGAACTGTCACTTGCCAATTAGCTCAGTGAGATAGAAGATGGACCTCAGTCTCAGAAATTGTGAGTTCAGGTCTCAGCTAAGGCAGAATGGACATTCTAATGTGAAAGTCCTATGTTCAGGCGTCATGCTATGTGGATTAGAGACCACTAAGGTTAAAATAATTATGATCCAGGCAGTTTTGCGGAGAGACAATTTTTTTTTTTTTTTTTTTTTTTTTTTTTGAATTTATTTAAAGAGGACAGTGCACATTCATCATACATTTCTGTAAATGTGCCAGTGTTAGCCAAAGGCTAGTTTCCAACCGTAGTCCTCCGGCATGGTGTTAAAAGCCATTAAGACATACAAGGGTCATAATACATTAAGAAACGAAAACAAAAAAACAAAAAAAAAAAAAAAAAACAAAAAAAAACAAAAAACAAAACAGGGACATAGGAGAGATAAAATTTGAAGTAAGAATACACCATATCAATATGACACTAAAAGAGAGACAATCAATACAATACTACCGAGACAGTTATAGATGGACAGTTATACACGACAAAACCATTATGTGCGGTGCAATTAAATACAATTGGCAAGATGAACTGTCAGGGATGAGTTATTGAGATGAAAGTGCAGCAATGCAAAGACCAGAGCAGGGTTTCTTGTTGGAGTTGTGCTAAGATGGATTGAGAGACACAACGAAACCAAAGACATAAAGTGCAACAGTGCTCATGGAGAGTGCTGCAGTGCTCTGCTCATAGAAATTGTTGGAGTTAGTGTTAGCTGTCAGATGTGAGTAAATGGAATGGAGGTGCAACAATGCAGAGACCGGAACACAGGTTCTTGTTGGGAGTTATGCAAGATGAGTTAAGAGGAAGTAGTACATATCTAAAGTGCTGCAGTGCTAAAATGACTTGAGAAGAGGTAGTACCTTCATTTCATTATTGATTAGCATTCCAGTTATTTTCTATATTAAATGTTTGTCTATAAAATTATGTAAAATTCATATTACCTTTCCCCAATTCCAATATGGCATCCACAAACATCTCACTTTGTCTGACTAAAGGTCCAAAACCATGATGAAGCAAGATTTGAGGAGGATATCCTCAAATCTGCGAAGGTAACTCCAACACTGATGCCTGAAACAATCAATCCATCATGAAATAGTTGTGGATTAATTATGTGTTTGACTTGTTGATTTATTGACTAATCATTGCAGTTGTAGAATTCCTATAATGAACTAGAAGAAGTTTTAAACATATATACTGCAGACTTGTCTCTTGCTAATTAGCTCAGTGAAATAGAGCATAGTCTCTTGTGCCAGAAATTGAGTTCAAGCCTCAACTGATGTAAAATGGACATTAGAATGCCACCTTTTTTTCATCTTCCCACACTCTGCTTGTTGCTCAGAATTGCCTAATTTTGCCTAAAATTGGCCGGCCCCGACCATTGCTGCGCAGCAGCTATAATTCTTATCCAAGTCTAAGATAAGTCTTATCCAATAACAGTGTTGGTTTTGGATAGTACCACAATGATACCGGGGATATGTTCTTCTTTCTGGATATGATGTTTTTCTTGCTTCCAGCTGCCTGGATACTATGCATTGTATTGTATGTGTAAGAGTAACACAATCTGGAACTCCTAGCCAGAGAAGAAGATATATTCCTCTTTGAACTGCTCTCAGATTTGTCGCCAGTCTCAAAAGTATAAACATGGACGTTAAGAAGACTGAGCCGAGGCAGTTTTATGGATCCATCCAGACAACTAAAGCGGATCTCTACTGTGATCATGTGTAGACCTACACAAAGTAGCCCACAAACTAATGTTAAGAAGCAGTAAAATGTTTGTGTTGCTTGGCAGCAGTCCAGAGTTGCGGAAGTATTTGTGTTGGTAGAACCAGAAAAAATTAGTATATAAACAAAGAAATCATAATCGGTTGATATTTTGGGGATCAGCTTCTTAAACATAAAAAATGGTGCTCTTTTCATAAATATTAATAAAAAATAAATTTACTTATATCAGCACATCCTTTATTTGCTTTTATATGTATTTGTTTGTGTTTATTTTGAATAGCCATGCATCTCATGTAGATGTTTAACACACAACAGAATTCTACTAATGATAAATCCACACAGTCTTTAACATTTACTATTTCAACATTTCTCAAAAACATGCAACAACAAAAAACAATGCCTCATTGTACATGCTTTAGTGGTCTATACTGTTGAAAATTAACAAATCTTTGCACAAAATTGAAAATGGCTGTTCTCTGAATAACTTAAATAATAAAGCAACCAATCTACGCTCCAAACAATAAAGTAGAAAATAATCAGCAGATTAATCCGTAATAAAAATAATCATTAGTTAGAGTCCTATTTAAAATCATTCAAAATGATCTCCACCTCCAACAAAATACAACAGTCAAATCCTGGTTTTATATTAATGCATGAGTCATAATAACTGATCATAATAATCAGATCACATATAATAGTACAACAGTCGCAGCTGATATCTGATTGGCTCTAAGGTGCACTTGTTGCTTCAGAGAACTTCATTAGCATATTTTTGAAATTTGAATGTTATATACCTGTGTATGTATATTGTAGTGAACAGAAGTAAAGTGTGCACATACATTTTGTAGTTCCCTCTCTGCCCAAGTTAATTGGCTGTTAGGTAGCTTGGGCTTTGTTGTTGATGTTGTTATTTGTTATTTAAGTCTTTCCCCACCAAGAATATCACAAGATATCTCGTCATTTAAGACACAACGCTTCCCCTTAAATTGACGAGATATTAAGTGAATTGCTGTTTTCAGTGCCAGGTGGTAGGGGACGCTGTGATGGATCATCTGACAAATATGTTTACTCGAAGACGAAGAGAAGCACGGGAGTTCAGCAGCAGCAGAAGAAGAGGATGATGGGACTCAGTGGAGAGCACTTCTCTCAGATTCGGACAGTGCTTTGAGCAGGGGGTGGGGAACACACACAGCTAACGTTAGCCACACTGGTGACAGTGATGTCACACACATAATAAGTGATAAAAAACAAAAAATAAAAATGTGAAGGTGATTTTCTGCCTAATAATGTCTCTTTTACAGAAACCTAATTTTCTCAGTTTTTTGTCCAAAAAGTAGATTTTTTTAGCCAATATTCAAGTGCTTATAAAAAAGAATGAATGAAGCCAGAACAAAACGTTTTATCAGATCTATTTTTTTCTTTTGATATATTCCATGTTAACATATTCATAGAGCTGAGTATTCTGTGGTTGTTGAAATCTGTGAATTTTGTCAAAAATGCTGGTGCTGGCTGGCAACTTTTAAAAAAAAATGCTGGTGAGGAAAGAGTTAAAAGCATAATGACCAAAATCAAGCGTCTAATACTAAATTCTACTGGGGGACTATCCTGAGACTCCTCACATAATACAGGCCTCACTGTGTAAAGTATGGCCCCTATGTGGCCCCTGACTCAGACAAATCTGGTATCTGCCCCTGCCTAGACCAATTACATCAGCCGGGAGAGTGCAGTGAATACACAAAGGAACAGGAGAAGGTTAGTGTCATAGAAAGAGAACGAGGATTGATCATATATCATAGAGTTTTGGTCAGAAAGCTGCCAGATCTCTGCAGCTTCTCACTTCCTCTGTCTGGTGATGGCACTTGAAGGAGTTGAACTCTGCTTTCCACAACTACTCAACTCCTCCTGCAGGAAGCCAGAGCCTCCTAACTCTGGCACTGTGTTTATTTACGTTCTACTGTCCTCCATCGCTGTTCTCACTGCAGCTCTCAACCTGCTGGTCATCATCTCCATCTCCCATTTCAGGCACATAACCTTGACACCAAACTGACTTTAGATTTACAGGAAAAGTAGCTTCAGCTTTACATACATATGTACTAGCCCAGAGATCATGACATTCTGGTTACTTTGGTTTACTATTTTGATATACCGTTCTTTTCAATCATTACTGTTTGTTTCACAGGTGCTGTTGATAATATTGTGACTGTGTTAACAATGATATTCTCTCACTGCAGGCAGCTTCACACCCCCACCAACTTCCTCCTCCTTTCTCTGGCTGTCTCAGATTTTCTTGTGGGCTTCTTGCTGATTCCGGTTGAAATCGTCCTGACAGAGACCTGTTGGATCCTGGGTGACCTCATGTGTGCACTGTATTTTCTGTACCTGTCATCATAATCACTGCCTCAGTAGGAAACATGGTGCTCATATCTGTTGACCGCTATGTGGCTATTTGTAACCCTCTGCATTACTCCATCAAAGTCACTCAAGAAGTTGTTAAAATATGTATTTTCTTGTGTTGGATTTGCACTGTTTTCTACAGCATTTTCCTTTTATATGATAATCTGAAGCAGCCAGGCAGGTATAATTCCTGCATTGGGGAATGTGTGGTCAACATCACAGGAGCTGTTGATGTTGTTGTCAACTTCATTATTCCCATAACCGTCATCATAGTTCTGTATATGAGAGTATTTGTGGTGGCTGTGTCTCAGGCTCGTGCCATGAAGTCCCACATCGCAACTGTCTCACTAAAGCGCTTGAAGGCTGCTAAAGTTCAGAGATCTGAAATAAAAGCAGCCAAGACACTTGGTGTACTTGTAGTTGTGTTTCTGTTCTGTTACTCTCCATATTACTGTGTCTCTCTCACAGGTCATGACATCTTGGTCGGTTCCTCAACTGAAGTCTTTATGATTTTTCTGATGTATTTTAACTCCTGCCTAAACCCCATCATTTATGCCCTTTTCTACCCCTGGTTTAAAAAAGCCATTCGACTTATTGTTACATTTCAGATACTACAGGCTGACTCCCATCAAGCCAACGTACTGTAAAGAGACACTGTGGAATAACAGAAAATGTTGTCCTTAATCGTGTTGTATAATGCATACATATATCTATATGTAATATGTATACATATATATATATATTGTATGATATATATATATATATATACATATATATAATATATATATAAAACAATTTCTCTTTTTCATGAAGTGTTTTTGGAGTGTGAAAACAATTCATGATCTGATGGGTGAGTATCTGTTGATGTCTGTCATGCACAAAGAAACAATAGGTGCGTTTACATGGACACTTTTCCTCTTTCCGATTAAATTCATTCCGAATGAGTCTTTCGGGTTAACTGTTTACATGTGACATGATCTAATCCGATCAGGTGTTTACATGAGCCACTGCATTTATTCAGAATAAACCGAATAAACTCGCTGTGACGTTTGCAGTCAACTTTTGGCGGTCAAATTTGTTAAAAACAGTAGAAGAAGAAGCTTTTACTTCCGTACACAACTGTCAAAATTCTCCTTCGCTCGTCCGTCTCCCAGTTCTTCTTCCCTCTCCTATGTACCTGTGTCAGAATGGATCCGTATCGTGTGCTTCAGTCTTTAGTTGTTTTTCTTGTTTTCTCTCTGCTTAAGCTACAAGCGCAGCAGTTTCTCCTCCACCTGCGATCTATGCGAGGGGATCGGCTACAGCAGTATTTTTAGTAAAAACAAACTCTCCGCTGAGGACCAATTTTGCTTCGCAGCCGCCATCTTACAGTCATCACAGTTACGTCATCACAGAGCATGCGTGGTAACGGCGCAGCCGCACAACAAACCGATGGAGCGTTTACATGACATTTCTTTCGGTTTAAAGAAAGGTTTATCCACCTCTCTGAAACCGAATGAAATTTCATTGGGCATGTTCCTTCCGATTGAGGTGTTTATATGGAGTAGTTTTATTCGGTTTGGGCTTTTAAACCGAATAAAACTGGAATATTTGTGTCCATGTAAACGCACCTAATGAAGGCTTTGTCAATGATGTTGATGATAACGGGTGTTATAGACTCTCACTCTTTACCTAAGCCAGAGAATACATGACATACTACCTATCATACAACAGACAATGATGATGATCATCATAAGAACCCTTCGGCATATTCCACAGTTTTGCATGTTATTTTAGCATATTAGTGTACCACAGCAGTTTCTGCATTTGACTCTCCAGCCCTCGGTCATGCCCTCCCTGTACACACACTTATGAAACCAATAGGGTACTGCTGCTTAAGCTCACAGATGTTTCCTGTATGTTATGCTGATTTTTTTTTTCTTGCGAAATCAACATATCAAGCTGCACATTCAATGCAAAACTTTTATGTTGTTTTTGAAAGTAAAGGTATTGGTAAAGTAAAGTGAAAGACCTGGAAGTTTGTCCTCGGAAATATTAATGCAAATAAACATTCTAAACTAATTTGCCAACTTCCAAAATGAATAGGGTACTGCAGTTTATGCACACAAAGAAGTGGGTTCCATTAATATGTAAGAACTTCCAATTCAATATGCAAGTTGCACAATAAATTCAAAAATTCATGGATGTGCAGACATTTTGGAGGGTAGGTACTCAAGTGGAAAAAAGGGCACTCCTTTGTTTTTTTATTGCAGGGTGCATAATACAGAATGAGGTGCAGACATTAAGTGAGAGACAGTGTGACAGACATTACACAATAGAGACGTGACTCTAGATACAACCATAACAAATAAATATAGGTACAAAACATCAAAAACAACAAAAAAAAAGCACACAGGAAAAAGAAAGCAAACAACAAAGACCCCTATTAGGGATGGGTACCTTTCACATTTGAACCGATACGGTACCGATACCCGGTACCTGCGAATCGGTATCGGTACTCAACGGTACCAATTTTCGGTACTTTTGTGTGTGCTTGTGTGGTAATAAATGTTAATTTGTTTAATAATAAAATCTCAAAAATTTTCAATGTAACATATTTATTTCTCAATATATAAACTTTAACAAATATAGCAAAACAACATCCAACTGTTTGTGTTGTAACATCGCAGTTGTTTCACAAATTTCATGAACAACATGAAAACCCTTAACTACAACAACACAGTGTTTTTTCTTAATAATGCACAAATTAAAACCCAGCTCCACGTACTCCTCTTCCTTTCCTTTCCCCTCTGACTTGTAAATATTAACGTTACAAAGTGCGAGGATAACTAATACAAGTTAAAATGCCAAGCTGACGTCACCAGGCTTATTTACTTGGAGCAGACGAAGTGTTAAGGCCATTTCTTCTCACGTTGCTGGCTGCAGACGACGCGTCGCTAACGGATGCAGGCATGTTAACGGTGCTGAATACAGGAGTTGTAGCCGTAGATCTGAGGCTGTCGAAAGTTGTACAGTCTTCAGCCTGTGTTGTGTTACCTCCTCAGCTTTGTAGCTCCTAACCGTGGTATGGAGCAGCTGATTATAAAGCTAAGTGTCGATGCACCTTAGCTTGGCTCGTTCTGCGCTGGTAACCAGCAGTCCGGGCTATTCGCGCACACACACACACACAGAGGAGGAGAGGCGGATAGTTGAACACATGGACCGGACCGGGCTTTATTCAGCTCTTTCCTTCACTCTGACGTGACAACACAGTACTTTTATGGCTGTAGAGTTGAGCTTCACCACACTGACTATACAACTTACAGTAGCTAGAGCTGGCGTTACTTCTCACACACTTCACCGGAGAGGGAGACACACACCTGCGGGCGTACACACTACAACAACACGGCTACGTGCGGACTACATTACCCACCACCTCCTTAAAGGGGAATGCTCAGGCCGGTAACAGTTGTGTTCAAGTCTGGCATGGAAAATCGCCTACTCTTCCACTCCTTACAGTCACAAGGATGCGTTTAGGTACCGAAACATGGTACCGTTTGATTTCACGTGAATCGTACTCGGTAGTACCGACGGAATTCGGTCGGTACCTAAAAAAGTACCGAATTCGGTACCTATCCCTAACCCCTATACACCTTAAATTGCTTCCTGTCTGTGTCAACTTGGCAGCTATTTTTAATGTTACTAGCTACAACCACTTGCCTATAGAGTGCCACTGCTGGAAATGGCTCTATGATATTGAGATGCTATCTTGTGTATACTGACATCCAGGGGCAAGGCACCTTCAATGTGCAGATAACAACATCAGGTTGCATTCTGGGACATTGAGATTATGGACGTTGTATTTAAGCAACGCAGCATTGAATTGTATTGCATTTTGCAATTATATTTTGTGCATACTTTTGAAGGGCCACATAAAATGAGGTGGCGCATGGGCTTGTGGGCCTTGGGTTTGACACATGTTTTATAGTGTTTATGTATCAAAGGCATGAAAGGTCCAGCAGAATTCTGTCTGTGACACTGATACACACACACACACACACACACACACACACACACACTAAGTGTGTAGACCATCACCTCCTCCTAATGGATGCGAACCTCTCTGGTTAAGAAAGATAACACACCTGCTGTCATTAGGGTCACATAATGACATCACTGCAAAGAAAAAAAACTATAACGTAATGCAGCATCTTTTTTTAGTTGAGATCACGAAATTTAAACCTTTGTGATGCAACCCAATCACATCAACACATAATGCAATTATTGTTTAAAGGGAAAAATCACACAAAAAAGATTTCTCATTTACCCCAAGTGGTTTTCTGTCATTCAGAACATTTTGGTTTGTTTTGCATTCCATCCCATTCTCATCAACATGATATCTCAGGATTGCCTGGAGGGAATTTCCTCACATGGCACAAATGTCCAAACTTACTTACTTACAATTGTGACTTACTAATTGCACTAACTGCACTGTTCACTTCACACTGGCAAATCTTTTAACACAGGTGAATTTCAACTGAAGATGCAATATATCAGTCTCTTAATCAGGCATATTAGTATTCCGATGTGCAATATCAATATTCCAGTCAGGTATATTATCATCCAATGTGCAATATCAGTACCTGGCAATTTACAAAAATGTAAATTTGAAAACACTATATATATTGTAACTTCCCATATTTTATAGTTCCACATGTTTCCTCCTTTAAAATGTTCATTATTTTTTTTTTATATATTGTTTATATTGCTTGTTGCTATTTATCGTCTTGGATTGATGTTTCTCTATTTTTGCTCTTTGCTGCTTTAATACTAGAAATTTCCCCACTGTGGGACTAATAAAGGAATATCTTATCTTATATCTTATCTTATGTCTACTTGGACTCAGGGACGAACTGATTAGATTTTGGGGGTCAAAGGTCTCTGTGACTTCACAAACATGTTTTTGTCCATAATTCAAGATTTAATACACCATTTATGACAAAACTTCACACAAACATCTAATAGGACAAAATGATGACATGATGTCATTTTATATCCAAAAGGTCAAAGGTTACACTTGCAAGCTCTCATTCAGTCCTCTGTACACCTCAGTAAAAACATTCTCCAAGTGAAGGCCGCATTCTCACTGGAATTACAGTAGTTATAGTAGTAACTGTAGTGATAAAAAATACACCTAAAACCTTTTTATTTTATTCCTTCAAGGATGAGGATGGGCTGACAGGTTTGATTCCCAAGGCCAGGTCTTCGGTTACCCAGCCTGCCAGCTATATCCACCCCTGGGCTAACATGGCTCAGTGGTTGAGGAAGCCATTCAACCCAGCAGTAATTTGACACAAAATGTTATTATTTAATGCTATTATTTTAATGATTAGAATTTTTTTTATGCTACTCCAGAGTCTTTGATCAGAACTGCATCCATAACAGTCGGTATCCATAACGGCAAGTTTGTCATAGCAGTGGTTTGCTATTGAGGAATAACAGACCTTAGAATGCCGTAACTGACCAATCAGAATCCAGTGTTTAACAAAGCTGTGTGACAATGCAGAAACAGGTAGGAGGGACATCAGTCTCCCTGCAAAAATGGGAGAAAACTGTAGAGAGGAGAAGGCAAAGGGAGGAGAGAGATTAAAGCGCCGTGTCACAGGGAGTTCTGGCCAGAGAGCCGTCGGAGCTCAGTACCTTCTCCTCCCTCACGATGGAGGCCAAAGAAGGAGATGAATTCTGCTTTCTGCAGCTGAACTCCTCCTGCAAGAAACCCACACATCCTCAAACTGAAGCCATGCTGATTTATGTTCTGCTTTCCTCTATTTCTCTGATCACTGTGGCTCTTAACCTGCTGGTCATCATCTCCATCTCCCACTTCAGGCAAATATAATAATCTAAATCTTTTGATTTACATAATAACTTGACCTAAAAGAAGAAATTGTTTTGATTTGGTATATAAGAGTTAGAAAACTTAGACACAAGAGTTATATCATGGTTGTTGATTTACACTTTGTAATAACAATATTTTATTTTGTTGTTGTTGGTTTTTTTTTGTGCATTACTCTATTTAAAGAAACGAATTACATTATCTGTTATGGCTATATATACAATATGTATATTGATGGTATTCTCCTTCTCTAGGCAGCTCCACACCCCCACCAACCTCCTCCTCCTCTCTCTGGCTTTCTCAGACCTCCTTGTGGGCCTGGTGCTGATGCCAGTTGAAATCATCTACATAGAGGCCTGCTGGTTTCTTGGTGACATTCTGTGCACTCTGTATTATGTTGTAGACTACATCATTACCTCTGCCTCAGTAGCCAACATGGTGCTCATATCGATTGACCGCTATATAGCTATTTGTGACCCTCTGCATTACCCCACCAAAGTCACTAAGAGGAGAGCACAAATCTGTATTTGTTTGTGTTGGATTTGTTCTACTTTTTATAGGATTCTCCTCTTAAATGATCACCTGGAGCAACCAGGTAAGTCTAACTCCTGTTTAGGAGAGTGTGTTGTTGTAATAAATTACATTGCAGGAGCTGTAGACCTTGTTTTCACCTTTATTATACCCATTACTGTCATCTTACTTCTGTATTTGAGAGTATTTTGTGGTGGCTGTGTCTCAGGCTCGTGCCATGCGGTCACATATCACAGCTCTGACAGCCCAGCGTTCAGGGAGAGTATCTGCAAAGAAAACAGAGATGAAAGCAGCCAGGACTCTCGGTATTGTTATAGTTGTGTTTTTGTTTTGTTTCTGTCCATACTATTACCCCACTCTTCTAGGAGAAGACACGTCCGTGGATGCTTCAGCTGCAGACTTTGAGATCTGGCTGGCACATTTTAACTCTTGTTTGAACCCTGTCATCTATGCCTTTTTCTACCCCTGGTTCAGAAAATCTATCAAACACATCCTGACGCTGCAGATACTGAAGCCTGGCTCCTGTGATGCTAAACTATTATAGTCATATGCAGTGGTGTTTCAACTTTGTCTTTTTACTGAGATGTTCTTCATGACAGGGAAAATGTAGTGATTTGTGTTGCTCTTGAGAAAAAACATCTAAAATCAAGTGAAAACTTTTCTGCAATTGTGTACTGTATATATGTATATACATGAAACCCCTAAATAATGTTTGTCTGTATTTAACATTCTGCTCAGTTCTCATCATGGACATACAGATATACATACTGACATTTATGTGTGAAACCTCAACAGGTTATGTAGCTTTAATAATAATTAATATACACATCGTAATAATCACTGAAACATAATCACATTTAAGCAGAACATTCATTGTGATCAAGATTATATTATTTGTATGTCAGTTGTATTACAATGATTTTATTTATATGATTAGGTTGATCCAGAGACATGCTGTAATATAAAAGGTATTTTCTCATTATCTGATTAGTTTTATACAGTCTAAAGCAGTCATTCCCAGAGACTGGGTCATGGGTCATAGGAGATTTTATATGGGTCACCAAAAAATAAAAGACTATAGAGGAAATTCTGCAAATTTAAGATTTATATCTGCAGTACAGCTTTTAGAAATGTGTATATTGTTTTACAGACAAAAGAAAAAAATGGGAGCCTGTTAATTCCACCTATATGCACTTATTTTGTCTCATTTATGAAGTGGGCTAAATGTCTATATTGTATCCCTGATGAGAGAAAATAAAAACAGTGAGATGACCTGTTAACACTGTTTGCACATGTGTATTTGATTTCAGTAACACACATCAAGATAATATACAGTAAGATGATGCAGAAATGACATTAAAATGGTCAGGAACATTTATTTATGCACAAATTAACCTGAGATTTAGGCCCATTGTGAACTGGGTTGTGATTTTTAAAAAGTGGGTCCCCAGAAAAAAAAAGTGTTGGAAACACTGGTCTAAAGAAATGTTAATGAGTATGTTCTGTTTAAAATGAAGGCCTATCTCTTGTTTAATTTTTTTTCCCTCATCTGTTCTTCACAAGAACAGAACCACATTTTTCAAAGATGTTATATATAAAATGATACATGTCTATGGTTTATCTGCTATATTGACACTTTGGCAATAAACTGTTTTAGTTAAATCTAATCTCCAATCCCATTAGACCACCAGTGTCTGGCATCTTCAAAAACATTATTTTTATAAGTTGAAGTCCACTACTGATCAGTGACCAGGAACACACTAAAGTTGCTGAATGTCTGCTGTTTGGAATTAATTATAACATATGAAACATATGATGGCTGCAGGAGCCAAAAAATTAAAGAATTTGGGTAGAAATTAGACTACAAAAAATAACACTGGTAAAGGAGCTCAAAATGTGCAAACAGTAACCATACATGGCCAAAATGTATAATTATTCAGTGAGATAGTATATAGTATATATAGTGTGATATACAAATAGAGTGTCAGAGATCCTCTGTCCTCTGTAACCAAAAATGTAAACCTGCTGGTGGTGCCAAACTAAAAGTCAGGGGACCATAAACGTATTAGGATAACACTGGGGAATTATCATCTGGAAACAATTAATGGTCTTGTGGGCGCACCACCTGCAAGAAAAGACATTGGGGTCGGTGTTCTGCAAGCAGGTGGCAGGCAAATGCATTGACATGTGACATCACAGACTGGTTCTACAGGCATGAAATGGACTCACCTTTACTCACATCACTGGCTCTGGAACCAAACTCCTGGACATGGGCTGGACTCTACTTTCTGGGAGTTGTCCAGAGTGAGAGGCATCGGATGGGTGTGCATATACCCATAAATGAGAAGGTCGCCACTAAGTGACTGCAATTCGCTAGGGGGAAGGCCCTGTTTTTGTGTGTAGATCAGAATATCCAGGAGTCTTTGTGTGGCGTCCTGTAAATGTTGACATCAAGAGATCCTACACGTCTGCTCTGAAACTTTAACGCTCATGTGAAGGATGATGGAGAAACATGGAGGGAGCTGATTGGGAAGAACAGAGTGTCTGATTTAAACCAGAGTGCTATTTTGTTATTAGACTTGGACACTACCATGCAGAGTGCACACACATTACAACACTTAATGAGTCTCACAACACCACTCTAGTCTCAAGTGAAACCATAGCTAATCTTACAGATGACAATTCATCATAACCTCTACAACAGAAGCTTTGAACATGGTCCACTCAGATTCAATGCCCCAAGCCTCCCCTGGGACGCACAAGAAATTCTTCTGGAGGTGGAAGATGAAGACTGCCTGGACAGGAGCCTTGACCAGACATTTCCAGTTCATCCTCACTACACATTTGGGGTTTTCTGGTCTGTCCGACAGCTTCCCACACCATCTGACCAGCTCATGGCCAGGTGGTGGTCAGTTGATAGCTCTACTCTTCTCTTCACCCATGCATCCAAGACATACTGCCGCAGATCTGATGATATGACCACAAAGTTGATCATCATTGACCTTTGGTCTGAAGTGTTCTGGTATCTGCTTACTATCATGTCCCCCAGGGAATTATGTGGGGCTTACTGAAAGCATATAGGGTACTGGGGACATTGCTACGAGTCTCTGGTTTTTGTGAGGGCTGTGTCTGTACACAGAGTCAAATACATTTTCAGTGGGCGTTGGACTCAGTGAAGGTTCCCCCATGTCTCTGATCCAATTCACAGACAGGATCTCAAGGAGCAGGAGTGTCCAGTTTGGTAACCTCAGAATTGTGTTGTTGCTTTTTGAAAATGATATGGTTCTGTTGGCTTCACCAGATAGATGAAACAGATGATTCTGAAGTGGCCAGGATGACACTCCATGTCTGATGTGGGTTTAGAGTGAACTGCTGCCCAAAGCAAAGTAATTTAAGTAAAAGAGCGTGAGAGCGACAGGTGAGGAGCTCAGTCGGGAGGCAAGGCTTTTGATTTGCCAGTCGACCTACATCCCAACTCTCACTTATGGTCATGAGCTTTGAGTAGTACATGAAAGGATCAGGTCAAGCAGCCAAAATGAATTTACTCTGTAGTGTGGCTGGGCTCAGAGACAGGGTGGGGTGCTTTGACATCCTGAGCAAATTTGCAGTAGAACCACATCCCCTTTGCATCAAAAGGAGGCAGGTGAAGTGGTTTGAGCATCTGATTAGGATGCCTCCTTGATATCTCCCTTTGGAGGTTTACAAGGCACGTCCAACTGAGCATAGACTATGTTGTAGACCAAGGACTCCCTGTAGGACTTACATATCTCATCTGGCCTGGGATTGATTGGGATGTCCAAGTAGGAGCTGGAAAGTGATGCTGAGAAGAGGGATGTCTGAAATGCCCTGCTTAGCCTGCTGCAATGAATGGATGGATGGAAACAATGTTTAATTAATTAATCAGTTTGTGTCATTCCATAGATGTGAGAACCTCATCAATGTCAACAGGTTCTATCCTCTACAGGATGTTGAATATACTGTATGTATCAAATTTCCCCACAGCCAACCGGAGCAGTTGCAGGGCAGGTGAACTGAGTGGAATTGAAATGGTGGAAAACAATTTCAATCTTGGATGTCATGCCTATGCTATAGGGCCCATTGCTCTACCTGCTCTCATGGAGATAGATTTACAATATGTAGCTCTTATTTTCCTGCTATTATCTGTTAAACTAGTCACTAAGAAGCATACTATTGTTTTTCTATGCTGCATTCCAGTTAGATGCTGAGAGCTGTGAGCAGTTGTGTTGTGGAGCATTTGTTTGCTGTAGGAACATCCAAAGACAAGGCAGCTGTTTTTTCACCACTGTTTTGGTGATTTTATTTTCTGTTAGACAGTTCTGAATGTAATGTTGTGTGAAAAATTTTCTGCACACCATCACATGACTGAACCGGGCAGCCCAGAAATCAGCATCTGGTCAATTTGCTTATATTTGCTTGTTTTTTAAGGGGTGATATTTTATTATAATCAAATACAATGGTATGACGTACTTGTCTTTGGCCCTCTGAGTCAATAGAATTTGCATATAGCAGGGAAGGACGGATCAAGATAAATCAGATGTATGACAAAGAGCTCTGATCAGAAAGCTGCCAGGACTCAGTAGGTTCTCCTCTTTCCCTCTGATAAGGAAGACCATGGAAGAAGATGAACTCTGCTTTCCCCACATCAACACCTCCTGCAGGAAGATGATACGCCCTCAATTAGAAGCCACATTTATTTACATTCTGCTGTCCTGCATCACTCTGGTCACTGTGGTTCTTAACCTGCTGGTCATCATCTCTATCTCCCACTTCAGGCAAAGATAAACTTTTCTGTACAACTTACAAAATATTTGGGTTTTTTGTTTGTTTGCTTTTTGTTACAGTTTGAGACAAGAAGAAATTGCTTTGAGCTAGGCATCATATTATACCTGCTAATAACACTTATTTCTACACCTACTGTATAACAGTGTGTTCAGTGTTGATATTTTTACATTTCAGGCAGCTCCACACCCCCACCAACCTCCTCCTCCTCTCTCTGTCTGTCACAGACTTCCTTGTGGGTCTCCTGCAGATGCCAGTTGAAATCCTCATCTTCCAAGGATGTTTGACTATTGGTGACTTCATGTGTGCTGTGAATTGGTTTTTGGGTTACCTTTTGATCAGTGTTTCAGTAGGAAACATGGTGCTCATTTCAGTTGACCGCTATGTGGCTATTTGTGACCCCATGTTTTACACCACCAAAGTCACCCTGAAAAGAGTTACACTGTGCATTTATCTGTGTTGGATATTTTCTGCTGTCCACAGCTGTTGGATATTGAGGGATTTCTTAAAACAACCAGACAGGTTTAATTCTTGTTATGGAGAGTGTGTAGTTGTGATCCATTATATTGAAGGAGCTTTTGACTTTGTTGTGACCTTTCTGGGCCCCATTATTGTGATCGTAGTTCTGTACATGAGAGTATTTGTGGTGGCTGTGTCTCAGGCTCGTGCCATGCACTCCCAAAATGCACCTGTCACACTCAAGCGTACAAAGACAGTAACTGCTAAGAAATCTGAGATAAAAGCAGCCAGGACTCTTGGTGTTGTTGTGGTTGTATTTATTTTGTGCTCATGTTCATATTATTGTTTTACAGTGGCAGCTGAGAACAACTTGGTAGGAGCGTCATCTGGAGTCGCTGAGATTTGGTTGTTGTATTTAAACTCCTGTCTAAACCCTGTGATCTATGCCTTTTTCTACCCGTGGTTCAGAAAAGCTATTAAACACATTGTTACACTTCAGACACTGAAACCTGGCTCATATGAGGCCGACATACTTTAGAGAAAGACTTTGGACAGACTAAAAACATTCTTTCTTTGTGAAGAGGAAATGTGTTTTCATGCTGTTGTCATTTCACTAAATTTTCGCCCCCTCATGTCAGGACACTTGAATACAATATGGAACATAAAATTATATATAAATTTGTCTGTATCAGACAACCTTCTTTCATTCTCAGTTTGCTTTTGATTGCACTTTTTTCCTGCCTCAGTTATCTTATTAGAATGACTGAAAGCAGAAAATCTTATCTGATATGGATATTGCTATTGCTGGGGGAACCCTTGTGATTTTCTTTTTTTTTTTTCATGGCAACACAAAGACCTGTACCCTACAAGGATGGCTCTGATTCAAGGCCAGAGTACAATAAAGAAATTCACTCTTTCATTATTTCAAAAACAAATATTATCTGCACCATCATCTGCTTATAATACTAGGATATGTTACCTGTGATGATGCCACATGCATTGCAGCTGCTAGTTCCTGGCAATACCTGGCAACATTTTAAATTCCAGTTCCAGTTAGCACTTTTCACCTCACAGCATGAAGTTTGTGGGTTCAAATCATGATATATATATATATATATATATATATATATATATATACATGTGTATAGATAGATAGATAGATAGATAGATAGATAGATAGATAGATAGATGTATACACACACACACACACACACACACACACATTGTATGACTGACACAAGTATCTTACAAGTATCTTGGTAACATATTATCTGCACCATCATCACTGATGATGCCATTAATAGCATCACTCACCACACTGTTAAGCACTTGGAAGACTGCAAAGCCTATGCACAGATTTCATTTGTTGATTTTAGTTCAGCTTTTAATACACTGCAGCCTCATCTGCTCATTTCAAAGCTGAAGCAAATGAGTGTCAACCCTTTATTAATTAAGCGGTATTTCTCTTTTTTAAACAATCAAAGTCAGTGCGATAGGGGCAATAACATCCTCTCTGAACCCAGATCCATCAGCACAGGTGCTCCGCAGGGTTGTGTCAGCTCCCAAGTTCTTTTTACACTGTACACAAATTAATGCACAAAAGCCACCCCAGAAACTTTGTTTTTAAATTTTCAGATGACATAGCTATCCTTAGCTTCCTGCACAAAGACACAAGCCCATCAACCTACACTATATTGCCAAAAGTATCAGGACATCTGCCTTTACATGCACATGAACTTAATGACATCCCATTCTTTATCCGTAGGGTTTGATATGGAGTTGGCCCACCCTTTGCAGCTATGACAGCTTCAACTCTTCTGCGAAGGCTTTCCACAAGGTTTAGGAGTGTGTTTATGGGAAATTTTGACCATTGTTCCAGAAGCGCATTTGTGAGGTCAGGCACTGATGTAGGACGAGAAGGACTGGCTCGCAGTCTCCGTTCTAATTCATCCCAAAGGTGTTCTATCAGGTTGAGGTCAGGACTCTGTGCAGGCCAGTCAAGTTCCTCCACACCAAACTCGCTCATCCATGTTTTTTTCGACCTTGCTTTGTGCACTGGTGCACAGTCATGTTGGAACAGGAAGGTGACATCCCCAAACTGTTCCCACAAAGTTGGGAGCACAAAATTGTCCAAAATGTCTTGGTATGCTGAAGCATTAAGAGTTCCTTTCACTGGAACTAAGGGGCCAAGCCCAACCTCTGAAAAACAACCCCACACCACCCCCTCATCCCCCCTCCACCAAAATACATTTGGCACAATGCAGTCAGGCAAGTACCGTTCTCCTGGCAACCGCCAAACCCAGACTCGTCCATCAGATTGCCAGACAGAGAAGCGTGATTCGTCACTCCAGAGGACACATCTCCACTGCTCCAGAGTCCAGTGGTGGCGTGCTTTACACCACTGTAGCCGACGCTTTGCATTGCACTTGCTGATGTAAGGCTTGGATGCAGCTGCTCGGCCATGGAAACCCAATCCATGAAGCTCTCTATGCACTGTTCTTGAGCTAATTTGAAGGGCACACGAAGTTTGGAGGTCTGTAGCTATTGCCTCTGCAGAAAGTTGGCAACTTCTGCGCACTGTGCACCTCAGCATGCACTGACCCCGCTCTGTGATTTTATGTGGCCTACCACTTCGTGGCTGAGTTGCTGTTGTTCCCAGTCGCTTCCACTTTGTTATAATACCACTAACAGTTTACCGTGGAATATTTAGTAGCGAGGAAGTTTCACGAAGGGACAGGTGGTGCACAGGTGGCAACCTGTCATGGTACCACGCTTGAATTCTGTGAGCTCCTGAGAGCGACCCATTCTTTCACAAATGTTTGTAGAAGCAGTCTGCATGTCCCAGTAGGAGCTGGAAAGTAGTGCTGAAATGAGGGATGTCTGAAATGCCCTGCTTAGCCTGCTGCAATGGATGGATGGAAACAATTAATGTTTAATTAATTAATTAATTAATTTTGTGCCATTCCATAGATGTGAGGACCTTATCAATGTCAACAGGATCCATCCTCTACAGGATGTTGAATATATGTACCAAATTTCCCCACAGCCAACCGGAACATTTGCAGGGCAGGTGAACTGCGTGGAATTGAAATTTCGATCTTGGATGTCATGCCTATGCTATAGGGCCCATTGCTCTACCTGCTCTCATGGAGATAGATTATACAATATGGAGCTCTTATTTCCATGCTATTATCTTTTAAACTAGTCACTAAGAAGCATACTATTGTTTTTCTATGCTGCATTCCAGTTAGATGCTGACTCACTGTGAGCAGTTGTGATGTGGAGCATTTGTTTGCTGTAGGAACATCCAAAGGCAGTTGTTTTTTTCATCACTGTTTTGGTGATTTTATTTTCTGTTAGACAGTTCTGAATGTAATGTTGTGTGAAAAATTTTCTGCCCACCATCACATGACTGAACCGAGCAGCCCAGAAATCAGCATTTGGTCAATTTGCTTATATTTGCTTGTTCTTTAAGGGGTGATATTTTATTGTAATCAAATATGTTCAGGACCACAGGGAGGCATGGTATGACGTACTTGTCTTTGGCCCTCTGAGTCCATAGAATTTGCATATAGCAGGGAAGGAGGGATCAAGATAAATCAGATGTATGACAAAGAGCTCTGATCAGAAAGCTGCCAGGACTCAGTAGGTTCTCCTCTTTCCCTCTGATAAGGAAGACCATGGAAGAAGATGAACTCTGCTTTCCCCACATCAACACCTCCTGCAGGAAGATGATACGCCCTCAATTAGAAGCCACATTTATTTACATTCTGCTGTCCTGCATCACTCTGGTCACTGTGGTTCTTAACCTGCTGGTCATCATCTCTATCTCCCACTTCAGGCAAAGATAAAAATTTTTGTACAACTTACAAAATGTTTGAATTTTTTGTTTGTTTGTTTGCTTTTTGTTACAGCTTGAGACAAGAAGAAATTGCTTTGAGCTAGGCATCATATTATACCTGCTAATAACACTTATTTCTACACCTACTGTATAACAGTGTGTTCAGTGTTGATATTTTTACATTTCAGGCAGCTCCACACCCCCACCAACCTCCTCCTCCTCTCTCTGTCTGTCACAGACTTCCTTGTGGGTCTCTTGCAGATGCCAGTTGAAATCCTCATCTTCCAAGGATGTTTGACTATTGGTGACTTCATGTGTGCTGTGAATTGGTTTTTGGGTTACCTTTTGATCAGTGTTTCAGTAGGAAACATGGTGCTCATATCAGTTGACCGCTATGTGGCTATTTGTGACCCCATGTTTTATACCACCAAAGTCACCCTGAAAAGAGTTACACTGTGCATTTGTCTGTGTTGGATATTTTCTGCTGTCCACAGCTGTTGGATATTGAGGGATTTCTTAAAACAACCAGACAGGTTTAATTCTTGTTATGGAGAGTGTGTAGTTGTGATCCATTATATTGAAGGAGCTTTTGACTTTGTTGTGACCTTTCTGGGCCCATTATTGTGATCGTAGTTCTGTACATGAGAGTATTTGTGGTGGCTGTGTCTCAGGCTCGTGCCATGCACTCCCAAAATGCACCTGTCACACTCAAGCGTACAAAGACAGTAACTGCTAAGAAATCTGAGATAAAAGCAGCCAGGACTCTTGGTGTTGTTGTGGTTGTATTTATTTTGTGCTCATGTCCATATTATTGTTTCACAGTGGCAGCTGAGAACAACTTGGTAGGAGCGTCATCTGGAGTCGCTGAGATTTGGTTGTTGTATTTAAACTCCTGTCTAAACCCTGTGATCTATGCCTTTTTCTACCCGTGGTTCAGAAAAGCTATTAAACACATTGTTACACTTCAGACACTGAAACCTGGCTCATATGAGGCCGACATACTTTAGAGAAAGACTTTGGACAGACTAAAAACATTCTTTCTTTGTGAAGAGGAAATGTGTTTTCATGCTGTTGTCATTTCACTAAATTTTCGCCCCCTCATGTCAGGACACTTGAATACAATATGGAATATAAAATTATATATAAATTTGTCTGTATCAGACAACCTTCTTTCATTCTCAGTTTGCTTTTGATTGCACTTTTTTCCTGCCTCAGTTATCTTATTAGAATGACTGAAAGCAGAAAATCTTATCTGATATGGATATTGCTATTGCTGGGGGAACCCTTGTGATTTTTTTTTTTTTCATGGCAACACAAAGACCTGTACCCTACAAGGATGGCTCTGATTCAAGGCCAGAGTACAATAAAGAAATTCACTCTTTCATTATTTCAAAAACAAATATTATCTGCACCATCATCTGCTTATAATACTAGGATATGTTACCTGTGATGATGCCACATGCATTGCAGCTGCTAGTTGAAATACCTGGCAACATTTTAAATTCCAGTTCAAGAACCATATATTGTTTTTGCTGATGGAATCATGAAAGAGTATTAATGAAGAACTGGATTGTTGAGCAAAAACAATAGTTAGCACTTTTCACCTCACATCATGAAGTTTGTGGGTTCAAATCATGATTTATATATATATATATATATATATATATATACATATATATATAACATATTATGCACAGGACACCAGTTCCATAATCTGTCATCTGGGTTTTCAGATGAATTAAATTTCCATTATTCAATCTCCACCTGCTCATCATTCTGCCTGTTTTCTAACCAGGCTGTGGCACCATTACACTATGACTAATTAAGTGAACTGTAAAATTTGTTTGTCACATTCATGTGTGATAATGCCCCAGATTTGAGGTGCATTTGCACCTGCACCCAAGAGAACCTCAGGAGAATTAATATCTGTACTGTCACGTGTGAAGCATGCCACTGCAGTCTTATAGATTTAGCAAGTCAATAATTTTAGTTCAGTGTTTTGTCTTTAGATGTTGACATAATAATCATCATAATAATCTTTATTTATAGAGCACTTTTAAAAATTCACATTACAAAGTGCTTCAAAAAGGCAACAAATAAAAAAAGCACAGCACCAAGTGCTAAACAAATGGCAGTAAAATAAGACAGAAAGGTTTGAAAGTAAGACAAAACATAAAATATTTCAGTGCAAAATAGCAAGAATAGGAAAATAAAAACATTTTAAGAAATAATAAACAGTTCAAAACAGTTAAAACTACTTAAAAGAGATCACTGACTCAACTGACCTGATTTCCTCAGGCGAACTGTTCCAGAGCTTTGAGGCCCTGACTGAAAAGGCCCCATCCCCATTAGTTTTCAGCCTGGCCTGTGGAACAGATAAAAGACCTCTGCCTGAGGATCTCAAGGTACATCCTGGTCTGTACGGTACTAATAGGTCAGTGATATAAGAGGGAGTGAGACCATCCATCCATCCATTTTCTGTAACCGCTTATCCGTGAGGGTCGCGGGGAGCTGGAGCCTATCCCAACTGACCTTGGGCGAGAGGCGGGGTACACCCTGGACAAGTCGCCAGTTCATCGCAGGGCTGACACACAGAGACAAACAACCACTCACACTCACATTCACACCTACGGGCAATTTAGAGTCACCAATTAACCTGCTGCATGTCTTTGGACTGTGGGAGGAAGCCGGAGTACCCGGAGAGAACCCACGCGGACACGAGGAGAACATGCAAACTCCACACAGAAAGGCCCTGCTGGCTCGGGGATTCGAACCCAGGACCTTCTTGCTGTGCGGCGGCAGCGCTAACCACTGCGCCATCGTGCCGCCGAGTGAGACCATTAAGAGCTTAAAAAAAAAATCTTAAACTCTATTCTAAAACATACTGGGAGCCAAAAAGATGTTAAAACAGGACTGATATGATCACGTTTCCTTGGTCAGGTTAAAAGCCTGGCAGCTGAGTTCTGTACATTCTGAAGTCTGTTCACAAACTTTTGACTCAGGCAGGAAAAAAGGCTGTTGCAGAAATCCAGGCATGATGAGATAAAAGCATGTAAAATGGTCTCTGTGTCTTTAAAAGATAGTACAGGACGTATTTTTGAAGTATTCTGCAGATGATAAAAACATATTTGCACAAGCTTTGTTGTGTGATGTTCAAAACTTAGATTTTCATCAAACCACACTCCCAGATTCCTTGCAGCAGGCCTGATGTGTTCCAGTAGGGACCAGCAGATGGAACGATTTGTTTAGTCATGTGCTGGGGCCCAATCAACAGGATCGCTGTTTATCAGAGTTCAGCTGAAGGAAAACATCCATTTTTTAACTTCAGAAAGGCAGTCATTAAGTGAATCCAGCATACCAGAGTCTGTGGATCTCATGGGCAGGTACATCTGTGAATCATCCGCATAAAAATGATAAGACACACCGTGTCTCATGTTCCTCCAGACTCCAGAGTCCAGTGGCAGCATGCTTTACACCACTGTAGCCGACGCTTTTCATTGCACTTGCTGATGTAAGGCTTGGATGCAGCTGCTCAGCCATGGAAACCCAATCCATGAAGCTCTCTACGCACTGTTCTTGAGCTAATTTGAAGGGCACACAAAGTTTGGAGGTCTGTAGCTATTGCCTCTGCAGAAAGTTGGCGACTTTTGCTCACTGTGCGCCTCAGCATGCACTGACCCCGCTCTGTGATTTTATGTGGCCTACCACTTCGTGGATGAGTTGCTGCTGTTCCCAATCGCTTCCACTTTGTTATAATACCACTAACAGTTGACCGTAAAATATTTAGTAGCGAGGAAGTTTCACAAAGGGACAGGCAGTGCACAGGTGGCAACCTGTCACTGTACCACGCTTGAATTCTGTGAGCTCCTGAGAGTGACCAATTCTTTCACAAATGTTTGTAGAAGCAGTCTGCATGCCTAGGTGCTAGATTTTATACACCTGTGGCCATGGAAGTGATTGGAACACCTGAATTCAAGGAGGAAGTTGGGGGGTGTTCTCATACTTTTGTCAATATAGTGTATTTCTGTGAAATAGAAAACTTTGTGCAGTGGTGTGACACCAACCATCTCATTTTAAATCTTAACAAAACTAAGGATATGGTTCTGGACCCCAGATCAGTGGGGGATCACTGTCCTGTGGTCATACATGATCGGGGTTGGGAGGGTTACTTTAAAAATGTAGGTGTGTTAGGTATTAACATGCTTCAGAGTTACCTAAACATTACCTATACAACATGAACAATAATAGTAACAATTATTATTATTGTTTTTAGTTGTAAAAAAGAAAAATCACCACCTGAAAGAGGTGTGTTAGGTATTAACATTAACAAAAAATATCGGCCTATATAATGTTAAGGAGTAATGAGGTGAGGGGTAGGGATTAATATTTTCTCAAAAATTACACGTTCTGACCGCATGATCACTTTAATCTATTATCTGGTGGTATTTATAATTATTATTGAGGCAGAAGAACATCATTTCAACATTAATCAATATTATTATGAACATAATATAACTGGTGCAGGCTGCGTACAGGTCGACCTTCGCTGCAGCTGCATGCGATGATGAAATGTCAAGTTCAGCCTTTGATCTGTCGCTGTCTGACTGAACAGCCTCATGGAAGTGATATTTTACAATTCTTCATATTTTAAACAAACAAAATTCGTTAAATCAAGTCATTTGGTGTTTCTAAAGTTATGATATTGAGCTGAAACAGATTCTACATTCCGTTCGTATTCAGAGGCTGCAGCTGAGCGCAGCAGACAGCTCGCACCATGCGCACATCAATGTTCTACATAGTCGGCTTAATAAAGTAAATGATCACTCAACGTTAAAAAGTAAAACTCTAAAACAGTTCTCACTCACTTGGTGTGAGGCTTCAGATGGATTCTTTGGCAGTTTTTGGCGTCTTTCTTCAGTGAGGGGCGCTTTTTGCCACAGCCAACTGCTGACATTAAATCCATCGGATGCTGCAGTATTTCACCCAGATGTGTTTTTGATAAACTATAAATCTGGTGTTCTTGAAACTTTAGGCTTTCACCTGGAATTTTGTCTGATATTTCAAATGTCGCAGCAAACCTCAGTCCAGCAGATTTTATCGCTCCAGCGCAGTGCACAATTTACATCTCCTTTGTTTAATATTTTGAAGTATTTCCACACAAAGTTGGTGGCAGACATCGTGTTGTGTGCCTTATTCAGATGGCAGGGCAAAAAGTTACTGTATTAAATGCATTAATGATCAGAGGTGCTCAAATTCATGGCATTTTGCGCTTGTTAACTAATTAATTAAAGCGCTCGGTGTGCTCGGCCGGTAACATATAGGAGCAACAAAACACAGACCAGCCTGCATGAAAATCAAATACTAAGAACAATATAGCAACATGCTATGACTTTATTTTCCTTTCCTGTCAAACGCCAATTAAACATATTAGACTATGGCTATTTGACAACTGCATTTTTTCCTGCTTTGTCCGCCTAGTTATAATTTACAGCACAGAGCAGGTCAAATAATGCAGAGAATAAGCAAGAATATAAGACATGCCATGTACAGTGGTAGCATGAGTAGCAGTATTGACAGGTTATTGACAGGTTAGCGAGCTAACAAACCTTAATTTTAGCTTACTGGATTTCTGTTATTTCAGCAAATGTTAGCAGTTTGTCTTCGTACCTGTAGATGTTTCTTTAAGTCGGACGTCGAGTCCCTGGATGATGACAGTTTTGCACAGCTGGGAGGCATAACTTGCACTGTACTGTGATGTTGTTGTTCCCCTTTTCTGATTTAAACACAAAATGATGCTGGAGTTTCCATCCAGCAAAAGCATTTTTCTCCCCAGTAGTGGCCATAATGATGAACGGCCATTGGTGACTGTTTTAACATCCTTAGCTAGTTTACACACGGATCGAGGCTACGTGGGTGCTCGTTTCATGTGTTGGTTTGTTGTGGGTGTTGTGTCGTAGTGTCGCAATGCATGTGCACTCTGCATGTGTCTGCTGCATTGTAGTATATTGCGTTTGATTTTAAAATGTAACCCTAAGTAATCCCTGTTTTTATCAAATATACCGGTAATCTGATTACTTTTTTCTGTACTGTAACGGATTACAGTTACCTTTTTTTGTATCCTAATTACGTAATGCCATTACATGTAATCCGTTACTCCCCAAGCCTGTACATGATACACATATTGAACAGGTCTGCTCATACAAGTATCTTGGTGTGCACTTGGACAACACTTCTAGTTTCAAAGCTCACGTTGAAAATGTGTGTTCTCATCTACAGCAGAGACTTACTTTTTACACAAACTCAGAGTGTATGGTGTAGACCAGAGGATTGTGTTTTTATTAGTGCTGGGTCGTTATCGGCGTTAACGTGCTGCGTTATCGCGAGACTCTCATCTCGCGATAAAAAAATGATCGCCATTGTGGCGCAGATGTATACCTGGCCAAATTATGCCATGGGGGGGCGAGAACAAGTCCGAAGACATGTGAAATCATAATTAAGCCAGTTATCACATCAAACGCTAGCTGACATGGATGCTGTTAAGCCGGGTTTGCTTCAGGGCAAATTTGTTTTCAAGAAGCTTCCCAATGGAAACCTCGACAAAACCAAGGCGGTCTGCACCTTGTGCAAAGCGGAATTAGTTTACTATAGGAGTTCCTCGAGTCTCAAGTACCACCTAAAAGCAAAGCACCTGGGTGAGCTGCCTTTAGGTGTTGTCATTAGCAAGGAAGATGCTGGGCCAAGCTATGATGTAGCTGGGAAAAGTGGTTTTCGTCAAACAACAATGTTCGAGTGCAACCAAGGCAAGCCCGTCAGCGCTGCTTAGTCAGCCAAGCTAACTAATCTGTTAGCTCAGTGGATTGCCATCAACTGTCGTCCTATCAGCGTGGTTGAAGATGATGGGCTTGTGCTGCTTCTCCGGGCAGCCACAGGCGACCCATCTTACAAGCTACCTGCGAGGCGAACCATCATGAGGAGAATTCATGACCAGCACGCCGCAGAGAAAGACACTAAAGAGGAGAAGTTGGCAGGGAGGACGTATGTAGCACTGACTGGGGACCACTGGACATCAGTCAACAACGAAAACTACCTCGGTGTTACTGCACACCTCATTGATGTCAGCTGGGAACTTCACTCGTTCGCCTTAGGTACGTTGTAACTTAGCTACTTCAGCCTAACATTTACACAGCTTAAGATAACGTTATTAGGGCTAGACTAGCTAACATTAGCTACGTTTAATAACATAATAACGTCTGCTGATTGCTAGTAGCCTAGCGAACTTATTCTGATCTACTTTCTGTCTGTCCTAGGTGTGACAAAAACAGAGGAGCGTCACTTTGCCAAAGTGTGTGCCAGGCAGTTTCTCGACGTCACTAATCAATGGGGGATAGCTGACAAAATCACCACTATTGGAACAGACAGCGCTCCAAACATGATAGCTGCAGGGAGGATACTGCCCTTCGAGCATTTGCCCTGTATCGCGCATCTTTTACAGAGGGCCATTGTTGTGTCTCTTCGGGATGGTGGTTTTGATGTTGTACTGGCCAAGTGTCGCAAAGTGGTGGGACATTTCAAGCACAGTCCGGCCAACTCAGACGAGCTGAATGCCCAGCAAGCCTCCCTTGGACAAGACCAGGAGCCACTCGTGCAAGACGTTCCCACATGCTGGAATTCCACCCTCGAGATGATCAAGCGCGTGAGACGCAACAGAGACCCACTGCACGCAACGCTGACCCAGCAGAGGCACAATCTGACCCTCCCAACAAACGCTGAATATGAGAAGCTGGAAAAGCTGGAGAAACTCCTGGAGCCATGCAGGTATGGTCTACAAAGATGGCTAGGTAATGAAAAGGCTTACTAATTCTTGAAAATGAATCGGTCATTCATTTCAATTGCTCTTTCTCTCTCTCTCTCTGTCTGTGTAGGTACATCACTGAGCTCCTTGGTGGGGACAAGTATGTGTCCTGCTCTGTGGTTCTACCAGCCTTGTGCCACCTCCAGCAAGTGGTGAAGATCTCAGATGATGATCCTGCATACATTGTGCGATTCAAGACTGCCTTCACACAGGACCTCAACCAGCGGAGGGAGAAAACAAACCTGGAATGGCTGAAGGTATGTCAGACTGACTTGATGATTACTGTTGATTATTGTCTGACCATTATAGACTGTTAGGGCAGTAGAAATAAAATAGATAAATGAATAGGTCGTGAAAAAATAAGGAGGTTGGATATGAAAAGTTTAATCTTCATCAAGCTCAAAAAATGTTTGTTTTTTTAATTCATCAAAGGTGGCAACTGCTCTGGATCCACGATTTAAGGACCTCAAGTGCCTGCCCAGAGCAGAGAGGGAGCCAGTGTGGGCAAAGCTGAGTGAGCTGGTGAAGGGAGAAGAACTTGCTCCACAGCAACCCAGGGAGGAGAACCCCGAGCCACCTAAGAAGAAAACAGCCCTCCTACTGATGGGATCCGAGTCGGAGTCGGATGAGGAGACACCAGTAGACAATGCTGTGGAGAGGTACAGGGTAGAGCCCAGTGCCAGCTTGGATCAGTGTCCACTGAAGTGGTGGTCAGAGCACACTGCTGTCTATGGCAAGTTGGCCCACATTGCCAAGTACTTGGGGACTCCTGCCACAACTGTCCCATGCGAGAGACTGTTTTCTTTAGCAGGCCATATTGTACAGAAGAAGAGATCAAGTTTGTCACCAGAAAATGTGAACAAGCTGGTCTGCCTGAGTGATTGGTGGAAGAAGGAGAAGTAGAGACTAGACTGGGAATAATAGAGACTGGACTCATTTCCTCAAGCCATGTCAGACAGCTACTGACTGTTAAAGTAGTTTTTCATGACCCAATATAGGCTTACTGTTCAATTAATTTGAACTGTTCCTGCGCCCTCTGATGTTCATTCCAGGTAGTTCAGTAAAGGGCTTTGTCCACATGGAGACATATGAACCTGCGTAAGATTGCCTAACTTTATTGGTGTTTAACAAAATAAAAGACTAACCAAAGTAAATCTTTTTGAACATTTTCATTGCCAAATATTAGAGTAGAACAGCTTTCTCGTGCAGTTTGTGATGCATTTTCATTATTTCGGTAACACATGCTGTCTTCGGCAAAATTCAAATGAAACATTTTAATCTAGATTAATATAGGTTAACTCCAGAATTAGAGTGAGATTAATCTAGATTAAAAAAAATAATCTATGTCCAGCACTAGTTTTTATTCTATCAGGCTGTACACCGATCAGGCATAACATTATGACCACTGACAGGTGAAGTGAATAACACTGATTATCTCCTCATCATGGCACCTGTTAGCGGGTGGGATATATTAGGCAGCATTTTGTCCTCAAAGTTGATGTGTTAGAAGGAGGAAAAATGGGCAAGTGTAAGGATTTGAGTGAGTTTGACAAAGGCCAAATTGTGATGGCTAGATGACTGGGTCAGAGCATCTCCAAAACTGCATTTCTTGTGGGGTGTTCCCAGTCTGCAGTGGTCAGTGTCTATCAAAAGTGGTTCAAGGTGGGCAAACATTTAGCTCAGTTGGTAGAGCGTCCGACCCATGTATGGAGGCTGTTGGTTCTCTGCAGCGGCAGCTGGTTCGACTTCCGCCTTCGGCCCTTTGCTGCTTGTCATCCCCTCTCTCTCTGCCCCGTTTCCTGTCTACTCTCTGGCTGTCCTGTCCAATAAAGGCAAAAATGCCAAAAAGAATAACTTAAAAAAAAAAAAAAAGTGGTTCAAGGAAGGAACAGTGGTGAACCGGCAACAAAGTCATGAGCGGCCAAGGCTCATTGATGTACGTGGGGAGCGAAGGCTTGCCCATGTGGTCCAATCCAACAGATGAGCTACTGTAGCTCAAATTGCTGAGGAAGTTAATGCTGGTTCTGATAGAAATGGTGTCAGTTTGTTGCATATGGGGCTGCATAGCCACAGACCAGTCAGGGTGCTCATGCGGACCCCTGTCCACCGCCGAAAGCGCCAACAATGGACCACGGAGCAATGGAAGAAGGTGGCCTGGTCTGATGAATCACATTTTCTTTTACACCACATGGATAGCCGGGTGCATGTGTGTCGCTTACCTGGGGAACACATGGCACCGGGATGCACTATGGGAAGAAGGCAATGGGCGATGGGCAATGTTCTGCTGGGAAACCTTGGGTCCTGCCATCCATGTGGATGTTACATTGACACGTACCACCTACCTAAGCATTGTTGCAGACCATGTACACCCTTTCATGGAAACGATATTCCCTGATGGCAGTGGCCTCTTTCAGCAGGATAATGCACCCTGCCACAAAGCGAAAATGGTTCAGGAATGGTTTGAGGAACACAACAACGAGTTTGAGGTGTTGCCTTGGCCTCCAAATTCCCCAGATCTCAATCCAATTGAGCATGTGTGGGATGTGCTGGACAAACAAGTCCGATCCATGGAGGCCCTACCTAGCAACTTACAGGACTTAAAGGATCTGCTGCTAATGTCTTGGTGCCAGATACCACAGCACACCCTCAGAGGTCTAGTGGAGTCCATGCCTTGACATGTCAGGGCTGTTTTGGCAGCAAAAGGGGGACCTACACAATATTAGACAGGTGGTCACAATGTTATGCCTGATCGGTGTATATTGTTACGGAAAAAACAACAATTTCTTGTATTTTTAAAAAATCCAGATTAAGTCCAGGACTGCATTTTTTTATGCAGAGATAAAAACATTTTTTTCTTGTTAACATCATAGATTTAATAGTGTTTACATCCTCCCATAATCATTTATTTCAGTGTAGTTAGAGTTTGAAGTCTAACAAAAAGGCAGCTGTTTTTTTCACCACTGTTTTGCTGATTTTATTTTCAATTAGACAATTCTGAATAGGGCCCATTGCTCTACCTGCTCTCATGGAGATAGATTTACAATATGTAGCTCTTACTTTCATGCTATTATCTTTTAAACTAGTCACTAAGAAGCATACTATTGTTTTTCTATGCTGCATTCCAGTCAGCTGCTGACTCAATGTGAGCAGTTGTGTTGTGGAGCATTTGTTTGCTGTAGGAACATCCAAAGACAAGGCAGTTGTTTTTTATCACTGTTTCGGTGATTTTATTTTCTGTTAGACAGTTCTGAATGTAATGTTGTGTTGAAATTTTCTGCACACCATCACACGACTGAACCGAACAGCCCAGAAAGCAGCATTTGGTCAATTTGCTTATGTTTGCTTGTTCTTTAAGGGGTGATATTTTATTGGGATCAAATATGTTCAGGAATACAAGGAAGGATGGCATGACGTACTTGTCTTTGGCCCTCTGAGTCAATAGAATTTGCATATAGCAGGGAAGGAGGGATCAAGATAAATCAGATGTATGACAAAGAGCTCTGATCAGAAAGCTGCCAAGACTCAGTAGGTTCTCCTCTTTCCCTCTGATAAGGAAGACCATGGAAGAAGATGAACTCTGCTTTCCCCACATCAACACCTCCTGCAGGAAGATGATACGCCCTCAATTAGAAGCCACATTTGTTTACATTCTGCTATCCACCATCACTCTGGTCACTGTGGTTCTTAACCTGCTGGTCATCATCTCTATCTCCCACTTCAGGCAAAGATAAACTTTTCTGTACAACTTACAAAATATCTGGGTTTTTTGTTTGTTTGCTTTTTGTTACAGTTTGAGACAAGAAGAAATTGCTTTGAGCTAGGCATCATATTATACCTGCTAGTAACACTTATTTCTACACCTACTGTATAACAGTGTGTTCAGTGTTGATATTTTTACATTTCAGGCAGCTCCACACCCCCACCAACCTCCTCCTCCTCTCTCTGTCTGTCACAGACTTCCTTGTGGGTCTCCTGCAGATGCCAGTTGAAATTCTCATCTTCCAAGGATGTTTGACTATCGGTGACTTCATGTGTGCTGTGAATTGGTTTTTGGGTTACCTTTTGATCAGTGTTTCAGTGGGAAACATGGTGCTCATATCAGTTGACCGCTATGTGGCTATTTGTGACCCCATGTTTTATACCACCAAAGTCACCCTGAAAAGAGTTACACTGTGCATTTATCTGTGTTGGATATTTTCTGCTGTCCACAGCTGTTGGATATTGAGAGATTTCTTAAAACAACCAGACAGATATAATTCCTGTTATGGAGAGTGTGTAGTTGTGATCCATTATATTGAAGGAGCTTTTGACTTCGTTGTGACCTTTTCAGGCCCCATTATTGTGATCATAGTTCTATATATGAGAGTATTTGTGGTGGCTGTGTCTCAGGCTCGTGCCATGCGCTCCCAAAATGCACCTGTCACACTCAACAAGCGTTCAAAGACAGTAACTGCTCAGAAATCTGAGATAAAAGCAGCCAGGACTCTTGGTGTTGTTGTAGTTGCATTTATTTTGTGCTCATGTCCATATTATTGTTTTACAGTGGCAGCTGAAAATAACTTGGTAGGGGCATCATTTGGAGCCATTGAACTGTGCCTGTTGTGTATAAACTCCTGTCTAAACCCTATGATCTATGCCTTTTTCTACCCATGGTTCAGAAAAGCTATTAAACACATTGTTACACTTCAGACACTGAAACCTGGCTCATATGAGGCTGACATACTTTAGAGAAAGACTTTGGACAGATGAGGCTGACATACTTTAGAGAAAGACTTTGGACAGACTAAAACTTTCCATGGGGAAATATTTTTTCATGCTGTTGTCAATACAAATTTTGCCCCCTCAAGTCAGGACAATTAAATACAATGTGGAATACACAATTACATATAAAGTTGTCTGTATCAGACAACCTTCTTGCATTATCTGTTTGCTTTTGATTACACTTTTCTCCTGCTTCAGTTATCCTATTAGAATGACTGAAACTAGAAAATCCTCTCTGGTATTGATATTATTGCTGGGAGAACACTTGTGATTTTTATTTTATGGAAACACAAAGACCTCTGTCTTACAAGGATGACCACCAAAATTCAGCTGTGATTTGGGACTAGAGTACAATACAGAAAATCATTACTTCATTATTTCAAAAACAAATTTGTCTGCATCATCACCTGCTTATAATACTTGGAAATATTACCTGTGATGACGCCACATGCATTGCAGCTGCTAGCAGAGATGCCCGGCAACAGTTTAAATTCCAATTCAACAGTTATATTTTTGCCGGTTGAGAAATGGTATTTTGCTTTTCTGAAAAACTAAAAGTAAATAAAAGTACACTTTAATTGAATTGTTCATTTTTTTGTGCTATTATCAAATGTAATCATTGAAGAGTCTTAATGAAGTCCTGGATTGATGAGCAAAAACAATAATCATGGTGCAATGGTTTGCACTTTTCTCCTCACAGCATGAAGTGGGTTTAAGTCATGGTTTGGACACAGTAGTTTAATGTGGAGTTTGCATGTTCTCCATAGACCCTTTCTTATACCCGGTGCAAAGCGAATGCACTGGTGGTACAGGTGGCATTGCTTTCTTACACTGACACCAGTTGTCAGTTTTGCCACGTCTGCAAGATAGCAAATGAACTTGCACCTAAACTGTGCGGCCATGGGCGGGAGGTCTAAAAATGAAGGCAAAATGAAGCTGTGAACTGGTGCATTTGGTATCTTGTGCACAGCACATTGGAGTCACAACCTCTTGCACTTTAAACTGGCTAAACCCTGAAGCCTGTATTACGAAGCAGGTGCAACAAATCCAGGGTATCTTTAAGTTATCTGGTTTGACTTAACCTGACAAAGGCAATCAAAGATAGGCGGTTATCAACTCTGTAAATCAACCCAAGGTCTTTCAATCCAGAGATGAGCACATTCACATTAACAGGGCCAGTCGCATCATGGACAAGACTACTGACAGCACACCAGTATATTTTACAAATAAAGAACAAACTATAATATTAGACAAATAATAAAGAAGAAGGTGATCATAACCATCACATTCCAGACTGAAAGAAAGACACATGCCACATGCAGGATGGATAGCTGGCAAAAGAAAAAAATCGCTTTGTGAATAATATTAATCATAATACCTTTATTCTTTTCAGGATCCTCAAAGACACGTTACATCATTTAAAATGATCAAGGAAAACACGCTAAAGTGTTTGCAACGCACAACATTAATCACACATTAAAATCAGTTAAAGGCGTAAATTAAAAGTCTTCTCACTCCGTCTCCAAAGCCTCTTGTGCCCTCTAAGCGGGATGTTTTCACAAGGATGCCTGTTTTCAGCTGGAAAAAAAAATACTTTGGACACAGAGCATTAAAAAAAATCACTGCACCATCCATTAGAGCATGAGTAGATCTGACTATAATTAAATTTGTGTATTCAATTAAATGAATGTGCTGTTTAGATGTATTCTTATGGTGTGTGATACAGTTTCAGTCTTATTCTTTCAGCTGCACCCACTGTCAAACTGACTTGGGAGAGAAATACTGTATATAATTTAATGCATTTACTGATCATTTGTCTGTCATCTGATTAGCAAACAGATGATCAAATGTATTAAATGATATACATGTAAGTGTGACGCTCTCATTTAGGATAACGCACCAGTTGGTCAGAGCGCAGCATAAAACAGACTTGGGAGCATATAAAAAGTAAGTATAAAAACATAATTCAAAGTGGTCAGAAGGCTTACTTTCAAATCTTTTTAAGTACAACAAGTTCAAGGCTTTATGTCTTCAATCAGTCGTTGTTGGATGTATAAAAGTGCAATGAAAAAGAAGCACAGAGAAAAACACTTTACATCCCCCGCACATGGTGCACTGAGCTCCACAGGCTCTTGGTGACACCTAGTCCCATTTAAAAGAGTGATATGATTGGTAGTACCAGGTATGTGGTGCTTTATCCATATTGGTCTCTTGTCAGGAACATAACCTGCTCCAGAGCAAGTTTGGCATTCAGCTTATGTTACCATGGTGATCCACCCCAGAAAGAAGTGAACTACCGTCGTAGGACCGGAAACCCCAGAAAGTTAACTCGATAACCACAAATCCTGCTTCGTAGTACAGGCCCCTAGTCAAGGAGCAAAGTCTGTGGTGCAATCAATCTGTCTGCATAAGATAGCAACCAGTGCATTTGGCCGAAACACTCACACAAATCTCCACAATCACGAATACCTTTATTTACATTAAAGATTATGCATGTGTCTCTAAATTTAGTCTCACTAATATAGAGTAAGGAATTTTAATTATGAAGCCTAATAACCCCTAATTTACACCAGGCGCGGCTGTGCCACGTTACGGCTATGCTGCGGCACTCAGAGTTATACGCAGCCATTCTAGTCAATGCTCAAGTTTACACCAGATGCGCCGCGGTGCGTGTCAGCTGCGTCCCAGAAGCGGCTTGGCGCTCTGCTCCGCAGAGAATACGCAGCAAGTCTATTTTTGACGGATGGCGCATCAAGCTGCGCAGAGGAGATCGAACCAGACAGGAAGTCCCAACAATAAAAGCATAGTGAATCCGGTCAATTTTTAAAATAAAACATCTCGTGTCGACGACGGATCATATTTCCCTTCATTCATTCAACATTACGCCATACGTGGCGACAACAGGTATGTTTCATAATATTGAGATGATTATAGAGATGTATTTTTTAATTAAACAAAACTCCAAAACTTTGATCCATGACTTTGAAGATTACACCACAATAAAGAAGGAAACAACAACATTAAACACAATTAAAACATACAAAAAAAGAAAACCGCATAACTACATAGACTTCTTACCCATGGTAGAAGCACAAAAATCAAGAAAAAATGACCAAAAACGACGAAGTAAACAAGTCAACAACTGCTCCGCTTCTGAAACGCTGCTGGTGTGAATTGAAGTTGCGAGTATGACAGAACAAAACTGCGGTGCAGCCGCGCCTGGTGTAAATTACGGGTAAATCTCATTAGACCTGCAAAGTGCGCAGGGGCTGGGATCACAGCTATCAGATGGACTCAAATAGATCAGTCAGCATAACAGCTGGTGACAGTGTTTTATTGCTCACAGCATGAAGTTTGTGGGTTCAAATCATGGTTTGAGCAGACTTTGCACATTCTCCATGTGCCTGTGTGGTTTCCTGCTCTGGCTTCACCCACCATCAAAAACAAGTCAGTGACCAAGGCGCTGCAAAGCGACTGCCTACTGCTCTGAACACTTGGGTAGGTTAAATGCAGAGACTGAAGCTGACTGTATAATTGTATGGTTGTATATATCTACATACAATGCATGGTTGACACAAAATCAAGTATCTTGATAACATGTTTACTACAGGACACAAGTCCTATAATCTGTCATCTGAGTTTTCAGGTGAATTAACTTTCCATTATTTAATCTCCACCTGCTGATTCTGAACCACTCCCAATAACAATACAATTCAGCCTATCTTCTAAGCAGGCTGTGGGAACATTACACTACAACCGCTAATTAAGTGAATTATAAAATTTTTTGATCACACTGTCTGGTCGTGCGCCAGATTTGAAGTTCATTGCACCTGCAACTACAAGAATCTCAGGAGAATGACATCTTGTACTATCATAGGTGTGAAGTGTCCCACTGCAGTCTTGTAGATTTAGCAAGTCATTCATTTTAGTCCTGTGTTTTGTCTTTAGATGTTGTCATGGCAATCTAGAATAGAATAGGATTGAATTGAACTGAATTGAATCGAATACAATACAATACAATACAATACAATACAACACAATACAACAAATTATTGTTGTCTACAATAACTTCCATGTTAAAAACCCCTGTGTCACATACATATAATTTAAAGACAACATGCTGAATGTTACCATTTTTCATGATGTTATTTCAAAGTGTACTTATCTCTTTCATCTAACATATATGTTTTATGCTTTCACAAAGGTTCGGTTGGAGACATTATTTACCTGTTGGGCCACAGACTAAAGAAAATGACAACTTGAGTTTACCCAAATATAGATACAGTTAGGCAGTATTCAGACCAAATCAGACATTGTGGTCATTAGCACACGGTTGTGCGGCTGTGTGGGAGGTCAGTGGCATGTTTATTTGTGCTTTGAACATAACTGCAGCGAAACAATCAGGATATAATATTTTATTTCTCTCTCAGATCAACAATTTCCAGAGCCTTGAGCATCTTAGGGCTAATGTCATCCACACCTGGTGCCTTGCCTCCAAGGAGCTTCTTAAATTCTTCAGAGACCTCTGCTGCAGCCATTATGGCCTTCCACTTTAACTTTATCTTCAATGTAAGCTTTGAACATGGCTTACTCATATTTCATGCCCCCAGCCTCCCACAGGATGCATGAAAAATTCTTCCAGAGGTGGAAGTTGAAGACCTCCTGGACAGAATCCTCGACCACACATTCCCAGTTCATCTTCACTACACATTTGGGCTTTTTTGGTCTGTCCGACAGCTTCCCATACCATCTGATCCAACTCACCACTAGGTGGTGGTCAGTTGACAGCTCTGCTCCTCTCTTCACCCGTGTGTCTGAGACATATTGAATTGCTGCCCCAAGCGAAATAGTTTAACTATCTCAAAATAATGTTCATGAGGGAAGGTGAAATTGAGTGTGAGAGCAACAACTGATTGGCACTGGACCATCATGGTGGAGAAGGAGCTGAGTCGGGAGGCAAGGCTTTGGATTTACCAGTCAATTTACATTCCAACTCTCACCTATGCGCATGAGCTTTGGGAAGTAACTGAAAGGATGAGGTCAAGGAGAGGAAATGGATTTGCTCTGTGGCGTGGCTGAGCTCAGAGATAGGATGAGGTGTTCTGACATCCTGAGTGAACTGAGACACTTCCCCTTTGCATCAAAAGGAGGCAGCTGAAGTGGTTTGGGCATCTGATTAAGATGCCTCTTTGATATCTCCCTTTGGAAGTTTACCAGGCACGACCGACTGAGGAGAGACTGAGGTAGACCTAGCACTCACTGGAGGACTTACATATCTCATCTGGCCTGGGATTGATTTGGGATGTCCAAGTAGGAGCTGGAAAGTGATGCTGAGAAGAGGGATGTCAGGAATACCCTGCTTAGCCTGCTGAAATCGATGGATGGATGGATGGATGGATGGATGGATGGATGGAAACAATTAATGTTTAATTAATTAATTAATTTTGTGCCATTCCATAGATGTGAGGACCTCATCAATGTCAACAGGTTCTATCCTCTACAGGATGTTGAATATACAGTATGTACCAAATTTCCCCACAGCCAACTGGAGCAGTTGCAGGGCAGGTGAACTGAGTGGAACTGAAATGGTTAAAAAACTATTTCTATCTTGGATGTCATGCCTATACTATGGGGCCCATACCTGCTCTCATGGAGACAGATTTACAATATGTAACCCTTATTTTCATGCCATTATCTTTTGAACTAGTCACTAATAAGCATGCTATTGCTTTTCTATGCTGCATTCCAGTTAGCTGCTGACTCACTGTGAGCAGTTGTGTTGCGGTACATTCATTTGCTGTGGGAACATCCCAAGACAAGGCAGCTGTTTTTTTCACTGCTGTTTTGCTGATTTTATTTTCAGTTAGATAATTCTGAATGCAATATTGTGTAGAAACCTCTTGCACACCACATGCCTGAACCAAGCAGCCCAGAAACCAGCATTTGGTCAATTTGTTTATGTTTGCTTGATTTTAAAGGGTTTATATTTAACTTTGCCCAACTGTGTTCAGGACTACATGGAGCCACAGTATGACGTACTTGTCTTTGGCCCTCTGAGTCAATAGAATTTGCATATAGCAGGGGAGGAAGGTTTGACATAAATCAGATGTATGACAAAGAGCTCTGATCAGAAAGCTACCAGGACTCAGTAGGTTCTCCTCTTTCCCTCTGATAAGGAAGACCATGGAAGAAGATGAACTCTGCTTTCCCAACATCAACACCTCCTGCAGGAAGATGATACGCACTCACTTGGAAGCCACAGTTATTTACATTCTGCTGTCCTGCATCACTCTGGTCACTGTGGTTCTTAACCTGCTGGTCATCATCTCTATCTCCCACTTCAGGCAAAGATAAACTTTTCTGTACAACTTACAAAACATTTATTTTTATTTATTTATTTTTTTGTTTGTTTGTTTGTTTGACCCAGGAAGAAACTGCCTTTAGCTAAGCAGCATATCACATCTGCTAATAACACTTATTTCTACACCTACTGTATATCAATGTGTTCAGTGTTGATATTTTTACATTTCAGGCAGCTCCACACCCCCACCAACCTCCTCCTCCTCTCTCTGTCTGTCACAGACTTCCTTGTGGGTCTCCTGCAGATGCCAGTTGAAATCCTCATCTTCCGAGGATGTTGGTTCCTGGGTGACTTCATGTGTGATGTGAATTGTTTTTTGGGTTTCCTTTTGATCAGTGTTTCAGTGGGAAACATGGTGCTCATATCAGTTGACCGCTATGTGGCTATTTGTGACCCCATGTTTTCCACCACCAAAGTCACCCTGAAAAGAGTTACACTGTGCATTTGTCTGTGTTGGATATTTTCTGCTGTCCACAGCTGTTGGATGCTGAGGGATTTCTTTAAACAACCAAACAGATATAATTCCTGTTATGGAGAGTGTGTAGTTGTGATCAATTATATTGAAGGAACTTTTGACTTTGTTGTGACCTTTTCGGGCCCCATTTTTCTGATCATAGTTCTATATATGAGAGTATTTGTGGTGGCTGTGTCTCAGGCTCGTGCCATGCGCTCCCAAAATGCACCTGTCACACTCAACAAGCGTTCAAAGACAGTAACTGCTAAGAAGTCTGAGATAAAAGCAGCCAGGACTCTTGGTGTTGTTGTAGTTGTGTTTCTTTTGTGCTCATGTCCATATTATTGTTTCACAGTGGCAGCTGAGAAGAATTTGGTAGGGGCTTCATCTGCAGTCAGTGAGATTTGGCTGTTGTATATAAACTCCTGTCTAAACCCTGTGATTTATGCCTTTTTCTACCCGTGGTTCAAAAAAGCTATTAAACGCATTGTTACACTTCAGACACTGAAACCTGGCTCATATGAGGCTGACATACTTTAGAGAAAGATTTTGGACAGACTAAAACCATTCTTTCTCTGTGAATATGTTTTCAGGCTGTTGTCAATACACTAAATTTTCGCCCCCTCATGTCAGGACAATTAAATATGTTATGGAATACAAAATTACATATAAATTTTTCTGTATCAGACAACCTTCTTCTTCCATTCTCTGTTTGCCTTTGATCACACTTTTTCCTGCCTCAGTTATCCTATTAGAATGACTGAAACTAGAAAATCTTCTCTGGTATTGATATTACTATTGTTGGGGGAACCCTTGTGAATTTTTGTTTTTTTCATGGAAACACAAAGACCTGTATCCTACAGGGATGACCACCAAAATTCGTCTGTGATTTGGGGATGGAGCACAATAAGGAAATTCACTCTTTCATTATTTCAAAAACAAATATTATCTGCATCATCATCTGCTTATAATACTAGGATATGTTACCTGTGATAATGCCACATGCATTGTAGCTGCTAGTTGAGATGCCTGGCAACATTTTAAATTCCAATTCAAGAACCATTATACAGTTTTTTTTTTCTGATTGACAGACAGTGTTTTGTTTTTCTGCAACAAAGTGAATAAATGTACATTTTAATTGAATTGTTAATTTTTTTATGCACTGGTATTGAATGGAATCATGAAAGAGTATTAATGAAGTACTGGACTGTTGAGCAAAAACAATAAGCATGGTGCAATGGTTTGCACTTTTCACTTCACAGCATGAAGTTTGTGGGTTCAAATCATGTTTGGACACAGTTTGCATATTCTCCACATGCCTTTGTGGTTTTGTCCAGGTGCTTTGGCTTCACCCACCATCAAAAACAAGTTAGTGACCAAAGTGTTCCAAAGCAGCTGCCTACTGCTCTGAACACTTGGGAAGGTTAAATGCAGAGATTGAATCTGACTGGACAATTGTCTGGTTGTATATATCTACATATATATACATCTTGTATCTTGGTAACATGTCATGTGTGCTACAGGACACCAGTCCCATGTTCCGTTACCTGAGGTGTGAATTAAATTTCCATTATAATTGTGAATTTCTTCCACTAATAATGTCATTCAGCCTATCCTCTAACCAGGCTGTGGCTGCATTACATTACAACCGCTAATCACCTGAATTGTAAAATCTGTTTGTCACACCCATGTATGGTCATGCCCCAGATTTGAGGTTTATTTGCACCCATTTCAGAAGAATAATGGCCTGTACCGTCAATAGTGTGAAGCATGCCACTGCAGTCTTGTAGATTTTACAAGTCATTCATTTTATTTTAGTGTTTTGTCTTTAGATGTTGTCATGGCATTCAAACTAATCATAGAATAGAATAGAATGGAATAGAATTACAACAGTACAACAAAACGTTTGTCTACAATAAAACCCCTGCATCAGGTTCATATAATTTAAGGCAAACATGTTGAATGTTTTCTTTTTCCATTATGTTATCTCAAAGTGTATTCATCTCTTTCAATTAAAATACATGTTTGACGCCTTGACTAACATTTGGTTGGAAACATTATTTACCTGTTGGGCCACAGACTAAAGAAAATGGCAGCTTGAGTTTACTCAAATATAGATACAGTTAGACTGCTCAGACCAAATCAGACATTGTAGTGATTAGCACAGGGTTGTACAGCTGTGTTGGGGGTTGGGGGGTGTTTATTTGTGCCTTGAACATAACTGCAGTGAAACAATCAGAAAATAATGTTTTATTTCTCTCTCAGATCAACAATGTCCAGAGCCTTGAGCATCTTAAGGCTAATGTCATCCACACCTGGTGCCTTGCCTCCAAGGAGCTTCTTAAATACTTCAGAGACCTCTGCTGCAGCCACTATGGCCTTCTGCTTTAACTTTCCCTTCAATGTAAGCTTTGAACAAGGCCCACTCAGATTCCATGTCCCCAGCCTCCCACAGGATGCATGAGAAATTCTTTCAGCGGTGGAAGCTGAAGACCTCCTGGACAGGGGCCTCGACCAGACATTCCCAGTTCATCCTCACTACACATTTGGGCAGCTTAGCAATTATTTCTCTCTAGACCAACTAAAACCTGGTCCAAGAGCAAAATCTATGGTGCAATTGGTCTGTCTGCACAAGATAGCAACCGGCGCATTTAGTTGAAGCACACACATCTCCACAATCACGAAATATGTTAAACAGCATGCATGTGTGTCTCTAAAATTAATCTCACTAATAAGGAGTAAGGAATTATAATTATAAAGCCTAAAAAATCTCAATAGACCTGCAAAGTGTGCACGTGATGGGATCACAGCTGTCAGATGGACTTAAACAGATCAGTCAGTATGACAGCTGGTTACAGTGTTTGTGTCTGTGTGTTTATTTGGGATCAAGAAAAAGAATGACCATGAGACCGGGCTGGCCCCACCTGAGTTGTTCCCCAAGCCTGAACCTCAGAACCTCAGAACCTCAGAGACTGTTTGAGCTTCTAGCCTGAAGAACTAACTGTTACCTATGTTGTTTCAACCTGTTCAAGTTCCTGTTTGGCTGTTCACCTCGAGCGGGTTGAGGGCATCCCTCAGCAGCATGAGACAATGATGTTAGAAGGGGCCACCATCTCACCAAGCTCAATTAGAGGGGGCCTTCCAGGAACTAAAGGCCCGCTTCACGTCCGCCTCATCCTCCAGATGCCAGACCCTGACCGGCAGTTTGTGGTGGAGGTAGATGCCTCTGATGTAGGGGTGGGGGCCATGCTGTCCCAGCGCATGGCCTACGACAACAAGCGTCACCCCTGCGCTTTCTTCTCCTGCCGTTTATCACCTGCTGAGAGGAACTACAACATTGGAACTGGGAAGTGCTGGCAGTTAAGATGGTGCTTGAGGAATGGCGGCACTGGCTTGAGGAAACCAAGATCCTGTTTATTGTATGGACTGATCACAAGAACCTCAAGTACATCCACTTCGCCAAGAGACTCAACTTCCATCAGGCCCGCTGGTCCCTTTTCTTCACACATTTCAATTTCACCCTCTCCTACCACCCAGGGTCCCACAACTCCTTGCCTTGTCAGTTCCCGGGAGAGAGGGACCTGTCCCCCGGCCCAGACACCATCCTCCCTACGCCACGTCTGGTCACCACTGTTACCTGGGAGATTGAGGAGATGGTCAGAACCTCCATTGAGGACGAACCCGGTCCAAGTAACTGTCCACCCTCCTTCGCTCCGCTGACCACTACTCCACCTCAGCCAACCGACGCTGCTCCCAAGCCCCTGCCTAACAGGTCAGCCAGATGGTCTTGCTGTCCACCTGGGACCTGCCACTCCAGGTTGAATCCAAGAAGCTGGCCCCCAGATTCATCCGTCCATTTGAGGTGGAAAAGGTCATCAACCCGGTGGTGGTGAGACTCAAGCTCCCCCAGCTCATGCGCATCCACCCCACGTTCTACGTCTCCAGGGTCAAGCTGGGAGAGTCTCCTGATGCCTACCATAGCTCCTTCTCCTCTTCACCTCATCGATGGGGGTCCCACCTACACAGTCTGCCCCCTGCTCTCTTCCCATCACTGTGGGCGGGGCCACCAGTACCTGGTGGACTAGGAGTGGTACAGTCCAGAGGAGAGGTCCTGGGTCCCAGCTCGTCACATCTTGGACCCCCGCTCCATCATCAACACCCTGACCAACTGTCCTGGTCTGCTTCTGCTAGTGGGGTCTCCAGCCAGAGGACTCCTTTGTTTCTTCTTCCTGAGAGATCTGGTCCTTGGATGAGGATGAATCCCTTCTTCAGACCCCCATCGTCCACCTGGCTGATTAACTCTGAGGGGGCTTTGGAGGAGTTCTGTGTTGTTTCACCTGTTCAAGTTCCTGTTTGGCCATTGTGTTAATAAAGGTCATTACCAAACGTCTCTCTGTGCCTGTGTGCTGATAGTGGGTCTTGCCTATATCCGTTACAAAATTAAATCCTTTGCACCTTGCGCTTTAGATCAGCATAAGATAGGGCACTTTATGTCAGTCACCAAAGTTGCATTGTGCCCCCTCCCCACCTGCTTGTTGCACAGAAGGGAGGCATGCACAGGGTGGAGTACAGGAGCTGCAATCCAACTGTACCATAAATTATATTAATTAAAGAAAGTTGATTTAATTCATCTATAAATCTTTCTTTAACAGCTGCAACAAAAAGCCTAACAGAAGGTCATAGTCCATACAGGTACAATGTGGTTTGTGATTTATTTTCATGAATAAAAACATTACCAAAATTTTTTTAGTGATGAGCACAGTGTTCTGACAAGCTGATTTGAGCATGTTCTAAATGGTTAGTTGACAAATCAAACCGCTCTCTCGGAATTACCTGTTAATATATACTGTGTATGACCTTGACTTGATCAACCAATAGACATTTCAGCAACAAGGAAGTGTTCTGACACTGTTAATTTAAAAGCATTTTATGCTTCATCAACTAGTATTCATCAGTTTTCTTTCAATTATTTACAGGCTCTGGTCATGAAAAGGAAAAAAGGGAAAAAAAATGGGAGAAATACAGGAGAATTATGATCCCAGCTGGAAAAAGGGCGAGGGCAATGAAAATCGGATGTCTCCTGAGAAATTGGTAGGGTTGCGCATCTGCTGCTTATGATCACCTCAAACCCACTTTTCACCACATATCTGTTTCATGATATAACAAATGACAAGGACAACCAGACTTGGTAGAAAATGACAGACTTTATTCCAGTCTGACATTAACCACAGTATAAATAGTGGAAGTGTACAGCTAGATAAAAAGTGTACAGCAAATTTGTTCGTACAGCTGTGAAATTAGCTGCCCATATTACTGTTCTAATAATCATGATGGATCATGGTGATTGGTCAGAATGTGTTGGTATATGTGTCTTATTATATTTATAACAACATGATATCGTCAAAGAAATTGTCTGATTAGCCATTTAAATTGTTTGTCAGAACAATTACACACAGAATCACAGTGTGGACTCATTTGTTTGCTAACACTCTTACAGACAGCCCAGATTTTATGATATGGGCTTATAAATATTGTAACAAAGTAATTATTTCAAATTATATTATCAGTAAAATATATACTTGAGATCCAAGCTAGTAACTTCAGTGACAGGAAGAAAACACAATTCAGCATTTTTCATGTAAGGTTAGTTCACATACTTGAAACATATACAAGGTCAGGGTATTTTAGAAAAAAAAAACTGTTTTCTGTTCTTATCCAGCTATATTGTAAGATTGTTGAATTCAACAGGACAATTCCTGTTGTCCTTGGTATTAAAATAATCACCAGCCATCTGAATCAGGTTTTTATTGCCTGATAGGTACACATACAAGGGATGTCCCTCAGTGTAGTTTAATACATGCACTTTTTAAAAATCTAGAAAGTGTGTAAGTGAACATATATTTTAATATTATTTGCTTAATGTCTGGGCCCCTAGGTTTCAAGCTCTAGATAGCTTATCAGGGTGTCCAGTTTCACAGGTTTCAATATGTCTTATATGCTTGTACTTGTATTTTAAATTGTTTTGTTTTGTGAATGAACTGGAACTGAACTGAACTTTATAACAGTGCAGAACAGTTACAATAGTTTGTGTTAGAGTGCGATATTTGCCACTGTGTTATTTTGGTTGGCACTACTTTATTATGCGAAAGGTTACGCGCTGTTTAAATAAAGTAAGGCGGAGCCTACCTGCTCTCTGAATCCCTGCCAGAGCGGGTCATGGCGGCTACCAGCTTAATGAGAAACCTGTCTCCTGTCTCTTATGTGTTTAGTGACTAAGTTAGTACTTCTGCAAAGATGTCAACAGAAGCCACGGACCCGGGAGGAGGGTCGGGTGCCTCCCGTGCTCCTAACCGGACACCCACTGCAGATGAGACAACAGGTTATGGGCCCAGGCAAGTCCCAAGTACAGTGATGCACGGACGTGGACTGCTGCCGAGGTTCGACGGAGACGAAGCCCGCTACCACATATGGGAGGCAAGGTTTTTAGCATACTTGAAAACCATAGGCCTCAAAGACGCTATCCTGGGAACTGAGTTAGCAGCAGGGGCTAATGCACAAGAAGCTGCGGAAGTCGGTAGGAAAAATGAACTGGCATATGCAGAACTGTGCGGTTGTTTGGATGATAAAACGCTAACGCTAATCCTCTACGAAGCACCAGATAATGGCAAGAAAAGCCTAGAAATATTGAAGCGCCAGTTTGAGTCAGAAGAAAAGCCGCGTATCATCGGGCTGTACACAGAGCTAACCAATGTGCTAATGGCTGACGGGGAAGAGCTAGCGGACTATCTAGCCCGTGTTGAGAAGATAGTAGCCGCATTAAACAGAGCTAAAGAGACCCTCAGTGATGCACTTCTGATGGCGATTGTGTTAAAAGGACTCACAGACGAATACAACCCATTTTCGGTGCATGTTACTCAGACGAGGGAAGCGTTGACCTTCAGTGAGTTCAAGGCTAGATTGAGAAGTTTTGAATGCACACTGCGATACCGCAACAGACCCCGAACAGACGAAGTAATGACCACTAACTACAAGGCGTCCGAACCAAAGTTTAAAAGAAAGGAGAAGAAATACTTCAATGGAGAATGCTTTATTTGTGAAAAAGTGGGACATAAAGCAAAAGACTGCAGGAACAAAGACAAGTAAACACACAGGAGAGTTTCTAATGCACAAAGTGGCAACAAGGTGGCCACCATTACAGGCACTGGACAAGGCATTTCCCGCGGTAGAGAAAAACATAAACCCACAAAGGAAGAAGAAGAGACATTTGTGCTCCAGGTGAGTGAATGGAAACCCCATGACATGCAGCAGCAAGGTCTACTCGTGGACAGCGGTGCCTCTGCCCACATCATGACCGACGAGGGAGCTTTCATCAGATTCGACGAGACATTCCGGCCCAAGGATCACATCATGCAGCTGGCGGATGGAACACGGATGACCGCCAGCATCCTGAAGAAGGGGGACGCACAGATTGAACTGATCGACTGCAACGGGAGAGTGGTGAGCATCAAACTCACAAACACCCTCCTGATTCCCGGTTACCCACAGAACATCCTGTCTGTGGAGGCAGCAGCTACAAAGGGAGCGAAGTTCAACTTTGAGAAGAATAACAACAAAATGATTCTTCCTGATGGCACAACATGTAAAATGAAGGTAAAGGACAGATTGTATTATCTGGACACTGTAACAGAGACTGATGTAAACAGTGAGGACTCCTGTAATGCGTCTTTTGATCTGAAAACTTGGCACGAGGTGATGGGTCATTGCAACTATGGTGACATAGTAAAACTAGAAACGGTAGTAGATGGTATGAAAATCAAAGATAAAACATGCAGACCCAATCAATGTGAAACTTGTCTACAGGGTAAATTTTCCCAAAGTAGGAACAGACAAAGTGATGTAAGGGCCAAGGAGCCATTAGAGCTGGTACACACAGACCTGGGTGGGCCTATTGCCCCAGAGTCATTTGAAGGGTACAAATATGCGATCACTTTCACTGATGATTTCGCCGGTGCTATCTACGTGTACTTCCTTAGGAATAAAAACAAAGCAGTTGAGGCAACTAAGCAGTTCTTAGCAGACACAGCACCTTATGGTAAAGTAAAACGTCTGAGATCAGACAATGGAACAGAGTTTGTTTCAGAAGAGTACCAGTCATTACTGAGAGACAATGCTGTAAAACATGAAAGATCAGCGCCCTACTCCCCCCATCAAAATGGGACAGGGGAGAGGAACTGGCGCACGCTATTTGAAATGGTCAGATGCATGCTGATTGAATCAGGTTTACCTAAAGAGTTGTGGCCTTATGCAGCCAGGACAGCTACAGTCATAAGGAACAGGTGTTACTGTAAGAGAACAGGGGAGGCGCCCTATTACCTTTTCACTGGAAAAAGACCAAATTTGTCTAAAATGAAGAAGTTTGGTTCAGAGTGTATGGTGTATGAGCAAAACAAGAAAAAGCTAGACCCAAAAGGCAAAAAGGGAATCTTTGTTGGTTTTGATCGACATTCACCTGCTTATTTGGTTTATTTTCCAGAGACAAACAAGGTTCAGAAACACAGACTGGTCCACTTCTTTACAAAGAGCGTGACTGAAAGTTATACACAGACCGACACAGACCGACCAGAGGACCACGTTGTAGAGTGGGTAACAACACCAGGTCAAACTAGTCAGCCACTGACCGAACAAATGGAGCAGAAAGACACAGACATTGAGCAAGATTCAAAATCGGACAGTGACACAGAACTTATCACTGACACACATACTTCACGTACCACAGGTAGAGTCAGAAAGAAACCTAAATACTTGGAGGACTATGAATGTGCAGCGCAGAGCAGCGAGTTAACCATTGACTATTGTTACCGAGCTACAGTTGGGCTGCCACAGACCTATAAGGAGGCTATGGCATCACCGATATTTGGAAAGTGGAAAAAGGCAATGGAAGAAGAAATGGTTTCATTTAAAGAGAACAACACCTACTCACTTGTACCGTTACCAGAGGGTAGACAGACAGTGGGGGAAAGGTGGGTATATGCTCTCAAAGAGGATGATAAAGGAAATGCGGCATACAAAGCCAGGTATGTAGCAAAGGGGTATAGTCAGGTAGAGGGACTAGACTATTCTGAGACGTTCTCTCCAACAGCCAACTTAACGTCACTATGTGTGCCGATGCAGCTGGCTGCACAGCATGACCTGACACTAAACCAGATGGACGTTAAGGCCGCATACTTACATGCGCCTATAGACTGCGAAATATACATGGACCAACCCGAAGGTTTTCAGGTTAAACCCAAGAATGGTGCACAACTTGTGTGTAAGTTAAACAAATCAATCTATGGACTTAAACAGTCTGGTAGGAATTGGAACATGATGCTCCATGAATTTCTGATTGAGAATGAGTTTGTACAGAGCCAAGCAGACCATTGTATCTACACTAAACTGTCTGACAAAGAAAAAGTGATTTTGTTAGTGTGGGTCGATGATATAGTTGTGGCTGCAAGTAATGACACATGTCTAAGAGAGGTCAAGGAGAAACTGAAAAGTAAGTTTAAAATGAAAGACCTCGGACATCTCACTCATTTTATTGGGACTGATTTCACACAAAAAGAGGGTACTGTCAAAATGAACCAGTCCAGGTACATTAACAAAATACTGGAAAGGTTTGGCATGGCTGAGTGTAAAGCCAGAGCCACTCCTAGTGAAATCAAATGTGATCTGATTCCAGAAGGGGATCAAACTGACCAAAGAAAGTACAGAGGAATGCTGGGCAGCCTCATCTATATCATGACCTGTACTAGGCCTGATATCAGCTGGATTGTGAGTAGACTGTCACAGTACATGTCCGATCCCAGAGAGAAACACATGACTGCTTTAAAGCATGTGTACAGGTACTTACAAGGAACTAAGGACTATGAGTTGTGTTATAACAAGTGTAACACTAAACTAGAACCGATGGGATATTCCGATGCTGACTGGGCCAACGATGCTGAGGACAGAAAGAGCACTACAGGTTATTGCTTTAGCCTAAGTCCGGATGGTGCTACTGTTTCATGGAAAACAAAGAAACAACAAACAGTTGCACTGTCGACATGTGAAGCGGAATATGTAGCATTGGCAGCTACTGTTCAAGAAGTGCTCTATCTGACTCAAGTACTAAAAGACATGGACAACAGTTTTCAGCAAACAACAACAGTGATTGAGGATAATCAAGGGACTATATGCCTTGCGAAGAACCCTGTGAACCGACAAAGGAGCAAACGTGGACATAAAGTACCACTTTATCAGGTCCAATGTATTGCAGGGCAAAATTGTTTTGGTGTATTGTCCAACTGAAAATATGGTCGCAGATGTGTTCACAAAATCTGCTACAAGGGCCAAAATTGAAAAGTTTTGTTCTTATATGTTTGGTCACTAGTATTGTGGTCAAAGTGAGTGGCATTATCGAATGGGGGTGTTAGAGTGCGATATTTGCCACTGTGTTATTTTGGTTGGCACTACTTTATTACGCGCTGTTTAAATAAAGTAAGGCGGAGCCTACCTGCTCTCTGAATCCCTGCCAGAGCGGGTCATGGCGGCTACCAGCTTAATGAGAAACCTGTCTCCTGTCTCTTATGTATTTAGTGACTAAGTTAGTACTTCTGCAAAGATGTCAACAGAAGCCACGGACCCGGGAGGATGGTCGGGTGCCTCCCGTGCTCCTAACCGACACACCCGCTGCAGATGAGACAACAGTTTGAGAAAAATGATAGCAAGAACTGCAAGTCAGTAAGATTATGCAGAAATGAGCAAATTGACACAAATGTGAAAATATATAAAAACAATAGAAGACTATTTGTACAATCTGACTGTAATTAAAACACACCAAGGCCCCATCGCTACAGTATGCTGGCATCACAGGAGTCAGGCTGCAGTATCTCAAGTGTAACAATGAGTTTCATAGATCTCCTAAACCAGGGATAGAAAAGAGCATAGACAATTGGATTAAGACAGGAGTTACAATAAAATAGCCAGACCCCAAAAATTGAAAATGCCACACTGGTAGACATGTCCTGGCCTGCGAGAGAGGGACAGAAGTAAGGACAGAAACATAGCAGAAAGATAACCACGACAACACCAAGTGTTCTGGCTGCTTTTCTCTCTGACTTCTTAGCAGTTACGTGGATTGAACCTTGTAGTGTAACAGCTGCAATATGAGACCTCATGGCTCGAGCCTGAGACACAGCCACCACAAATACTCTCATGTACAGAATTATGATGGCAGCAATGGGGCCCACAAATGTCAGCAAGACATCAACAGCTCCTGTTATGAAGTCAATTACAACTGTCCACTCTCCATAGCAGGAATTATATCTATCTGGATGTTTCAGGAAGTCAATCAATATAACGCCATTGTAGAACACAGAACTGGCCCAACACAGACAAACACAGATTTTAACTCTTTTCTGAGTGACTTTGGTGGGGTAACACATAGGTTCACAAATGGCCACATATCGGTCAATTGATATGAGCACCATGTTTCCTACTGAGGCAGATGTAAGGATAAAAGAAGCATAGTGAAAAAACCCACAAATCAAGCTCCCCAACAACCAGCAGCCTCCTAATAGGAGCATGTGATCAAAAGTTATTAAAAGATTTAGCTATCCTTGAAGGGTGTGGTTGTGGCGTGCCATGAAACACGATATTGCTATAACTTTGGTGTAAATGGCCCAATCTGCACCAGACTTCACGTTTGATAAGAGTCCCAGCCTGAACACATCTGCATGACAGTATTCTGCCATAGTAATGGCGCCACCTAGTTGCAACAGGAAATTACATGTTGTGCACTTTGACATGCTTTTCCAAACAAGTTCACAATACTCAACTCAAATGAGATCAGAAAAGCCTCCAGACCATCGTAATGCTCAATTGTGAAGATCATGACATTTCATCAAACAGCGTTGGCATGACGGCAAAGTTCAATGTTTCGTCAAAACGCAGGAAGTTGCATTAATTTCAGTGCACATGGTCAAATCTGCCTGAAATGTCACATATCTGATAACAGTCCAGTCCAGAACATATGATATGACTGTCGTTGATGGGCATGGCCAAATGCCTTAGCCACACACTCTAAACATCAGCCCCCAACAAATATGTGTCCCACATGCACGAAAATCCATATGCACATGTATCATGTCCAGATGCACAAAAAGGTCTCTTGGACACATAGCCTAACCCCAACAGGAAGTCAGCCAATTTAAATTAAGTGGTCGATTTTGGCACTTTACAGACGTATTTTAACGAACTCCTACTACAGAATTCATCAAATTGACTTCAAAATCGGTGCGTGTCATCTAGATTAGTTTGTGATCAAAATGCTAGTGCTAGCAATTCAAATGCAGTCACCGGTAAGGTTGAAGCCAGTTCATAGGCTATGAATATTGCTGTTATCAGTAGACCAATCAACTCTGGGAGTGCTGTTATGTAGCAACCCAGGACTGTGCTACTGTTGCTTCTAGTTTATTTTCTTCTCAAGTGCTTTTCTTCCTAAATGTTTATGTTTGCTGCCAATAGGCTCTTAGGAGGGCTATATGCTCATCTGCACGATCATCTGCCTGCTGTCATCCAAGCAACACACACCAGTACACAGCTGCAACAGACGGAGGCGTCCGGGAGTGTCTCCGCCGGTGAACCAGTAAACCACCGCTGCCGTCAGTAATCCTGGCTAACATCAAAGATTAGTCTCTTATAGCCAGACATTTCTCCACCTGCACAATGCTGGAAAAAGGTCTGGCTCCACAAATGCAAATTCTGTTATGGAGGAAAAATGCCCTATCTTGTTTGGATATCTTTAAACAAATCACAAATGTATTGGGTGCTAAGCCTGGGATGCAGCTATGGTGCAGCTGCAAAATAATGTCAAAGGGGACCTTGTTGTGGTGGAACATTTGCACGTCAGGTGGTGAGCTCTGGCATTAAAATGACTACATTTCTGCAGGAAAGAAAAGGTAACATCTGTTAGCTTGTTGGTTGCAACTAGAAGTAGGGGTGTCGAAATTAATCGTTCCTAAGATGCATCGCGATGCGGACGTGGATGATTCTGCCTTGATGCAGTGACAGAACATAATCGATTATAGCATAGAGATGTTCTGTTTTGGTTTTCCAGCCACGGCTGGACAATAAAGCTCTAAAATTCAAAACTTCTTGGTAGCAACCAGTGCTGTAACAAGCAGCACCGTAGCAACATCATATTGAATTGGGGAAAACGGGGCAAGCACATTATGGCAGAGGGAGGTAAAAATCAAGAACAAGTGATAAAAAACGCACCTAATATTTTAAAAGCAGACCTCTGGGCACATGTCAGATTTTATGAACTTGCTGGGAATCACGAACTGGACAAGACACACGCTGTGGGTAAAGTCTGTCACACAAAAATCAAACACCTTGAAAATACCACTAACTTGAGAAACCACGTTAGCTGTTTTCATTCTGAGAAGCTGACGCCTGACACCGTTAAGAAAACAGTGGACCCAGCTCAGCCAAGAACGGATGAGACGCTGTCAACTTTGCCACCCAACTCTGAGAAAGGGAAGAGAATCACCCTGTCTCTCCCTGTTGATTAAACACAATATTTAATTTAGACTAGTTGACTAGTCCATCAGTAAGAAAATACTCAGAAAGCAGTTAAAATTGAACAAAGCTTACTAACTGATAATGTTAAACACTGTCCAAAAAATACTATGTGTATAAAGAGCCATTTGAAGCTGTTTATTGCAGTCTACAGTTGCCAAATCGTATTTTAAATGCACTGTGCATTGCGAACATTGCACATTAACCTACAAAACATGACAATATTTCACTAAATGCATCACCTTTTCAGCCCGAAAAGGATCACAGTGTCAACATTGTTTACCTACAGCTGACGTTAACTCCAGCCTGCTACACAGTGTGGCTAATATTAGCAGAGCTAGCGGCAGCAGCTGCTCTGCCTGCAGGTTAATGTCCATGTCTGTGCTTAATGTGGTCACACATCACTCCAGTCAATAGGCTATGTATCAGATTATTCTGTCACAGCCTAAAATTGAACTTCATTTCCATTTTCTATATGAAAACACTGCAAAACCGTGCTGGTTTTATGAACTGTCATCTGTCCAACTTTGCTGATTAAAAACATCTGGGATTGGGTGGGCCATCAGGGCATTAGCGCTGGGTGAGAGGGGCTGCTGTCTGATGCATCTGCAGCCCTGACTAGTGGCCAGTGGATGCATAACACCTTAGAGGCAACCGTTAACTGGCATTGCACATGAATATATTGATAAATAGTTAAACCGACTAGTATTTCTAGTGCCGACTAGCGAGGGTGGCAATGTTTAATCGTGTACATCCCTGTGTCTGTGGTAAGGCTGCAACAAACAATTATTTTCATCACATCATCATTTCATTTAATTATTTTCATCACAGGTTTGGTCTGTAAAATGGTGACAAATGTTGAGCACTGTTTTCCAAATCCCATGTTGACGTCCTCAAATGGCTTATGTCCAAAATACAAAGATATTCAGTTTACTGTCATAAGAGGACTCAATAAATCAGACAATATTTACATTTCAGAAGCTAAAATCAGAAAATTTGGGCACTATGAATTAAAAAAGACTCAAAACCATTAATCGATTATCAAAATAATTGTTGATTAATTTAAAAATGGATTAATAATCAATTAATTGTTGCAACTTTATTAGCAGTTACTTGAGCAGAAGACAGTTGCTAGAAGCTGCAGCTAGACTGCAGAAGTATGATATTTGTTTTTGAGGATGAAACAAATTTCACACAAATACAGGGAGGCTAGACCTATACAATTTATTTATTTATTTTACAATTTAAATTTAAGACTTTTATATTATTGATTTCTGATAACATAAAATGAATTTCCAAACAATAAAAAAGGTAGTTTATATTTATCTGACTTGTATTCATTGATGAAATGAAATGAAAATGATATGAAATGAATGTGCAGTAATACAGAAAATTGAGGATTCAATGCATCGTGATGCATCGTGAAATCAAATCGTTGACAGGATAATCGTAATTGTTCTTGTTTCCCAGGGACTTTGAAAATGTGGATAGCAGCTGCTTGAAACAAGCAACCAGTGTCAGGACTTATACCAACAGTGTACATCTGGTGAGTCAGACTTCCAAACATGGATGAGTTTTGTGTCGACTAAAGGAGTTGCTTTGATTAATGGAAACCTAATCATATTTTGTTCACTGGGAATTGGGTTTTCCAAGGAGTCCTGGATTCTCTACTCAGCCTGGATGGTTACACGCTTGTGTGAGCTAACCGCTCCAACCCGTCCAGCAAGAGAATATTGGGCATATGTGTGTAGATGGTAAACGGTGGAAGACATTGCATGCAGCCCCAATACAGGACTGCTTTGTGTATCCCTGAGACCTCACTACCTGCCAAGGGATTTCTGCAATATCATCATGTATGCCATGTATGTTCACCCAGCAGGTAGAGCTGCTGCGCACATCCACGGGACTTACTTTTTCTTTTTAGGAGACTTTAACTAATAGTAATAAGAGAGGTAAAAGCTATGCCAACATTAGGAGTGCTTACTATGTAAAAAGCCCCCTCTTTCTAGCTCAGACCCCACTACAATACACTTGATTCTCTTGTGCAAATCGGTTTTCAAGTCAAGAAAACTTGACACAGAACAGAGCTTTCATGAGCCCAACACTAAAAAACTCCTAACAGCCACATCAGCAATGAACTGAAAATGACACTATGAGTTGAACCATCTGAGCAGTCTTGGGAAATAAGTGTGAGTGAATGATAATCATAAGAAATCATTAAGAAAGAGTAAGACCACCAGCCAACACCCTCAAAGTTCCTTAACTTGCAAGGCAGCCTGGCGCACCTGCCTCTTAAAGGTGACTGACTTTCTGATTGGTTTATTGCATTTTCAGCCGAAAATACACCCATGAAGGCTTGGGCACAGCTGATAGGCGTATCCCACTGTGGGACAGGGCAGGATACCTGTGCGCCCCTTGCGTAAAATAGCAAAGGTGGATTTGGACACTACTTGAATAATTTAAATCCTCTGCGCCTTGTGCTGAAGATTAGTGTAAAATATGGCACTTTATGTCACCAAACTTGCATGCTGGCCCCCTTCCCCTCCCACTTGTGGTACAGAAGGGAGGCACAGACCTAATGGGCTGGGGTAGCAACAATCCACTGCACCATAAATTATATTCATTAAAGAAAGCTGATTTGATTAACCTATGAATGATACTTTAACTGCTGCAAGAAAAGCCTAACAGAAGGTCCATACAGGCCCGATGTGGTTTGTGATTTATTTTCATTAATAAAAATGTTTCCAAAAATCTTTTAGTGATAAGCACAGTGTGCTGTCATGCTGATTCGAGCACATGTTAAATGTCTAGCTGACCAGTCTGATTGATGAGTCAGAATTACCTGTTGTATAATCTGGGGTTGTATGAGATCATCAGACTTGATTAACCTATTGACATTTCAGCAACAAGGAAGTGCTCTGACACTGTTAGTTTATCTTTTATTTCCAGCCAGCTACACTAATAACATCTGCTTATGAGTTATTTTATTTTTAGTTATTTTAGTTTATTAGTAGTATGAGAAGCTGCTTTTGAATACGTCTCTAAGGATTCAAAGACTCAACTCAACTCAGCTTTGTTTATATAGCACCTTTCATTCAAACATGCAGCCCAAAGTGCTTCACATATCAAATTAAAACAACAGGCAAAAAATGAAAACAAGCAAAGAATGATAAAAATCCAAATAAATAAAAACAAATTTAAAAATGCAAGAATAACATTACAAAAATACAACAATAAAATTGAAGTTATTAGAATTAAGTAAAAGGAACACAGAGGTAAAAAATAATAATAATAATAATAATTTAGAAAATCTGATGACTCCCTGCGTGAAGCTAAAGCTAAAACCCTGACAAAGGGTCTATACTAAAACACAGCTTAATAAAGAGCACACTAGCATTGCAAAGTGTTTTTTTCACAGTTCGTCCTTTGTACTAAAATGATTACCAGACAACTTGCCATCTGAATCAGGGTTTATTGCCTGGTAGGTACACATTTATTTTATTTTTATTTTCAAATGAAACTAAACATTCACAGCCTAAAGAAATGTCCTATTTCCTTCTTTTTGCCAACATTAAATTTTGAACTGTGTGTTTTTGGCAGGTTGCGCGTCTCTCTCACAGCACACTCCTCTCTTTCCAGAGCACCTGTCTCTCTTCCAGTTCACACCTGTTCTCCTCCACCAGTCTCCAGCTGCTCCTCTGTGGGACCGCTTGGATTGAAAGACCTCACCACTGCCTGTACCCCATCTTCGATCCCTCTTGCCAGGGCATTTATGGCCATTGTCAGTCCAGATATAGCGCTGACCAGCTGTCTGGTGTGCACGACAAAAGTGTCCCACCTGAGCTTTTTTAATTATTATTAGCATTTACTCATTTATTTTTTGAAGATAGTTGAAGAATTTTTATTATAAGAAAATGTTTCTTTTCTATATAAAATCTGACTATTATATAAACACACCAAGGCCCCATCTCTACAATCTACAGTATGTTGGCATCACAGGAGTCAGGCTGCAGTATCTGAAGTGTAACAATGAGTTTCATAGATCTTCTAAACCAGGGATAGAAAAAAGCATAGACAATTGGATTAAGACAGGAGTTACAATAAAGTAGCCAGACCCCAAAAATTGAAAATTCCACACTGGACGACCTGTCCTGGCCTGCAAAAAAGGGATAAAAATAAGGACAGAAACATATTAGAAACACAACCACGACAACACCAAGTGTTCTGGCTGCTTTTCTCTCTGACTTCTTAGCAGTTACACGGATTGAACCTTGTAGTGTAACAGTTGCAATATGAGACCTCATGGCTCGAGCCTGAGACACAGCCACCACAAATACTCTCATGTACAGAATTATGATGACAGCAATGGGGCCCACAAATGTTAATAAGACATCAACAGCTCCTGTTATGAAGTCAGTTACAACTATGCACTCTCCATGGCAGGAATTATATCTATCTGGATGTTTCAGGAAGTCAATCAATATAACGCCATTGTAGAACACAGAACTGGCCCAACACAGACAAACACAGATTTTAACTCTTTTCTGAGTGACTTTGGTGGGGTAACACATAGGGTCACAAATGGCCACATATCGGTCAATTGATATGAGCACCATGTTTCCTACTGAGGCAGAGGTAAGGATAAAAGAGGCATAGTAAAATAGTCCACATATCAAGCTCCCCAAAAACCAGCAGCCCCCTATTAGGAGCACTCGAAGTGGCATCAGCAGCAGGCCAACGAGGAAGTCTGAGACAGCCAGCGAGAGGAGGAGGAGGTTGGTGGGGGTGTGAAGCTGCCTAAAGAGAAAAAAGAAGAACAAAAAAGAGAAAGCAATTGTGGAAGTCATAAAAATATTCCCATCTGTACCAGAATGAATAGCCAAATAAATTATGTTCAGATACAATACAATGTAGAACATGCAGTGACATCATCCACAATCCTGAATATGAGAACAGATGGCGTATAGGTTTGAGTTTTGTATACTCAAACCTATACTGTGTTTCTGTACAGGAGGAAAAGTTAGAGAGTATGCAGTCAGCTTGGATTTCAACATTTGTATCATCAGTACATTCACTGATGGTGGCAGTTATTATTATTAGTAGTGGCAGTAAGATTACAAGTAATACTATGCAAGTATGTTTAACGCTAAATGCATTACATGTAAGATGTTCGAAAATCAAAATGTAAAATTTTCATAAAATGTCTGAATATAGCAATAATATGCCTGAAATGGGAGATGGAGATGATGACCAGCAGGTTGAGAGCCACAGTGAGCAAAGAGATGCAAGACAGCAGTATGTAAAGGAATATGTTCTCAGCACGATGCTGCTCTGGCTTCCTGCAGGAGGAGTTGAGTAGTTGTGGAAAGCAGAGTTCAGCTTCCACCAGGGTCTCCATTGTGAGAGAGAGACAAACAGACGAGAGGCTGCTGAGCTCTGGCAGCTCTTTGATCAAAGTTCTCCATCATAAAGGTGACTTAACCCCCTCCTCCCACTTTTCTTTTTCCACTGGGCACGTTGCGTCTATGCCACAGTTCTGATTTGTCCTCCACATGGCTCAATGCCCCACCAGCAGTGTTTCAGAAGTGGAGCATTTTGCCCACCTGATTATGTTGATTTGCTCAGATTTGGTAGATCTAGGTCTTTTTTTCTTGATTATTGTGCTCCCACGTCACATTTCATTGATATGCACAAGAATTTTTCTTAACGCAACAGGAAGTCAGACATTTTGAATTTTGTGGTCAATTTTGGCGATTGCCATGCATTGTATTTTATCAGACTCCTTCTAAAAAAATTCATCATAACGACTTCAAAATCTGTGCACCATCTAGACTACTTTGTGAATGGAAAATTTAGCTGCCATTGAAGGCTGTGGCCGCAAATTTTGATGTCTCACCATGAATTACAAAATTACTATAATTTTAGAATAAATAGTCCAGTCTGTACCAAACTTCACATGTTTGGTAAGAATCTCGACCTTAACACATCTACATGACAATTTCCCAGGATAGTCATAGCACTATGTATTGGCAAGATGAAATATTTTGGGCTCTGACATGCTCCTCCTGGCAGGTTGACCATATCCAACTCAAATGTGGTCTGAAAGGCCACCACTGCATAAACAGAAAAAAGCAAGCTTTTAAAAATAAGGACAAGGCAGGAATGTCAGTAGTACAGAATGAACTCAAACAACTCCTTACAAATGTAAGGAAATGACACACAGAACAGAGCTTTCATAAGTCCAACACTAAAAAACTCCAAACATCAACCACATCAGCAATGAACTGAAAATGACACTATGAGTTGAACCATCTGAGCAGTCTTGGGAAATAAGTGCGAGTGAATGATGATCACAAGAAATCATTAAGAAAGAGTAAGACCACCAGCCAACACCCTCAAAGTTCCTTAACTTGCGAGGCAGCCTGGCACACCTGCCTCTTAAAGGTGATGAGAGTTGACTGATTGGTTTATTGCACGTTCAGCCTAAAATACACCCATGAATTGATCAAGGCACTTGGGCACAGCTGATAGGTGTATCCCACTGTGTGCTGCTGGCACAAGGGGCGGGACAGGGCAGGATGCCCGAGCACCCTTCGCGTAAGACAGCAAAGGTGGATTTGGACACCACTTGAATAATTTAAATCCTCTGCGCCTTGCGCTGAAGATTACCGTAAAATAGAGCACTTTATGTCAGTCACCAAACTTGCATGCTAACCCCCTTCCCCACCCGCTTGTTGCACAGAAGGGAGGCACGGACCTAATGGGCTGAGGTCGCAACAATCCACTGCACCATGAATTATATTCATTAAAGCAAATTGATTTTAATTTGGTTTGGTGTAGCTGTATTGTTGTCCGTGTGGAAACAGAAGATCTTTGGAGTTGTACACGCTGTACTGTGCAAGAAACAGGTTGTGGTAATACGAAAACAAAGTGTGAAATTTTGTCATGTTTCCTAATCAGCTGTTCATGGTTGTGCAATTTTCAGTTAACCAGATGGTAGACAGACTTTTCGGCCAAGTTAAGGAGTTAGTACTAGTTTGCATCAGCCAAATAAAATCTGCTTGTGAGTTATCTTATCCAACAGTATCCATCGTCGTCAGCTAGAAATGAGAAGCTGCTTTTGTTTACGTCTCTAAGGATTCAAAGACCTTGAATTGGGAGAAATCAAGGAGAATTGTGATCCCAAGCGGAAATGAAGCTTAGCGTTAGTTCACTCAGGAAGACTATCTTTACGCCTTATTCATTCACAACTCTCCGTCTCTCTTACTCTCTTTCCTGCTTATTCCTAATCAGCTGTTCATGGTTGTGCAATTTTCAGTTAACCAGATGGTAGCCGTTGTCTCCATCAGCCAATCATGTCAGTGCAGACAAACTTTAAAATCTGTTCTCCTCTCTGCTGCTGTGGGCTGTCATTTCAGTGTGGAATTGACACTTCACTAAGCCCCACCTCCAAGCAGCAACTGTCCAATCATAGCTTAGCAATCGTAACTAGAGCTGGCAAGCTTTCCATTTCTCTACATGTTGACGCAGTGTGCAGGAGTCTCTGAGAAGAGCAATTCTTGGCTTTCCATGAGTCTGGCTGGCAACATCTTTTCTGTAGTCTCTCAAAAACATGAAAAAACAAGAGCACACGTGGTGAATGGGTTAAACTCTGTCTTCATCTGCTCTAACATGAGCTGCAAACATTAGCATGTCCAGCTAACACTTACTAGCTGCAGTAACTTTTCCTCCAGCCAAACTTGTTAGATGCCACTGCATCTGCATTTGTTCTGTCGGGTTTTGAGAAGGAGGATGTGGGCTGGTGCAGAATCAAAGTGGGTTGATGACGTTTCAGCTTACTCTGGCTCTCTGTCGCAGGTCTAAGCCAAGTTAGCTTAGCTGTTATCCCGGCTGTCCTCCACGATCGCAGTCCGGTTCATCTGGCTGGGTGACCCGTTTCCAAGTCTGCTGTACTAACCTAGTCCCTGCGCTTCCATTTCCCACATTAATGAGTGTATTTCTGTCATTTATCATGTAGATAAACCCTGCCCCCTTTCACCATCCGACCAGTGTTTGCTGATATGTAAGCTAGCTTTAGCCTTGGTCTTTTAGCATTAATGTTATACCATGTGTACGGCTGTAAGGTAACTTGACATTTACACTTTCACAGTGTTCTTGTTTTAAAACTTGCCAGATGGAAACATCAGCTGAAGACAGACTTTTCGGCCAAGTCAAGGAGTTAGTACTAGTTTGCATCAGCCAAATAAAATCTGCTTGTGAGTTATCTTATCCAACAGTATCCATCGTCGTCAGCTAGAAATGAGAAGCTGCTTTTGTTTACGTCTCTAAGGATTCAAAGACCTTGTGTTTCAACAATTACTTCCAATTTCGATGTTACATCTGCCACCGTTATCACTGACTTCAGTCATACTTTCCAGATTTCTCATCCAGATTGTGCACATGTCAATTAAATATATTTCATACACCCAGAATGAAGTCTGTCCTGATTGAAATAATGAGAGGGCAATGAAAATCGTCAGTATCCTGGGAAAATCAGGAGGGTTGTGCATCTGCTGCTAATGATCACTTTGCACCTGCTTTGGAGCATATATCTGACATGAACAACCAAAGTTGGTATATAAAAGACTATACACCAGTCTGAGATCAACCACAGTATATGTATAGCTGCACATATGGCTTCAGTTTTTTACAGCTGTGAAATCAGCTGCTCGTATTACTGTTCTCATAGTCATGATGGATCATTGGTCAGAATGTGTTATTTGTGTTTTATTATGTTTATAACAATATGGTGTCATGAAAAACATTGTCTGATTAGCTATATAAACTGTACACAGAATCGCAGTGTGGATTCATTTGTTTGCTTACACTCTTACAGACAGCCCAGAGTTTATGACATGGGCTTATTGATATTATAACAAAGTAATTATTTTAAATTACATTATCAAAAAAATATAAATTTGAGGTCCAGGCTAAAGTGACAGGAAGAGAAAACAATTTTCCTTGTAGGTTATATACAAGTTCACGGTATTTTAAGAGAACTTTTTTCTGTTCTTATCCAGCTGTATTGTAATGTTGAATTTAGTGACCCAAGATGTTGGTGATGTTATGCTGCATGAAGCTATTTTTAGCTGTTATTATTATTATTATTATTATTATTAATTATTATTATTATTATTATATATAAGCATTTATTTATTATTTTGAAGAATTTTTATTATAAGCTAATGTTTCTTTTATTCTTCACCTTATATTTTGCCATCTTCTCTTAATTTCATCTGTTAATATATGTATTATATTATATTATATTATTATAATATATATGTCAATAAAGTATTTCGTATTCGTATTCGTATTCGTTACTCTTGACTTGTTTTTGTTTTTTGCTGAACAGTATGTTTATTTGCCTCCTGGACTAACACCTCCATGGGATCAAATTTCATTTTGTGCTTGCACATTCTGCTTTACATCCAAACTCTCCATGGCCGAAACTTGTAAAACACACCAAATCCTCATGTAAATACTGCTATCTCTACACTGTTTGCACCTGTTGTCATTTACACAATTGTTCTAAGCAGATCACCTGCAAAAACACCACCAACACAAAACCAAGAGTGCAATATGTTTGAATGCACACGCAGTTTAGCACTCTTTATTTGGGATCTTCGTGAATCAGCTCCAATATATACAATCTGAATGTAATTAAAACACACCAAGGCCTCATCTCTACAATCTACAGTATGTTGGCATCACAGGAGTCAGGCTGCAGTATCTGAAGTGTAACAATGAGTTTCATAGATCTCCTAAACCAGGGATAGAAAAAAGCATAGACAATTGGATTAAGACAGGAGTTACAATAAAGTAGCCAGACCCCAAAAATTGAAAATGCCACACTGGTAGACATGTCCTGGCCTGCGAGAGAGGGATAAAAATAAGGACAGAAACATATTAGAAACACAACCACGACAACACCAAGTGTTCTGGCTGCTTTTCTTTCTGACTTCTTAGCAGTTACATGGATTGAACCTTGTAGTGTAACAGTTGCAATATGAGACCTCATGGCTCGAGCCTGAGACACAGCCACCACAAATACTCTCATGTACAGAATTATGATGACAGCAATGGGGCCCACAAATGTCAGCAAGACATCAACAGCTCCTGTTATGAAGTCAATTACAACTATGCACTCTCCATGGCAGGAATTATATCTATCTGGATGTTTCAGGAAATCAATCAATATAACGCCATTGTAGAACACAGAACTGGCCCAACACAGACAAACACAGATTTTAACTCTTTTCTGAGTGACTTTGGTGGGGTAACACATAGGGTCACAAATGGCCACATATCGGTCAATTGATATGAGCACCATGTTTCCTACTGAGGCAGATGTAAGGATAAAAGAGGCATAGTAAAATAGTCCACATATCAAGCTCCCCAAAAACCAGCAGCCCCCTATTAGGAGCACTCGAAGTGGCATCAGCAGCAGGCCAACGAGGAAGTCTGAGACAGCCAGCGAGAGGAGGAGGAGGTTGGTGGGGGTGTGAAGCTGCCTAAAGAGAAAAAAAGAAGAAAGAAAAAGAGAAAGCAATTGTGGAAGTCATAAAAATATTCCCATCTGTACCAGAATGAATAGCCAAACAAATTATGTTCAGATACAATACAGTGTAGAACATGCAGTGACATCATCCACAATCCTGAATATGAGAACAGATGCAGTATAGGTTTGAGTTTTGTATACTCAAACCTATACTATGTTTCTGTAGAGGAGGAAAAGTTAGAGAGTATGCAGTCAGCTTGGATTTCAACATTCGTATCATCAGTACATTCACTGATGGTGGCAGTTATTATTATTAGTAGTGGCAGTAAGATTACAAGTAATACTATGCAAGTATGTTTAACGCTAAATGCATTACATGTAAGCTGTTCAAAAATCAAAATGTAAAATTTTCATAAAATGTCTGAATATAGCAATAATATGCCTGAAATGGGAGATGGAGATGATGACCAGCAGGTTGAGAGCCACAGTGAGCAAAGAGATGCAAGACAGCAGTATGTAAAGGAATATGTTCTCAGCACGATGCTGCTCTGGCTTCCTGCAGGAGGAGTTGAGTAGTTGTGGAAAGCAGAGTTCAGCTTCCACCAGGGTCTCCATTGTGAGAGAGAGACCAACAGACGAGAGGCTGCTGAGCTCTGGCAGCTCTTTGATCAAAGTTCTCCATCATAACGGTGACTTAACCCCCTCCTCCCACTTTTCTTTTTCCACCGGGCACGTTGCGTCTACGCCACAGTTCTGATTTGTCCTCCACATGGCTCCATGCCCCACTTGCAGTGTTTCAGAAGTGGAGCATTTTGCCCACCTTATTATGTTGATTTGCTCAGATTATTATCTTATCTTGTTTTTTTGTTTTTTTTTTTACATTTTCACATAACCCAATAAATTTAATAATATCTATGTTAATTTTATGAATGAAATACAATTTATTTGGAAGCAGCAGTTTGTGTTGTGTGGCCTGGGATCATAAGAGGTCAGTCTATCCCTCGCCCCCCTCCTTGCTTTTCCTCTGAGAGTGAGAGTCAACCTGCTCACAACCTCTGCAGTTGCGAGTTGATTCCCCTCCCGTCTCCCCCCTGCCTTTTCTACTGACACACACAACCTGTATACATGACTCTCAGCAGCAAGTTGACATGATAGTAGGGACGCCCCAGCGCCTACTCCACTAACTTGACGTGGAAATGAGCAGTATTAGTCTAGAAAACTGGCAATTTTTGAGGGCGCTCATGTGCCCCCAAATAGATTGCGCCCTGGGCGGTCACCCACATTGCCCATACTCCTGCCAGCTCAGATGAAACTCAGTGGCAGTTTGAGTGTTAATAGGGAAATCTTCCAGGCTGGATATGAAGACTATGCCCAAGCAACAGGGCTGGTGGACAAGCCCAGGGATGTTCAGGCGACTCTGATGAGAGTTATGGGAGCAGACATGAGCGTCATACTGAAGTCACTGATAAAATATTTTATACCTGCTAAAAATGGAAATATGAGCCCTACGTTTTTGGCTTTTGCAAACATGAGGAAGGTGAACCAATAGACAGTTTTGTAACTCAACTCAGAAAGAAAGCCATGACATATGGAGCTGTAAGAGATGAATTAATCACGGGCAAAATAGTTATCAGCGCTGCTAATGAGGGCACAAACAGACAGTTGCTGAGGGAAAAGTACTTGACACTTCCCACCGCTATTGAAGCATATAGTGCTGCAGAGCTGAGTGATTGGCAGTTAAGATCACTGGGTCAGGAGAGAGCTCACTTGGACAATCTATAGAGCATGCTACTGGCTCTCCAGAATTCCAACCTTCAAGGTCTCTTCAAAGTGAGTGAGTGACACATTGGCTGTCACCTCCAACACCCACCCCAGCTCTATGCATGCAGAGCACACAGTCTGTAGTATGGTGAATGAACATCTGGTAATTGAGCATATAAATATGGCTAACTATCTTAAGAGACAGGAGACTGCCTCAGATACAGCAACACAGACAATGAAGTGTCAATCTGCAGACCATGAAGACTCAAGGCTCGAGTACATTGCAGCTACATAGGCAGCAAGGCTTGCTATAATAGACAAGCATGGGAAACATTATACTGGCCTGGAATGCAGAGCAAAATAAAGGACTTTGTCACTAAATCCACAATAACTATGCTATTGAGCAGCAGAACGAGACAGTGCTGAGGCAGCCATGAGCTGCCTACACACCCCAGGCCAACTGTGAGTCTAGTCTTTTCCAGAACAGTAGTAAGGAAGTTCTGTTGTTAGTGGATCACTATTCAGATTTCTAGGAGTTTGATGTTTTGCCAGATCTCAGCATGGAGACAACAATTAAAATGATAAACATGAAGATAATAGCTCAGCTTGTTCGATATGGTCAACCTGACAGGGTCATCTCAGACAATGGACCTCAGTTTGCCTGTGCTCAGTCCTGCCAAATTACAGTGGAGTAGGAGTTTTGTCACTTCATCACCATGGCATCCACAGCCAGACAGAAAGGCAGCTGCCAAAATATCAAAGAACCTGTGAGAAAAAGCTCTGCAAGAAGACAAGAATGCCTAGAATTCAATGTTGCAACAGCGAAACACACCAACAGTGGGAATGGAAAGCCCTGCCAAAAAGGAAGGATATCACAGCGTCTGAAGTCAGCTCTGCAAGTGGCTCATGCACTTCCGGTGCCTTGGGTCATCATGGATGTATTAGACAAATTCTGGCATATAAAACATGTTTCTAAAATCATCTATGACAGGACTGCTAAGGATTTGCTAGAGCTTGCTGTGGGGGAAAAAGTTTGGATGAACAGGACATACATCTGGCAGCCGGGAGAGTGTCTGCAGAGGGTGCTAGAGGTAGAGGTAGAGGTTGTGGGCTCCTTCTGTCATCGCAATCGTGTGGATCAACATGTGGCAAAGCCAATGCCATTACGAAACCCCATGGCTGATTTACTGGGGCCTCCACCCGAAGGCTGCGTGCTTCAGCCACAGAGCAAAATGACCAAGGTTGACAGGGCATTCATATTCATTCCCCAGCCTACTCCTTGCTTCCAGACTTTGATCATGTCTGCTGTTCCATCTACACCTCATTTTCCCTCTAACTATGGCTGTCAGGTGAGGCTTCCCAGCAGACTGAACCTCTAAGTTCACATGGACAGTGAGCTACAGAGCATGGGCAAATGTCTAATGTTCAGTATTTGACTTGGATTACTTGGTGGTTGGGAAGAGACAGACAAAAGCAATAAGGGGAAAATGGAGAAAAAATGGTCTGTTTAATTGTTTTTTAGCATCCAGGTTATGATTACATTGTGCTGTATAACAATGTTACTGGCAGAAGAGTTTGGTTTCCTTTAACACTAGGACCGCCAGCATTCTAGCACCCCCTCCGACCGCCGCAACGGTCAGCCAGACCGTCATACATAATTCGATTGTTTTTGCTCAGAAGCACAGAAAGAAGTTATTTTTTTTTAAATAAATGTACCAGAAATTAAGATAAATAAACAAAATATCACAGTCAAGAGGATCAGCAAACCTTTCAATGCCTCATGCCAATATACAAGTCAGCTTTATTTTATTTATTTAATTTTTTTACTGTGCGCTTTTTTTTTTTTCCGCTGCTTCACGTCTCCCATTGAAATTGACAATTAGCACTCTAACACACTCTAAATAATAAATGGTATATAACTTTTGGTCTACTATATTGTTGACTACATAGTGTATTTTTATAAAATATTGCAGAATAAAAGACATAAAGACCGAAATAATGAGAGGATTTTTTTTTTATTTATGCTGCTGCTCCCCGCCTCTCTGCAACTCGGGAAATTCGTTTCACTGAGGAACACACACACACGCACACACACACACACAGGCGTCATCTGCAGGGGGGCATTGGGTTCAAGCTTTGTGTGGAAATAAATATTAAACAACGAATATGCAAATTGTGCGCTGTGCTGGAAGGCTAAAATCCGCTAAGGACGTTTGGAATATCAGGAAAGTTATGTTCATTATAATGTTGATTATTATTGACATGACGTTCTTCTGCCTCAATAATTAATAATTAATTAACAATTACTTCTACCACCAGATAATACACTAAAGTGATCAATTTTTGAAACCTACATACATCGGGATAATGTGCCCGCCCCCAAATGATCAACCCGAGTTAGCGCCTGTGCGCACACACACACACACGCCACGCGCACACGGACATATATGAATGGATGATGGATGAACAGCTTGAGGTTATTACTACAATACAGATTAATACAAAAAGGAAAAACACTTCAAACAAACAGGCTAGCTATGGGCACGAACTAGTGCAAAAATAACTGCAGAAAATAACAGTACCCAACAAACAAACGAATGAACAAGGGCAGGATCAGCACCTTGGAAAGCGCCGCGATGCCTAAGGCATACACTTCGGGCAAAAGCTCTCAGTCTTTACGGTGCACTTCCCACACACAGGCCGCTTGCATCCCTTGCAGGAGACCAAAGTCTTATTTTGTTTGCAGTGGCTGTTGATCTGACACTGCCTCCGTTTTGCTGGCTCTGCTGCTTCTTGTGGCTGCTGTGGCCTCATGGACACCGAGGTCAGACTGGCCTTGCTACGCATATGTTCCTCCCGCAGCTCCTTCGCCAACTGCAGGATGAAGGCTCTTCTTGGGATTGTGGTGGAGGTGCATGCCTTGAACAGGACATGGGCGTTTATCGCAGCCATGTCCAGAAGATTATAGAACACAGCAACAGGCCATCTTCTAGTTGCGCCTTTTACTGTGTACAGACGAGCCATCTGGTCCAGCACATCAACCCCGACCTAATAACAATGATAACAACAATAGCATAATATTATCATCATTACTACTACTACTACTACTATTACTAATAATAATAATAATAATAATAATAATAGCAGCACACCTTCGTGATGTTGTAGAAGGTCACAGTCTCTGGCTTTTTCTTCTTGTCACACCCGATGGAGACAGTCGGGTGCATGGTGCTGAGGAGTCCGACGCTTTTTCGCGGTTTCCCCTGATAAATGGTGAGTGTGGCACGCTCATGCCTCAGCACCTTGGTGGAGAACAGCTCCCCTCTTTGCTGCTGGATTGAAGGTGGGAGCTCCCGCCTGGCCTTGTTCATCGTGCCAACCAGGCTGGTGTTTTTTTGCAGCAGGTTCTTGGCCAGGGTGAGGGACGTAAAAAAATTGTCTGTGGTGACATTTCTTCCTTTTCCCAGATATGGTTCCACCAGCTTCATCACCACACTCTCTCCCAGCCGTTGGTGTGCTGGTCTCGTTTCATCTTTGCCCAGGTATGGGAAGCCATTCAAAAAGTATTTGGTGTCGACATCCGCAGCTAACCAGAATTTTATGCCAAATTTGTCTGGCTTGTTGGCCATATACTGGGTGAAGCGGCACCGTGATTTGGTGGGGAACAGCTGCTCATCCACAGTGATGCACGCCCCAGGTTTGTAGCAGGCAATGCTGTTGTTGACAAAGCCGCGCCACACATCGGACATCAGGGCAAATTTGTCATGGCACAGACGGGAGCGCCTGTCGTGCTTCTTGTCGAAGCGCAAGTAGCGCATGATCTCCCTGAAGCGGTTCCTGGGCATAGTGGTTCTAAAAAATGTCAGCCCCCATTCCTCAGACCAAAAGCTCTCCATCTCGATGTTTTTATTGTACGCTCCTCTCACGTACAGCAGGGCAATGAAGGCCTTCAACTCGGCAACGGAGAGATCCCATGACTTGTCCTCTTCATTGCGGTGCGCCTCTGCCACAGTGCAGTCCCGTATGTGCTGCAGCATTTGCCTGTCCAGCAAGCACAAAAAAGCGCTCAAAGCGTCTTCGACATTGCGCCTAGCGTGAGCTGTGGGGCCCGCGGGTTCTGTCAATACATTTTGGGACTGCTGTCTCCCCGAGTGCGCACCAGGCTGGACAGCTTCCCAGATGGTCCCATCTTTCCCCTGCTCATATGGGCTTGGGACTGCAAACATAAATAATTATATACATGCCTGGTAAGTAGGCGGCAAGATTTTCAATATTTTACAAAATAAACACACAGGAAAATAATGCGAACATTTAGGAGCTACAAATCACCATTCTTCTCTCAGGCTCTAGAGCACATTTACTTATTTAGAGAAATATTTTCGTTTTCAAATAAATATTTGGAAACGAAAATTTATGTATTGGTGTACTTTGGCAGAGTTTTCTGATATTTTTACCTGAATTTGTAGATGGTGCATCTGGAGACGGCGTGGGCGCGCTCCTGCTGTCTACTGGTGTTTTCACTGTTGAGATTTATTACATTAGGTTTTTATACACCATTGTCTGTTGTTCGCGTTTTACATAGATAGATGAAAACTGTTTGACAGTACAACAATTGTTCTACCTGGAGTTGACGTGCGAGCTCTTTCAGAGACCAGTGTAACGTCTGCGCTGGACTGGACAGCAGCTGTTGGGAGGGGATCGGTTCGCACTGTTATAGATATTTTATCAGGCAACATTACAGTTTCTTATTCGTTGTTAGTGAGGATCATTTTGGATATGGCTTACTGTTTATAGCCTATACTATTTATAGCATCAATATAGTTTGTAGATCGTATTCATTGTTTATCAACGGTTGCGCTGCGCTATAACTTCAATGTCATCTTTGTTTTGTCCCACACAAAATAACTCATAAAAAACAAATAAATAAATAAAAATAAATGAACAAAATTAACAGCCATGCCTACCTGAAGTTGACACATCAACAGATGGGGCAGCCGGCTCATATCTTTTATGTTTGGGCCGTGGGGGTTCAGACTCAGAGTCTGAACTTTCCTCCTCTTCACTCCAGTCCACATCACTGATGTCGGACACTTCTCCGCCATCTGACTCCCCCTCACTAATCTCCTGAAGCTTTGCCAAAGCCTCTTCCAGAGAATATCGTTTTGTCGATCCTCTCTTCATTGTTGTTTCCGTTTTCGATTTGTCTTTATTCGTCTTTTTGTCTGTCTGTCTGTCGGTCTGTATTACTCTGTCAGTATTCCTCTCTCTGTCTCTCTATCTCTCTCTGTTCAGATTTTCCCGCGTATGAATATGGAATATGGAATATATAAGCATAAACAATAACAACAACAAAAAAAAAAGTCATATCCGCGGGAAAAAACCCCGCGAAATGTATCATTTTCACCAGCGGTCTGTGTGACCGCTGTGGCGGTCGGAGGTATAAATGCTCATAAATCTTATGTGTTTTATTTTAGGACCTTATGAGCTTCAGAAAACGTACAAGACACATATTTAGGAAAAGTCATAGAAGGAGAAGATTGGAGATTTTTTTTTAACAGAGTTATTTGAATTATAAAAACCCAAACGGTCTGTCAGACCGTCTTGGCGGTTCTAGTGTTAAGAAGAGGGTGATGTTATGGGTGGTGTTATAGTACCACCTGTTGGATGTTTAATGGTAGTACACTTGATGTTAAAGTCAGCAGTCTCCAAGCATGTTGTGTGTTCCTGCTTTTCCCAGTGTGGTTATTAATAGCCAGTTGCCACTTGCCAAGATGGTCTGCCTCGCCCTTATAACACCTTGAACCCCAAAAATCCACCTCACAGACAGTGCATGGCACACCTTAAATCTCATTGCCAAAGACACAGAAAAGGTAACAGAAGAACAGTACACAACACTGTCTCAGGCTGTCTTTGTAAAGATGTTTGCTCCATGGAGCTGGGTTAAATGAAGTCCAAAAGCACTTGATTTTGTGGAGAAAAATCTTGGGATTGGCTTTGCATTATCATATGACACACAATGGAACTCTGTGTTTCTCATTATGCAGTGACCGTCTCATATAGCAACATTAGCTGTCAAGACAGACACTGGTCAGGCTGCTGACACTGCCATTCCTGCATATTACAATCTTATCCTGCACCGTTTCTGTGATGAGTTTGGCTTTCATTGATTCTCCCCAGAGGAAATCAACTACACACACAAGTTTGTGGATGGAATGAGTCCTTTACGTGTCATTTTCACTGAACATCCTTCAGGGGGATAAAAATATCCTCCTTGGGTACTTGGCTACAACCATGTGTAACTGCAAAGTGATTTGAATGGCCTGTTGGATGAGTGCACAAAGCCCACTGCTGTCCCCTCTTAGAGAACATCATGCAGTCACTGAGAATGAGACTGGAAAGCTTGCTTGAGAAGAAGGAACACATACATTCAGATAGATTCAGAAGATAAGGAGCCATGTGGAGCCTGACAGGTTCACATAAGCCCCACAATGATCCAGACAACCTGGGAGGAACCTGTTGGTATCAGCCACATAAAAAGGTTTTGTCAAATTTTCTACTGCAGCGCATTCATTTTTCTACTACATGAATTCTGTTGCATAAAATAAGCTTTTAACAATACTACTGTTGTTTACTGAGCAGATAACAAATCAACAAATGAAAAAGATGACAGTGGTGACTTGACTTGTATTTTGCTTCATGACATTTTGCCATGAATTCTTCCATACAAATACAATACCAAAAGTTGGCCAGCAGATGTCACCATGGTACTTTCCCAAATCAAATGGCAATCTCTCCACCTTTACCATACATGGTACATTCCCCTTCCTACATTCCTACTGAATGACAGTAAAAAGTGTGTTCAGTATGTCATTTGTTCATAAGACATTCTCTCAAAGATTTTGGCTTCTTCATACGTGATTTGGTGAATTCCAGTCAGGGTTTAAGGGTGTTTTTACACCTGTAGTTCGATTCATTCGGTCTAGACCGAGGAGAAAAATGATAAATTGGTGCACAGTGTTCATGCTGACATCTCATAAATGAACCAAGATAAGTTATAGACTGCAGAAAACTTGTTGATTCATCCATTCATCAGTGGGGAAATCAAATTCCAGCGACTGACAGAAATTTATGCAGCATTTTAATGAGGTGCATATTTATGTACTTTGGTGCCACAAAGAGCTAACAAAGAAATAACTAATTTTAAGCATTATTAACATTATTAGACAGCAAATCAACCAGCTGGACAGATGAACAGATTGAGGCAGGATGAATTTATTCAGAACATATTACTATGGGATCACTGTCACACACTTTTTAATGGACTTAATGAACTGACAGACAATACAGAGTAGGGTACAAACACAGCGGTTTTAACAGCTTTTGACCTATAAATCAGGGAAAATACCCATGCACATGTTTCACAATGGTTAATGGAGCAATATGTGTCAGTTGCGAGTCCAAAAATTAAGTCACAAATGGTTAAGTGTTGAACCCCTATTTAATCCACAATCTATGGTTGAAGCGAGTTGTTTCCCCCCACCCCTTCCTCTTCAGATGCGAAGAAGCTCAGGCAGGCTGCAAGAACACAGCAGGAGTGCAAGACGGGGCCACACATTTTCTGACATACATAGTGACAAGAAAGGTTGTTTGAGCTTACCTTCAGAAATGTATATGAGATTTCCTGATCTACCACCACTGTGGATGAGATTGTGTTAGATTTTAGGTACAAGGTTGGGAAAGAATCGTGGTTTAGGTTAAAAAACTTGCCATCATGATTTAA